>CM067369.1:265424152-265714152 GCA_034401795.1 Chaetoderma sp. LZ-2023a | reverse complement strand
CTCAAGGCCAGTCCTTAGTTGTCCAAGTTACCAGTTTCCGTTTTTACCAGAAATCACCTCCACTTGCCCAAACATTTTCAATGTATGAACTCCTCAAGGCCAGTCCTTAGTTGTCCAAGTTACCAGTTTCCGTTTTTACCAGAAATCACCTCCACTTGCCCAGACATTTTCAATGGTCGTGTAAGAAGAGGCCATCTACTATTTTTCCATGGCCAGACATCGCTGATTTACAGTTACTTCAGTAAGTGTCTTCTAGTTTGATATTGTTATCATGTTTGATATTGGGTGCGCTGATATCAAATTCGATATTGGTCCCTGCCCCGTTGGCCAATGAGGCGAACTCAACATTGGCGCGTTACATAGCAATCCCAGCATGCGCAAAGGATGGGCAGAGCGTAGCTATAAATGCCCGCGGGGGCGGGGGTGGGTGGGGGCGGTAATAGCTAGAAATGGGCGGGTATAACTAAAATGGGCGGTAATAGCTAGAAATGAGCTGGTATAACTAAAAAGTGCTGTAATAGCTAGAAATTACCGGGTATAGCTAAAATGGGCGGTAATAGCTAGAGATGGGATGCGAATAGCTTGAAATGGGCGAGAGTATCTAGAAATGGGCGGGGAATAGCTAGAAATGGGCGGCGCTTTGGCTTTATATTTCGAGATATTTCCCGCTGATTTCTAACTATTCCCGCACATTTCTTACTATGCCCAGGAATATCTCCAAATCGGCGGAAAATGGCTAGAAATTGGAGGAGTAGAGCTAGAAATAGATTCCAAGACAGCAATACAAGAACGCTGTTGAATAGATTAATCCAATATATCGATCTCTCATATGACGTCATAATCAACTACAATACATGTAGACTCACAGCATAATTAATTACGTCATGAATCACGTAATTAATTAAGCCTGTCATAAATACTTAATAGAACCTCAAGGTGTATGAATTGTATGTCTTTTCCATTTAATAAACATTCTGTTGAATATTTTGAAACTAATTTGTCTAGACACTGTTTTTGCCATAGTCAACAACAGCACCCAGTCAAATTAGTTTCAAACTATTCAACAGCTTACCTGCATGTATAGTTTTCTGGAAATTGAGATTAAGTGAGTTTAGGGTTCTATCGATCTCAACACGGTCAAAGAGTGGGTGGAGCTTAGCCAGAGTAGGGCGTGGCATAGTTAGAGCTGTATTCAGCCAATTACAATGACACTAATTTGAATAGAACCTACTACCTGCCACAGACATGATAGGCAATAGAAATGGACCTTTCCGGTTTTAGCTATGCCCCGTCAATCTCTAACTAAGCTCCACCCACACTTCGTCGTGTTGGGATTGATCGATCCCCGAATGCCCTAACTATCAATTTCCTGAAAATTCTACAGGTAAGCTGTTGAATAGTTTGTAACTAATTTGACTCGGTGCTGTGGCTGCCTATGGCAGCAACAGCGCCCAGTTAAATTAGTTTCAAAATATTCAACAGAATATTTTTTAAATAGTTAAGACATACAATTCTTACAAGAACGCATAACCCGTCTTCAAATATCCGTTCGTGACGTACTTATTGACGTCCTTCATTATGATGTCATTCTACACTCGCGTAGTTGATTATGACGTCATAGGAAGGATTGATAAAGTAGAAAGGTCTATTCACAGTCAAATCTGTGCACAGCACGCTCCATCTCATTATCAATAAATAAATACATGTGTATTAGTGTATAGGTTCACGAATTTCAAAACCAGAATTAGATACGGCCATAGGCAGTAACAGCACACAGTCAAATTAATTTTAAAATATTCAATGAGCTTGTTAAGTGATGACGTATTTCAGTTTCAGCTCGATTGTTAAATACACAAAACAGTGTTTTTGTTTAACAACAAATGATGACGTCATAAACACGCACTTATGACGTAATAAAGCAAAATATACACTTCCGGGTTGCGAATCACGCGCGGTGACGTCATACGTAACAAGCCCATAGTTTACCTGTATAGTCTTCTGTAAATTGATAGGCAGGGATCTCAGGGATCGATCCCAACACGAGCGAAGTGTGGGTGGAGCTTAGCTAGAGATGAGCGGGTCATAGCAATGTTTTGAATCAATCGACCAAATCTAAGTTTGTATCGCTTCTGTAAGCAACTGCTTAAAGGGATATTCCACTGGGGGATTTTATGCATCTGACGTAAAGTACTAATTTTCCGCATTAATTTGAGACCAAGAGCACAATTTTATGCCAAAAAATAAAAAAGATATCCTCAATTTAAATTGCTAAAGTAACCAGTAGATAGAGGCGCCATTTTGGACAAGCAGCTGACGTCACCGACACACCTACTCTGTTTGCCTGATTGAGGATAGCCGTAGCCAGGGGAGGTAAATCTAGCATCTCGTGGATAATTAGCGTATTGGCTAAACAACTGACACTTTGCCACAGCGTTTGGAGGAAATTAAAGTGCAATTAGTGTCCCGATGATCGCGCCAGTCATTGTAGTGCTAAATTGTCAAAAATTGTTTTCTTATGGGCAATGTCTCTTTTTAAAAAACATTGAAAGGATATGCCAGAAGAGTGTTTGCAATCAACCAGCTACAACAAATTCTTGAAAAATATGTTAGTTGAATAAATGTTGAATTTAATTTCTCTGAAAGCTGTTGCTATTGCAACTTCTGCGTCCTGTCAAATTCCAGTTTCAAAATATTCAACAGGCAGTAAATATGGGTCAACATTTAAAAATGTGGGATCAATTAGTTAACCCTTTCAAGGACAGAAAAGCAGAAAGCTTAAAATGTACCCTGCATAGGCCTATTGTGTGAAACTAATTAGTTTGGAAGCTACTGCAACATAATTCCAGGAAAATCTAATTCAGAATATTCAAAACTATGCGTAGTTATTTTAAAATTGGGAGTAAACGTTGTAAATGATTAATAACGCTGGATTTCAATAGTGTGAAAGCACTAAACTACTAATTATGTCTAGCGTACACTTGTCATTATTTGCTAGGTGTCACCTACTATCGTCTACGAAGTAAGCCGCTAAGGGGTTGCCTATAATTGAGCGACCGGACAATCAGCGACATCGTTTCATTTTGGTTTGCAGATCCCGTTTTACAATTGATGCTAGCAAATACGACGTTAATTGTCGAGTTTGATTTTGTTATATTAAAATTAAGTACCGCGCCTTTTTGTTTTGAAATGCATGACACATTATTTCATAATTATACAGACTATATGTTCTAAACTTGTGTCTTCCAAATTAAATTGTGGAAGATATCCATCCAGTGCCGATGTTATGAAGTCATCTTTCAGTTAGCCCCTTTTCATGCGGATGCTTCTGTGGATCCGGTATCTGAAAATGTGAATTTCCGTACCCTTTCCATGATCGTTTCTATGACTGCAAGCCCACGCTTGACATCCGGACTTGATGCGATTTAACCATTTCACGCCAGCACTGGCCTCTGCAATCGTCAAGTTGAGGACGCAGGTCAAAAG
Organism: Chaetoderma sp. LZ-2023a; assembly: GCA_034401795.1. Lineage (NCBI taxonomy): Eukaryota > Metazoa > Mollusca > Caudofoveata > Chaetodermatida > Chaetodermatidae > Chaetoderma > Chaetoderma sp. LZ-2023a. The sequence goes on along the minus strand of CM067369.1, from coordinate 265,710,669 downwards.
AAGGCTATTTTGAGAATTTACAACTTAAACGACTGTCCCAGTAACCGAACCAGCCATTCCAGTGGTCAATTTTCAAAAATAGTCTTCGCTTGACCTGCAAATGGCCATTCAATAAGGAAATATTCTGATTTTCCTGACAGAATTTGGCCATTAAAAGGTTAATTAATATTTGGCTTCATAACGCGAAGTAAACAGGTATATCTAAAAGCGCTGGAGATATTTTGCTGGTGTGTCGTTGACGTCATAATCTCGCGGTTTCTCGCTCTCGTTGCGAGAAAATGGATGCGCCCAGGAGTCACGTTTTCGAGCGTTTTGGGCATATTCATTTTATTATTTCTCGGCAATGGAACAGTATATTTTATGTTTTTTTGCGGCAACTATTTCGGATTATAGTATATTTTTAGTTGACTTATTCCCGATTTTCACTGGAATTTCCCTTTAATGTAAAACAAAGTACGTCAAATTCTGTTGTTTATGGAGAATTAGGGAGGATGCCTCTGCGATTAGGGAGATAAATCAAGTTGATAAAATATTGGTTCAAAATATTAGATATGAAACCAAATAGAATTGCTAAACATGTTTATAATACCTTATATCAAGACTGGCATAGGGATAAAAATTGTAAGAATTGGGTCAAATCGTTAAAAGATAAGCTCTGTACCAATGGGTTTGGGGACGTATGGGAGTCACCGGGAACAATAGTAAGTAAAGATCAGTTTATCCCCGAATACAAGCAGAGAATAAGTGACAATTTATATTAGGAGTGGAGGGGGCAATTGGAAGTCAGCAATAAAACATGGCTCTACAAACACATTTCAAGTGATCTAACATATAAATGCTATTTAAATAAAGTGAAAACGAAAAAGCACCGTGATTCATTATGTAGACTAAGAACGGGGTCTCATAGACTAAATATTGAATTAGGCAGATGGCACAAACCAATACCAATACCACGCGCTGAGCGAACACGCCATTTTTGTGATGATGTAGAGGATGAACATCATTTTTTAATTTTATGTCCTGTCTATAATGATTTACGCAGGAAATACATAAAACCATATTACTGGAAACGACCGAACGTTCACAAAGCATCAGAATTATTGATATGTACCAGTGAAAGTAGTTTAAAGAAGTTAGCGGCTTTTGCTTACAATGCTTTACTATTACGTGATGAACTAATTGCGTTTTCTCCACTATAATCTATCGCATTTTCGTCTATGCCAATTTGGGAGGATAATTCTTACTTTTAACAGAATGCATTTTCTCATCACAGGCACGATTTCAGCTCTCAATAATGTACCTTTGTTGTGTGCGTGCGTGCGTGCGTGCGTGCGTGCGTGCGTGCGTGCGTGCGTGCGTGCGTGCGTGCGTGCGTGCGTGCGTGCGTGCGTGCGTGCGTGCGTGCGTGCGTGCGTGCGTGCGTGCGTGCGTGCGTGCGTGCGTGCGTGCGTGCGTGCGTGAATGACCACGAGAACGCGTGAGCGTATATGGACATGAGCATTAGTAAGTGGATAAGAGGAACCAAGAAAGTTATTTACTAAAATAAATGCTAAACTAGTTCCCTCATGCCATTACATGGGGGAGTCAGTCAAACCATCCCCGTCACGTTGGAGAATGCGGTACTATTCTGATGGTTTATCACTGGAAGGACTGGCTCGATAACCAATCCAGTGGTTCCAGTGATGGAGTGTCAGAGTAGTCCTCTTTCGATTTGAAAGAAACAAATCAACGTTTCAAAACTAATTTTTAATTTCTAGGCATGACTTTGTGAAGTGTGCGAGCGAAAGTGATTGTGTGAGCGCGTGCATCCTGGTCTCACTCCTCGCTTTTCTTTCGACCCGCTATTTCGAAAGCGAGGAGTGTTGACCTTGAATGGTTTATATACTTAGACCGGATCCCACTCTTCGTTTCCCTTTCGACTTAACATATTTGGAAACGAAGGGTGGTGATATTGGAAATGGCATTATACTGTCTGAGTGTGGGTGAGAGAGAGAGAGAGAGAGAGAGATAGGGGGGGGGGGGGGGGGCGTGCGTGCGTGCGTGCATGTGTGCGTGCGTGTGTGTGTGTGTGTGTGTGTGTGTGTGTGTATGTGCGCGCGTGTGTGTATGTGCGCGCGTGTGTGTAAGTGCGTGCGTGCGTGCGTGCGTGCGTGCGTGCGTGCGTGCGTGCGTGCGTGCGTGCGTGCGTGCGTGCGTGCGTGCGTGCGTGCGTGCGTGCGTGCGTGCGTGCGTGCGTGCGTGCGTGCGTGCGTGCGTGCGTGCGTGCGTGCGTGCGTGCGTGTATGTATATGTGCGTGCGTGCGTGCGCGCGTGTGTGGTGGCGTTGTTTTCGTTTATCAGTATCTTAGTTGCAAAACGGCCTATCGTGTGACCACCCTCGGTCTGTTGATGGACTACGGTCGATTTCCGTGGACAGCACACCTGAGCATTTGATAGCCCCAAATACCTAGGTGTCCCTTTGTCTGCTAAGGAAATCGACCCGTGGTTCATTGATGGATCCGCGGCTGGCGCGGTGGTCCAGATGTATATGAATCAAATTAGCCTGCGAACATTACTGATTTAATAACATATAAAATATGAGACTGAATATGTTCTTGCATTATTGTAATGCACTTAGTTGATTTGTCCGCCATATCACGTTATGTGTAACCATTTGCACTCAAGGGTCAAATGGCCTATTGTGTGAATAAATCTATCTATCTATCTATCTAAGTAGAAAAACCATAGGAATTATTCTTCAAGGTTGGCTTCCAGGTAGGCGTTCTAGAAGTTACATTCAGATCACGAGACGCCATCCTGAATGCACGCTCAAACGATTTCCAATTCTGATCGATGTTATGTAGAAGGCAAATTTCAAGATGGCTGATTGGCAACCATATTTGATTTTGTATCACGCTCAATATATATTGTGATCTTGTCCATACACCATCCAAAGTGCGCAATAGATCGTGCAAACATACTCGAGGTATATCGTACAAAGTAATACTCAATATATATATATTCCACAGAAAAGCCGACATATTCTGTATATCTATCCATAAACGTATTTATGACAAATATTAGTGTTTTCCAACTTTCCCATAGTCCTAATGCGTATTGTAATTCACCTTTTCAGAGTATCCATCTATCATCTGACGCCATAATCAGCTAAGTGGCGTGTAGGATGACGTCATACTCATTACGTCATAAATGATGATATTTGGCCCGTCTTTAACTCTTAATAGTCTGACACGTTGTACGAATTGTATGTCTCTACTATTTAAGAAACATGCTGTTGAATATGTTGAAACTAATTTGACTGGACGCTGTTGCTGCCTATGGCAGCAACAGCACCCAGTCAAATTAATTCCAAAATATTCAATAGCTTACCCGTATAGTTTTCTGGAAACTGATAGTCAGGGAGTTCAGAGATCGATCGATCCCAAGGTATGGGTGGAGCTTAGCTAGCGCTGGGCGGGGCATAGCTAATACTGGAAAGGCCCAGTGATAATAAATGTGTACTATCTTAACATATTAACGCGTAGAGCCTGATTAAGGCTAAATGGACCCATTAAATAAGATGCCCCCAAATCAAAAGGAATTCGCGCATTTACACATTTGAACATGTAATCCCAGTATCTCACTTTTTCAGTCATGATATACATATTATGGTGAATATTTCCAGGAATGCAATTGCCAAAGGTCATCACTTCCTGGACAGTATCGACCTTTAGAAACAATGTTCCCGGTATTGACGCATAGAACAATATTCCAACAGATTTCCTGATAAATACTATATCTGTGGGGTTCTCAACAGTAAAATTTTAAGTGGAGAACATAAACCCATTTCCACATCTTAAGTCTCAATTCCGACTCGACATTTTAGAACTACAATTTAGGCACGTTGCTGAATATAGTGAAATTAATTGGCCTGGAAGCCGTTGTCATACATAAAGCATCAACCGCCTCCAGTCAAACCAATCTCAACAGTGTCGAGAGGGTGGTCTTACTCGGATACTCCTGTCATTTCTGTGGGAGCAGGACTAAACACTTAATTCTTTTCAGATTGTAATTTCATTGTCTAATGCTAGGTAGATGGCAGGTGTGTCGCTAATAATTAGACTGAATGCTGTTGCTATCATTGATAGCAATAATTTTCACATAAATTATTGTCAAAATATATAAAAGATGTCTCGTATTTTCTCGTGGAAATGAACATACTTATGCTGCTTTTTGTTTGAGAAATCTTGTTCTGTACAAACAATAGACTCAACGAATATGGCGTTCGATAGTTACAACGATTATGGAGTCAGGACATTGCATGCTGGGTAGCATTGCACACTGGGTAAATTGAACAGAGAGTAGCATGCATCTCATATCTCATGCACACGGTCTTTATTTAATGGGAAACTAGGAATTTAATACGCAGAAACGAGTAAGTAAATAAAGTCTGGAGTACATTGTAAAAGTTATTCTTTGTAAAATGAGGGCTGTCATTGCTGCAACATAAGTTTCGCGCGAGATGTTAGATTTTAAATTTGATTTTTATTAATACGTTGGGTAGTGGAAGCGTTTGTGGGCTATGATTTTTGGCGCGTAGTAGTAGTAGTAGTAGTAGTAGTAGTAGTAGTAGTAGTGGTGTTGGTGGTGGTGGTAGTAGTGGTGGTGGTGGTAGTAGTGGTAGTAGTAGTAGTAGTAGTAGTAGTAGTAGTAGTAGTAGTAGTAGTAGTAGTAGTAGTAGTAGTAGTAGTAGTAATAGTAGTAGTAGTAGTATCCACTCTCTCCTTAAACAAACCGATAATGGGCTCCCATAGCGCATTAGCCATTGTGCCCATATACGCTAAATCCGGTTTTGTTAACCCGGTAGTTAGTATCAACATTCTTCCCAGGTCTACGATAGACCCATTGACAAACAGACATATGTTTCACTTATGTATATCTAACAAGGGCCATATCTCTGTTTCGCCTGTTATAAGACAAATAGATATTACCAAACGGAACAGATTTGCCAAATTTTGATTCAATCCATCACCTATGGTGGTATATTCATTTTACCGACTTATTTATGTCGACATAATAGGACACATGTCGATATAATGGGATGTTTAAGTCGTCATATCGAGTTGATTATGTCGACATAACACAAAACTTTATGTTGACATGACGTAACTCGTCAAGAAACACGCCACTTCCCACCTCTACTGTCGACTTATTCAGTTGTTTATGTCTATAGAATACAACGATTACGTCGACTTAATGCATGTGAGATGCCGACATTTAAGAACAGCTCAATACGTAGTATCTCGCCGAAAAAGTGTACACTGATTACCCACATCTGCCGTCGACTTTTCTTTTAATTTTGACTCCATCATTTTCACTAATTCCGAGTTAATTTCAAATTAGGCCACAAGGGCGTGTTTCCGAATGCGCATAGTTGCACCATTGGTATCTCGCGAGATCTCCTTCGATACGCTCTCGAATGTATTCTCTAAGAAGCCATGCCTCTATTTTTAGATTGCTAATTGCTCATCCCAAAACGTAGAGTCTAGTCTCCGCGGCTGTAGAGTTTTGATTGGATGAACTACTTACTCAAAGTCCGTTTTGATTGGATGACCTTTTACTCATGTTTTTAATGTTAAAATGTCGTCGGTAGAATGCTTTTATGTCGACATAATTAAAAGATCAGTCGACGACAGCAGAAGCGGGTAATTGTATTTTTTTGGACGAGATAGTCGGAGATACTACGTATTGTCTTGCACTTATGTAAGTCGACATCTCACGTGCATTGAGTCGGCATAGTTGTTGTATTATGTCGCTATCTCAATTATTATGTCGACATAAATAACTGAATAAGAGGTGTGAAGGTACCGTGTTTCTTGACGTGTTACTACTTATTATGTAGACATAAGGTGTTGCTTTATGTCGACATAATCAACTCGATATGACGACTTAAGCACACTATTATGTCGACATTTGGCCTGTTATGTGTTATGTCGGCGTAAATAAGTCAGTAATAGGGGGGGGGGGGGGGGGGGGGGGGGTGCAGAACTATGCCACCATAATCACCAAATGACTAAACGGTTCACACCTGTATTTTCCTACTATGCTTCAATACATTGAAAATCTGACATGGGCCATCATAGCTCTGTTATTTTTAGGTTACAGCACTTCATAATCAGCAGGCCGGTTTTTAAATAGTAAAGACATATAATTCGTACAACTTGACGGACTTTTAAGCATTTATGGATTCATGGTGAATTTGATTGTGACGTCGGCCTACACGTGACGTAGTTTAAAATGGCGTCAAATACTTGACTGACCTACTGGATTCCTCTATCGCTAGCAATTGTTAAGACAATACATAATGGATAAAAGCCTCGGTGATGCCAATGATTGCATTGTGATTGACTTTCTATTATAGTAAGCATTTATTTATTTAACATAGGAGTTGATAATTGACCTTTTCGGTTTTAGCTATGCCCCGCCCATCTATAGCTAAGCTCCACCCACACCTCGCTCGCTCGTGTTGGGATCGATCGATTTCTGAACACCCTGACCATCAATTTCACCCAAACTATACAGGTAAGCTGTTGAATATTTTCTGCCTAAGGCAGCAACAGCACCCAGTCAAATTATTTCAAAATATTCAACAGCATAATAAGGAAAAATTAGTTACCTCTCCGGGATGTAGAAATTGTTTGAGTGTAGCTTTCGTGACCATCTCGGTCACTTCTTCAGTACTAACTGACGGTCGCTGGCAACGTCATTCTGGTCAGTTCTTGTAAACTCAAACCGAGATGGTCACGAAAGCTACACTCAAACAATTTCTACATCCCGGAGAGGTAACTAATTTTTCCTTATTATGAATCATCCTGGGATCGGGACCAACTTTTTCGGAAATATTCAACAGCATGTTTATTCAATAGCAAAGAATTACAAAGACATACAATTCATACAACGTGTCCGACTCTTTGAGATTTGATGACGGTCTATATTGAGCCCTTTGTGACGTTACGATTGTGACGTCATCATACACGCGCTGAGCTGATTATGACGTCATACGAGGTCAGATCATGGATGGATACTCTGGAAGGGTGAATTATCACGTTACAAACGTGGCATGATGTTTTATCCTCTCCCGATCAAAAGGTCCATCTCATAACAAAATATTTAACATGGCATTGGAAATGCATTTACTGGTCAAGCATAGACGGTACAACCAGTCATATGTAGTTGTAATTCATAGTTGATAACAGGAATATGCTAATTCCTAGTGATTTTACCTTCTTATAGACAGACATTTTTTGAGTTGAATTAATGGATGTTAACAGTAATGCTCTACTTGTGGTTTTACTGTGCTTATTTGTATAATTTGACGTCATCTTCACATGATGATGAAAACCATAGAAGCTTGAAACACAACATAGTTCAAAGCCCTGCAGGTCGCCCTACATAACCAAGGGTTTGGTGTCATTGGGAGGCAATGTATTTTATCAAGATTTGTAATTTGTTCAAGTATTCTGTTTTTTATTTAGAAAAAACTATATGACATTTATCATGTTCTTATTCGATATTTGAATGGATATTCTGTCAAATCCTGATCTTCTTTTACATACTGACATACTAAATCACTTGTCAGCAAGAGATGGGAAGGACCAGCTAAAACACCACCACCCACCACCCACCCGTATTGCAAGCATTTACATTGAAACTGTCTGTATAGGCTAATTAGGACCACAGTCACTTCGGAATTAGCCTATGAAAAATGTGTATGTGATACAGTAATATGTGGATTTCACTTAAAGTGTCTATACCGCGTGTGCTTAAATGCGTTAGAAAAATACATTGCTGGCAAAGGTATAGTAAACAAGGTCAAACTGTAGTTCCTTATTTGAACATGACCAGCCTTATTTGAACATTGGCCTTTGTAGGACATTGTCAAAGTTAGGCCTACATGTCATATGATATTAGTTATACAATCCCGGACGTGATAGAGTAACTGAGTAAGCGAGATAAAGTAACTGCAGGCTTCATGTGGTGGGAGTACATGGCGGCGTACTGGTCATTCAGAATGTTGGCGACTCTCCCGATATTGTGTATACATTGTCAAATACATGGCATGATTCAGATAGCTCCCGAACTGGGTCGTATTTATGTGACCAATGTATGCGCATAGGGCATAAATCGAATGGCAGTACAGATGTGGAATAATGTAAAAACATATAGCTATTGGATGTACGCATTTTGATTGTAACGTCAGCATACATGTGACGTAATGGACCTTTCCAATTTTAGCTATACCCCGCTCATCTCCAGCTAAGCGCCACAACACCTCGCTCGTTTTGGGATCAATCGATCCCTTAACTCCCTGACTGTTAATTTCCAGGAAACTATACAATTTAACTGTTGAATATTTTGAAACCAATTTGACTGGGCGATGTTTCAAAATATTCGACAGAATGTTTATTAAATAGCAAAGATACACAACTCGTACAACGTATCGGACTATTAAGCGTTTAAGACGAACTAAATCGAGTCATTCATTACGTAATGATTATGACGTTATCCAACACGTCACATAGTTAATTATGACGTTGTATGATGGATAGATAAACTGGAAAAGTCAATTGATTATGGTGTCATATACTCGAGTGAGAGATTGGATCTATCCATCGTGTTGACGCAGGTTTTCGTGTTCGGGGCGGGGGGGGGGGGGGGTGTTAGGGGAAAGGGGGGGGGTGGTGGAGGGGCTATTCATTAGTATCATAGGTTGGCCGCTATAGAGTTATTAACTATATGAATTTTGGTCCTGTTCTCCTAAGTATCTCTTTATGTTATTTCCCAGCTTGTTTATTGTAATCTATGCAGCTTTCAACTACGTGGTTTTGCCACGTTTTGACGTTATAGCAATATGGACCCGGTTACCTCTTTGTGTGATATAGGCAGTGGATAAGTCGCCACACGAAACATACCTTTATAACATTTTAAGATATTAGGCCAATCGTGATAACGGCCATAAGCAGAGCAGAACAAGTGTCATCATGATTGTGATGTTTTTTTACGCTATGCGTGATTTTGGTGCGCTTTCACGCTAAAGAGCTAATCCTAAGTACACTCGATCACAAAATTTCGTCTTACTCACGTACAAACGTTTAGACGTACACAAGTTATGACAAGTAAGCGAAACTTTGTAATCGATCAGTCTTACGCCAGACTAACTTCGGATTATCCCTCTAGCGTGAACGCCACCTTAGATAAGACTACCTCTGAATTAATTCCTGGTCCTGAATGTTTTTCCACCTGTGGTGTTAGTTTATCGTACTATTTTAAGTGAATTCTATCTGAAGTAAACATAGGAATGAACCTAGATAAGGAATTAACTGACTAGCGTAGGCGGCAGGCCTACTCGGCATTGTTATGACGCTGAAGTGGCAACAATTGCATAGTCAGCTCAAAGCGCGTGTATTTGATCAAGAATAAGTCGCCATAGCCGGGTTAGGGATTATGAATTTGAAATTGATGATTTAATCCCTAAAGCTGGCGTTCTTTCAGTCACACCTCATCCTGTTTACTCTCATCTAATATCCAGACTGTCAAATAAAGTGTCCAGTTTATATTCGTCACTACAAGCTTCGTCAGTTTCTGTTTTCAAAGCACAGAGCAATAGATATTAGTGAATGTCTTCCTCTCCAATATGTTCAAAACATTCCACAGAACATCGCGTTACGAACTGATCTGTTGCTTTTCTTATCTTAGTACATGTTCACGCTGGCGGGTTAGTCCGGAGTAACGCGCATACTTCAGTACCGTATGGCGTTACTCCGATTTAAGGCCGTGTTCTCACTGATCAAGAGTTAATCGGGAATAACGCCATATCTCAGTATTGCGTTACGCCGGTTAAGTCTCTAGTGAGAACACTGAGTTACTCTCTAGCGGGACCATGGCCCAAGATACACGTTAAGTTATATCTGAGCTGTACTGTGCATGCTCATGGTGACTAGAGACCTGCTTCATAGAAACCATTAAACACGCTAATGGCTAAATTTGGTAAAGAAAATCAAAATACTTGCTTACTGAATGTCCATTAGCAGGCCGAGAGAAAACTATTTTTGATAATTTACCACTGAAATAGCTGGCTCGTTTCAATGTAAATTGTCAAGAATATTCTTTTTACCTGAAAGTGTGCATACGCCAAGTGCACTACAGAGGCCGGTTTTTGGTCGGCTTAGTCATGAAATAGTTAACCCTTATCACTCTGATGTCAAGATTTTTTATTTTCAAATTAAATTAAAAGAAGAACTGTCGTAGACAGCAACGTCGTCCACCAAAATTGGTGTAAAATGTACACCAGTTTCCTTACCATTGACGCTGTGAAAGATAGAATAGTGGCATCAGAGTGGTAAGGGTTAAACACATGAAAGTCAATGACGTATTGTAAACAGTCACAAGAGCTAGTAACAAATCATAATTAGCTAGGCCTATAATAATTTCGAGATTTGTTATTTTAAGGCCGTTCTCATAAAGCCACTACTTCGGTAAGTATCAGGTATATAGGTTCTCAATGAACTGGCTCTTGGACCGGAATAAATGCGTCATTTATTTCGAAAATTAATCCCACAAAATCGGCGGTTTATCTTACATATATCGCTATCGCTTCCCTATGTGAACGCAGCCTATTCCGTCAAAATCTGCCAGGTAGCGTTAACGTCAGCATTTTTTCTCACTGTCTGCCAGGTAGCGCTATGGTGGTCGTGTTATCTCGCCGTCCACCAGGGGGGACCAAATCAAAACTCTGATAGGGCTATCAGCGCCGTATCAACGGCATAACCATGAATTTGACCGAGTCAAAAATCTTGATAGGCCGCCGATAACAATTGGCGATAGTGAGCTGATACGTGCATCGAATCAAAACACTGATAGGGTATCAGCGTAGTGGCTGACAGGGGCGGATAGACATTTCTCTAACTTTGGGGTAGACCGTCGTTAAGTGCCTGATAGAGATTTCATTTCACAGACTGCCCTCCACCCCATCCCACCGCCGAGAGAAATAAAGTAATTAACTCTCCCACCACTCCTTTACACTGCATACAACACCTACACCCGCCATCAACAGCGCGTTAGGTAGCAACAGGCAACGCATACACCCCTATCGACATCTTAATGATTTGTTTTTTTCAGTTTTGACTTATTTACGCAGACCTTTCGTGGAAGCAACGCAATCTTTCGGGGAAGCACCTCAAAGAATGTCATGGCTCGAATACATCGAGGTGTGAATGGCCAATAAAATTAAACCCACAACGATCCCATTTTTTCGCATTGAAAAAGTTTTCAGATTTTTCGGAATTTACGGATTTTTAACGGATTTTTCCGGATTTTCTGGATCACGTCCAACGTTGGGGAATCTTAATATACGATAACACACTTAGACAAGAATTTGACATTATAACAACTAATATTTATGTCAATTTATGATATTATTGCGTTAATGGCAAACTGTTATGATGATGGCGGTGATTAGGTATTGGAGGGAGCCGATCTGTTACTCAAGTTTATGTCGCCATACTCAGTTTATGTCACCATACTCAGTTCATGTCGTCATATTCAGTTTATGTCGTCATACTCAGTTTATGTCGCCATACTCAGTTTATGTCGCCATACTCAGTTTATGCCACCATATATGTTGCCATACTCAGTTTATGTCTTCATACTCAGTTGCGCCACGTGTAGGCTGGTGTCACAAAACACAGTGGAGTAACTAGCTCCGTCATAATTTATAACTTCATAAACATTCTGTTTCATGGGTATTTCGAGAATACATTTACTGGGAGCTGCTGCTGCTATAGGATTGAATTCGAAACATTCAACAGGTTTCCTGCAGAGCTGCAGAGCTGCCTCGAAGTTTTTGGAATTCTGGTTTCAGGGGATATAAGTCGATTACAACACGCGCAAGACACTGGCGGGGTGGGGGGGGGGGTGGAGGGGGGGGGGGCTATAGATGGTCGGGGTATAGCTTGAAATGGGTCCTTCTATTGATGGCGATAATGATAATAAGGATGACGATAATAATGATAATGATGATGATAATTTCGATGAAAATGAGGACAATTATGAAATGACAATAACTGATAACGGTGATTGAATGTTTTCTGTAAATTTACTTAATAGTATTGTTTAATGGATTATATTAAGAACAAACTGTTATCCGTCATGCAATTGTTTGTAGAAGCCGTTCTTTCCCATTCTTTTCCAATCTGTATACAGCATCTTTATCCACCCCACCCACCCTTCTTTTTCTCCCCCTCCTCCTCCTGCTCCTCCTCCGCCTCCCTTCCTCTCTCCATTCTGTCCCTGTTCCTTCCCTCCCTCCTCTAACCCCCCCCCCCCCCCTTCTCTCTCTCCTCTCTCCTCTCTCTTCTTTCTCTCCCTCCCTCGCTCCCTCCCTCCCCCACACTCCCCCTCCCTCCCTACCTCCCCCCCCTCCCGGGGTGGGAATGGGAACGTGTGCGACTGAATGACAGTGTGAGACAACACTGATGACTTATAGGATGATTAATGATGATGACTTAATGATAAAACGCCAATGTACAAATAACAAAATTATGTGAAAGTGAAAATTGTTGATAATGTGATGCTATGACGATACCTTTTTGATAAGTATATGTGACATAGATACAACGCTGACGCTACTGAAGCTGATCAAATTACATAGTATTAGGACCGAGACAATGTTGCAAAATGATAATGACAACATAAGGATATGATACAAATAACAAACTGATATAAACAAGATTATGCCAATATAATGACGATGATAGAATTATGATCTAATTCATAATATATGAATATACAGGCCTATAATAACTATATATTGCAAATGATTATGTATATATGATGATGTAATATAGTCATACCCCTTTATGCTGTATATATACCTATCCCATATGGCATTGTGTGACCTATCAATGATAATAAATAAACAGTAAACAGTGAAACAGCTAAAGCAGTGTAGGTGAAGCAAGCCCAATCACAGATTGCAGACCATCGCCCTCTCATTTTTTCACGCTGTAGGAAGTCTTTAAGATTTTTCGGATTTCTTGGATTACTCTCAAAGTTGAGGAATCTTAGTATACTTGTCGAACCCGTGGGAATACACGATAGCGTGCGCTATGTTTTTACGTTAAATATTCTGAAAACTATTTGACTGGAAGGAAATTTTGTCAATTTTTTTCTATTTCAGGATACATAATGTTTTCAGTAACATAAAATAATGTATGTTACGTTACCCGTAGACCTCATCACTGCTCGTACTGGCGTCTACAGCAGTCGCACAGGGCGCTGAGACTGCCATGATATTGGATGCCAAGTGGGCCCACTTCCGGGATGACCCCCAGTAAAATCTGTGGGTCGACCCCTTGTGGAGAAACATTTACGACCGCTTTCACCCACGTAAAGAGATCGAGTCTGTCTGCCACTTCTATGGGGTGGAGAGGGTAGGCCATGGCAGTCTGCTGGAGACCCCTGCTCAGCACCAGATTCTCTGCGTAACATATGAACATGCCAGAGTCTGCCATGGTTCATATGCTAATCACTTTAGCCTCCTCCCAGGTGAGCGTTGCTAAGGTAGGTGGATGCCCCTATGGGTGGTCCCATCATGCCGATGCGACTCTGGCAGAGACTACGTGTTTGTCTGAGCCTACACAGAATAGAGAGAGAGAGAGAGAGAGAGGCCGGCCCTGTGGTTGATGGCGATCAGTGGTGTATATCACTGTGGAGGCTTGTCTCTAAATGGGCGTTCAGCCCCTCGTAGTAGTAGTGTCGGGATGATCCTACCTCCCTGGCAGCCGTTCGGCGATCCGTGGTGGCCCCAGTCTCAACAACCTATACCCCAGGGATTGAGAGGGTGGTGGGGCTGATTTGTCTAAATGGAAATGCAGTTGAGGGAGGTGGGGGCTCATTTGTCTAAATGGAAATCCAGTTGAGGGAGGTGGTATCATTTTAATTCCGACACTACTACTTTTACGTTACTGAAAACACTGCGTGTCCTGAAATAGAATAACATTGACAAAACTTCCTTCCAGTCAAATTGTTTTCAAAATTTTTAACGTAATAAGAACCCAGCGCACGCTGCCGTGTATTTCCACGGGTTCTACTAGTATACCGAACTTTGAGCGTGACCCAGGAAATCTGAAAATCCGCAAAATCTGAAAAACTTCCTTCCACATGAAAACATGAGAGGGCGATGGTCTGCAATCTGTGATTGGTCTTGCTTCACCTACACTACTTTAGCTGTTTCAACATTTGCTGTTTATTTATTATCATTCTCAGGTTACTCAATGACATATGGGATATATATATGCAGCATAAAGGGTTATGACCATATTATATCATCATATATCCATCATCATTTGCAATATATAGTTATTATAGGCCTGTATATTCATATATTATGAATTAGATCATAATTCTGTCATCGTCATTATAAGTGCATAATATTGTTTATATCATGTTGCCATCATCGTAATGATCATATTCTCATCACTAACATCATAACATCATCATATTGTTTCATTTTGCATCGGTATGTTAGTTGTATCATATCCTTATGCTGTTGTCATTTTGCAACATTGTCTCCGTCCTAATACTATGTAATTTGATCAGTTTCAGTAGCGTCAGCGTTGTATGTGTGCCCCATTTACTTATCATAAAGGTATCGTCATAGCATCACATCGTCAAAATCTTTCACTTTCACATAATTTTGTTATTTGCACATTGATGTTTTATCATTACATCATCATCATTAACCATCATATAAGTCATCAGTGTGGTCTCACACTGTCATTCAGTCAGAGACGTCCCCATTCCCACCCACCTCCCGATATCCCATCTACCGGAGTCCATGCTTGCTTCACAATGCCCATTCAATTTTGCCTTCCAGCCCTAACTATTTCTAGTGTTTTAGTCAATGGATTATCTTAAAGCATATCCGTATCTGATCAGGTTCTAGATCTGTGGATATCTTGGGATGTTCTACATATTTTATTGTAACATTTGCACAATGGGATCAGGCACAAGTTCTTACAAATTAGAGTTGCCCTTTCGCTACATAATTATTATACGCATACAATACTTTTGAAACAATAAATTAAGGTGTGTGTGTGTGTGCGTGCGTGCGTGCGTGCGTGCGTGCGTGCGTGCGTGCGTGCGTGCGTGCGCGTGCGTGCGTGCGTGTGGGGGGAGGAGAGAGGGAGGGGAGGGGAGAGGGAGGGAGGGATGAAGGGAGAAAGGGAGGGAGGGAGAGAGAGAGGGGGGAGGCACGGACAGGAGGGGGAGGAGGAGAGAGAGAAAGAGAGGGGCAGGAGGGAGGGAGGGATGAAGGGAGAAAGGGAGGGAGGGAGAGAGAGAGAGGGGGGAGGCACGGACAGAATGGAGAGAGGAGGGGGAGGAGGAGAGAGAGAAAGAGAGGGGCAGGAGGGAGGGAGGGATGAAGGGAGAAAGGGAGGGAGGGAGAGAGAGAGAGGGGGGAGGCACGGACAGAATGGAGAGAGGAGGGGGAGGAGGAGAGAGAGAAAGAGAGGGGAGGAGGGAGGGAAGGGACAGGGACAGAATGGAGAGAGGAGGGGGAGGAGGAGAGAGAGAAAGAGAGGGGAGGAGGGAGGGAAGGGACAGGGACAGAATGGAGAGAGGAGGGGGAGGAGGAGGAGAAAGAGGGGTGGGATGGGTAGATAAAGATGATGTATACAGATTGGAAAGGAATGGAAAAGAACAGCTACTACAAACAATTGCATGACGGATAATAGTTTCTTATTAAAATAATACATTAAACAATACTAGTAAACAAATTTACAGAAAACATTCATGGCAATCACCGTTATCAATTATTGTCATTTCATAGTTTCCATCATTTTCATCGAAATTCTTATCATCATCATTATTGTCGTCATCGTAATCATCATTATCTCCATCAATATAATGACCCATTTCAAGCTGTACCCCGACCATCTATAGCCCAGCCCAGGCAGTGTTTTGTGCGTGTTGGAATTGACGTATAGTCCCTGAAACCAGAATTCCCAGAACTATCGTGGCAGCTCTGCAGGAATCCTGTTGAATGTTTCGAATTCAATCCAATCAGCGGCTGGTGCTGCCTATAACAGCAGCAGCTCCCAGTCAACGTATTCTCGAAATACCCATGCAACCGAATGTTTATTAAGTTGTAAATTATGACGGAGCTAGTTACTCCACTATGTTTTGTGACACCAGCCTACACGTGGCGCAACTGAGTATGACGACATAAACTAAATATGACGACATGAACTGAGTATGGCGACATAAACTGAGTATGACGACATAAACTTGAGTAACAGATCGGCCCCCTCCATTACCGCATCACCATCATCATCATAACAGTTTGCCATTAACATAATAATATCATAAATTAACAGAAATATTAGTTGTTATAATTTCCAATTCTTGTCTAAGTGTGTTATCATATATTGAGATTCCCCAACGTTGGACGTGATCCAGAATATCAGGAAAATCTGAAAACTTCTTTCAATGTGAAAAAATGGGAGGGTTGTGGGTTTAGTCTTATTGGCCATTTACACCTAGATGTATTCGAGCCATGACATTCTTTGAGGTGCTTCCCCGAAGCGTTGCGTTGCTTCCCCGAAAGGTTTGCGTAAATGAGTCAAAATTGAAAAAATCACGTCATTAAGATGTTGCTAGGGGTGTATGCGTTGCCTGTTGCTACCTAATGCGCTGTTGATGGCGGGTGTAGGTGTTGTATGCAGTGCAAAGGAGGGTGGGAGGGGTAATTACTTTATTTCTCTCGGCGGTGGGATGGGGGTGGAGGGCTGCCTGTGAAATCAAATTTAAAAACGGAAATTAGGCAGAAAGTTTTGAAACAAAAAAATATTAAGAGAGGAAAACTGAAAGACAATACTATCAAATAAACGTAAGTAACTTAAAATAATGGCATGTGTAAACAAGAAACGAGAATATATGCTGAGACTTATATATGGAAGCCACAAGAAACACCAGGAGGCAGCATAACGATGCAATACACAGCCTCAGTATGGAAGACATGTATCTTCAGATTGAGGACTGGTCACAATCGTCTCAATGCACATCTTCACCGTCTCAAGATTACAGATTCTACACTTTGTGAGTGTCAGTAGGCAGAAGAAACAGCAGAACATCTCCTGCAGCACTGCCAGCGATTTGAACAGGCTAGAAGAAGCTTCTGGCCTATTGAAGTATCTTTTGAAGAGAAGATCAGGGGAGACAGAGCCAGTTTGGTGACCACTTCAGCTTTCATGCACCAAATAAGGAAAACGGTCTAAGATTACTGTCATGAGAAAGATGAACGCAAGAAGAAGATATATGGAAGCAATGCACTATCAGGCACTTAAGGGTGGTCTACCACAAAGTTAACGAAATTTCCTATCAACCCCTGTCAGCCACTACGCTGATACCCTATCAGTGTTTTGATTCGGTGCACGTATCAGCTCACTATCGCCAATTGTTATCGCCGGCCTATCAAGATTTTTGATTCGGTCAACTTTATGATTATGCCATTGATACGACGCTGATAGTCCTATCAGAGTTTTGATTCGGTCGCCCAAGTCCGGGACTATCTTCCAGCAGTGTGAATGCAAACTGATATATCGGCTATATATTAACCTACATACTACACGAAATAGTTAAACAGGATTAGGCAATGAGAAAGAGGCCTACGTTAAACATGTGGTCTTTCAAACAAGAATATTGTTGGATAGTCCTTTGTATTGTAATCGTGAAACGGAAGGTGGACTGAGAGGTTCGGCCACGTACCAGGGAGAGCTTGTCATACGTAGTCATTGGGTTAGTGCGTTAATTAGATAATTGGATCAAGAAAATCATTTAACCGCACTAGAATAATTAAATCATTTAGATGCATTTAAACAGTGCATTTGATTAAATTCAAATGGAAATATTTTTTGGACAAATGTATGAGCAAATGCAAATACATACGATTCAATGGACCGATTCCATTTTAGCTATGCCATGCCCATCTCTAGCCAAGCTCCTCACACGCCTCGACCGATCTCCGAACACCCTGACTATCAAGTTCCAGAAAACTTTACAGGTAAGCCGTTGAATATTTTGAAACTAATTTTCTATGACAGCAACTGTGGTGCGGACCGACCGGACGGGTACTGACCATCCCAATGAAGCTGGGTATGGAACGGTCACTCCGGATTCGCTCTGAGCACGCCCCCCCCCCCCAACTTGGTAGGATAGTACGCGTACATGATCCCTGTGAGAGATTTTCTGTAGCTCGCAGGGGTACGTACTGCATGGTCCGCCGATAGATTTCCACCCATCGCACTGCAAGTGCACGATGACTGGGATGGCTGGTTAGCTGTGGATCTCGGGGTTGCGGATCCCATATGACATCTCTCCGTGAAATACAAACACCAACTTCTAGAGCCGATGGAAAAATAATGTTCCAGTGGGGCCGTGCGACCATTGCCACCAAGAACCACACGGTCTCATCCCAACTGTTAGTATCACCAGTGTGCTTATCCATACCAATTGAGGGTTATGGAACAATTTTATAATTAAACAGTAGAAATGTGAATAAATACTATACAAACAAGGTGCATCGTTTGACAGTAAAATGAGCACAATAACACACAATATAGAGCTAGCTGGTGTCCTTTCTACGTGGTGTCGCCGGAGGTACCACCCATGTTCTTGAATCCGCAGAGGTATCACCGCAAGAGAAGCATCCGCAACGAAGCCACTAAGTAGGTTAATATAAGCTAATATACCCCTAACACATACAAAGAAAATATTGTTGTTGCGAGAGGAAAGTGCCTCGCGCGGGCATGCGTCACACGAAAATGACATCAACGCCGAAGTGGAGGAAAAGAGCTGGCAAAAAGCGCCACTCTTTTGTTCAACAGAAAATGCTAAGTGCTGTAAATCCTATTGAAGCTACTGTTAAGGTGTTGCATGCTGGTTTAAGAATTCCTGGGTCACCGTCTTATGTAGTTTCCAAAGACACTGTATTGGTGGATGCCACTTTATTTATGAAGGGCCTTCTGCTATAGGCCAACCTGCCAATTAGTTGTTAGAAATTGAAACTAGCCTTTGCCACAAGTGGCAGGAATTCCTACCTATCTTTAGATACAGTTGTCCCATGGGCGCAGACGCTCAGCTTCCCGTGGGTCGCTTTGGAATAGCATCTACCTCCAAGGACAGCATGCATACATGTTACGACACAAGGCATCCTAATTCGACGAGAATCCGGCTACCTTGCTCCATAACCATATAAAACATCACCTGGGCAATGGCTACATTTCACACAAGCAAGTTTTGATCACTAAAATGTCATTATGGTGGGGGTAGAGAGACAAATATCCATTGCGAGCATCCTTCACATGAGGGTGTGATGAGCTCCAATGCTTCATCCAGACACTCCAATGAATTGGATGGCGATCCGCATCTTGTCCGTCACCGCTTGCTATGGATCTAACAGTTGACCAGCTGTTAAGGTTAAATTCCAATATGCCCAAATATGAACTGCGGGCCGGTAAATAAACTAACTATCTCATAATTATAACTATATGTTTTCGCAGTGCTTCCTTCATTGGCAAGTGTAAGAAGTATTCGAAGATACAGGGGTGGTGTGGTGGGAAGTGTGTGTTGATCAACACTTTAACCATCACCGCTCGGAAACCTCCGATAGTTTCCCAGGTTCGGCTCAGATCAACATGCTGATAGGGAAGCCAAACAATTATAAAGCCAAAGGTCTGGTGGATCGTGGAAAGAGACAATAACTTGTTATATATGAGGCCCTATAGGTAATTGGCCAATTTGACACAACCTTGCCGGAGTGCAGGGCTACATTACTGCAACAACCAGAAAAGAGGCAAACACTTTATGTCTCTAAACGAAGAAATTCTCCCTAGCCACTTTAACCTATCCTATGGCACTGAATAGTAAGGTTTAGTCGGTGACATGGCGGGCTCAAACAATTAGAGCACAGTCAGCGACCTCAGTGTAAAATTGATGATGGTGGGAATAAGTGATGCAGTTATAAATGTTGCTGTATAGTATTTCCTAGCGTGCTGCAGTCCAAAGCTTTCTACAATTAAACAAAACATATTAACTGGATGGTTATCTGCCATATACAACTAACCAATGCAATGACTAGTACAATAGTATAGTTACTTGAGTACCTAATAGTCATCGGTACGGAACAGGCTACTACGTTGCTGAAATTCAGGCGCTAACATATTCATAGCGTGAGTTGACACATTCTCTGGAGCTGGAGAGATTTCCACAACTGGTTTCCGCAGGCTGATCTGCAAGCTGACTCCTCCAGACAGGTAGACTGGTACACACTCAGGACAGTGAAACAGAGCGTGAAGAGATGTCCATTCGATAGGCACAGCAAGTAGTATATAATTTATACAGAAGTGAAAAAGGTATCCGTCCAGCGACGGAAATAAGAAAGTTGAAGTGTGCCCATTAACAGCGAGGGCTGTATACAATATTAGGCAGTTACATATATTGGCACACGGTGCGGGATGCGTCACATAGCTCTTGCAGCACACCTAGCAAAGTCCGCCAAACTGTGGTCAAAACGTTTAGTAAACACACACGACATGCAGTGCGGAGATTGAAGTCCACTTTTCAGCATGGTTGGTAGATCCCGCGAGTCATCCACCAAGAATCACCGTAGCTCTACATTCCGGGACTGCATGCCCCCCCCCCTCCCGCAGAAGTTGCATTAGGAAAGTCTGGATGCGGAAGGTCTAACTTTAAATTTAGTTTATTACTCCCGGATGGCCATCTGGGAGTATACAAAAACTGGTGGAAGCCGAGGATGTCCTACCACCACGGATGTGCTGGGTTCCGTATGACACCGGTAGAAGTGAGAATCACTGGTAAATCAGCAGTTACATCTGTCCTCCTGATGGTCCAGCGGTCCTGCGCGGGCTGGCTTCCACCCCAGCGATACTCCTGATTCTTGGTTTTTCACCTCCTTTATACTACTCGTGACATCAGAGGCAGATGCCTCAGCCAATCAGTGGCCGAGCAGTAGCTTGCAGCTAGATCAGTGACGTATTTGCCATGTTCTAGAACATTCTAGATCTGTGTATGCATACACGTGGTTATGACATCAAAAGTAATATTTTGAACATAATGTAAGGGATAACTCAGCCATTTCTGGGCCGATTCTGAAACGGTTAACAGTTCTAGAAAGCTTGTTTGATTATGATCCTGATCGCTACCAGGTACAACGAGAACAGATTAATTAAAGGGTTTTACGATTACCCACTCTGTACACTATTGGCATGCACTTGCTTCCAATCCTGTGACATGTTGTCAGGGAAGCTCTGACACGCGCACATGCACACCATGCACTTTATTGGACTTACCCAATTTTAACAGGAACCTCTCTCATAGGGCTTTTGTACGCGTACCATCCTACAGGGGGGGGGGGGGGGGGTGCTTGGAGCGAATCTGGAGTGGCCGTTCTGTACCCAGCTTTGCTGGGACGGTCAGTACCTGTCCAATCGGGCCATGCTACACCACCACCCCTAGTTTGACACCCGTGGCAAACGATCATGGATAGCAGATCGAACGCATGGGAGCGTGCTAGGCTGGAATAATAGACTTCCCGAGTAGGCACGTGGCCAAGAGGAGAGTGATGCAAAAGACGCATATTCATAAGAAAGGGCACATAGGGTGTGAAAGAGTTTGGGAGGGAGGCATACCATTGATTTTAATTTTTGACCTGGAATTATTTTTCCAGGTCTTTTCTTTTTTTGTGTTTTTATTTCTTGGTGCGTGCATAGTTTTATTATTTAGAACATTGATTTCCTAAACAATAGCTCACATGGGTGTTCTCTTGGATGCGGATAATCATTTTCCGCAGAGAACACCCGAGCTCCAACGTACCTTAATTACAATATAATTAATAAGTATATATATATATATATATATATATATATATATATATATATATATATATATATATATATATATCAATCACGTAACTATACCCGTGAGAGTATCACAGATTTATGTTAATTGCAAGTGCATCCCGGGTAAAGATAGGGATGCACAAAGTGTATACTGATTAACATAGTATAATAATGCGGCCCGTTAGTGCGGATCCGCACGGGTAGCTTCCGCTAACCCACAATCCATCCTGTCATACTGACGTGGGAACTAAAATAATAAGAAAAATATCAAATAATAATAAGATAAAAAGGCTAGAACATCAGGCAGCCCCAGCGTAGCTGAGACTGCATGATGGGATTATGACACATTCGCTATGGTGTCCTGTGTACTTACGCCACACACGGCGTGTTTATAAACACAGGAATACACAGCAATTATTTTATATGAGACACAGCTACGCAAGAATACTGCGCAGCTGTGTACGATGACCGTAGTCAGCCTAGGGACTGGGTGTCAATTGTTAAAACATATATAATAATAAGAAAAAGATTTCAGAAATAAGCATAATAATAAAAGTTCTGTGTTCCGCACAACTACTGATAAATCCTGCTGCAACCTCGGCAGTAATGTCCAGAAACATCCGCTGTGAAGTTCTCCCAGCGTGTCTGGGTACCCCGACTCATACAGGATGGACGCGGCGGATGATCCTCTGCTGCCGATATATCACTACTAAACATGCCCAGGTCGGTAATACTATGGCTTGATGATAGTACGGTGGTATCCATTGAAGCACTGGTGGTGGCGGAAATGATGACTGGTGATGTACAAACCGGTGGCAGTGTAGAGACTGCTGACAGCACTGTTGTTGTTGACGTCGTGGTGGTGGTCCATGTTGCGAGTGGACTGAGTGCCATGAATTGAATGAGCGGTTGCTGAAACGGTGATGCCCTCGCGGATGCTAATGCTGATGCGGATGCAGATAATTTCCGGATCTTGGTGGACTTCAGAAGTTTACTGGCAGTCGTCCTTGGTACTGCACGGATGTCTGTTGAATGGGTTATTCGTTTCTTCCCGGCGTAAGGATGATCTGGTGTAGTTATCTTCCGAACTGCTGGATCTGTAGGAGTGCTGCTGCGAGGTAGTGATATGATGCTGATTCATGATGCAGTCGTGGTTAGTGCTGCTCCTGTAAGGCGGATCTCCTCGTCAATGATAAGACCACAGGGAGAGATAGATCTGCCCGAAAGCTCTGGTAACCGTTGTTCAATTGTCACTGGTGTTGAGATAACCTCAGATATTGGACAGCTGATGCTGTGTGTGATGTGGACAGTGGAGTTGTTGCGGGTGCTACCGGAGTGGAAGCTGCAGGTGATGCCAGTATCGTTACTGCAGGCGTTGCCGGTACTGGTCGTGCTGGTGACTCCATTGTATCATTGGTTGATGTGACATAGTGGCTCAAGGTGTGTCACGAAGTGGATGCGGTGGCTACTGTTGCTGGTCTGTAATGCGGAAAGGCTGATTGTCGCCGTTTCGTACGCTTGGTCTTTGCCATCTTTCCCATAGGAAGCACATTAAGTTGAAGTCTAGTTTCAAAACGAGTGGCTAGCACTTCAACGTTCTCACTTTGTTCACCAGGCTGTAATGTTACTACTAGCACACGATGCTTATCCGTTAACGCGTGTCTTACACCACAACGTGTTGCTGTATAAAGGTATTTGCACTCCGTACTTGAAAAAGATGATCATGATTGATGTGCAACGTCAAGTCCGAATTGTCGGAAAAAGCGTGCTTACACGGCTGTCCATTGAGCTGTAATGCTGTACACAGATACATCTTTCCGGAATGAGCTGGCGCCGACTCCTCCGAGCTGTCAGACAAGGCAAGGTCATCGGCAAGTGACATCTTATTTCCGCATTTTGATAACGGTGCGGACTACCTAACCTAAGCTATTTTTCCAAACTCTTCATACTTTTCCTGTCCAGGAAAAGTATATATATATTAGTAATAAATAAATAATAAGAAAACAGCAGAATTTGGTTTGCAACACGAAAGTAGCCTAATGCTTGTTCTTCCCTTGTGTCGATTTTGAGGGGAAGACGAAATTTCAGTGCATGCTCTCCTCCTTTTATACCTTTTGGTGGCATCACAGGAGAGCGGATGACCATGCCCGAAAGTTCTAGGGTGATTCGGCCATGCCTTATAGGTAAAGTGTGGATTTATTTAAACTTGGAGTCAGACAAAATTTTCCTCCCGTGTAAAGGGAATAATTATAATTATACGGATGATGTATGACTTTCGTCTCCACTCAAAGGAAAACCAAGTCTCCGATCAACGTAAAAACTCGGAACTACTTATTTCCGTAGAAGCTCACCTTTTAATTAGTGTGAAGCGGGTTTTCAGATTGGATGCTTATAAACTTGGCTGTTTTAATTTCCGGCTGGAGCGCCCGATGGGGTGTGGGAGAGCACGATGACATTGGCGGTAATTGCCCCCAACCCACCCTCCCGCCTCTTCCATCGTCCTGTGGTAGATGTGCGTTTTGGGCGGCTCTTGTGTTTAAAGCCTTTGATCCAATTTACTGGAAATAGAAGTGAAAGTCACGTGGTCTCTTGTTGCGATTGATCATAAACTTAGGCAATATGGCGGAGTATTGTTACTGCTGATTATTTGTTTTTGATGTGGAAGACGGAAATATGTTTTAAAATCTGTTCCTCGAAACAGCGTCCCTGTATGCGCGTGATCTTATACATGCGTCTTCGGTTTGTCTATAATAAGTGTATTTCGGCCCATGTTGATCTCGTGCGGGAATATGTAAGTAAGAGAATATTTGAAATTCCCCTTGATACGATACTGTCGAAGTTTTGATGCCGCTTCATCGGCCCGTGAGTTAATGATTTGTATACACGGTAGAACGATGGTGTTCTTAATCAAAATTAGGACAATAAAGCTGCCTATAATTATTGTCTGGTTTAAACAGCTCCATGTATTACCTTTGGGCTGGGGTGGTAGGTGGAGTGCGGTGTCAACTTTATTGGAATGATGTATTTTGCTCTGTAATGGCCGAGCCCGTAGGCGGGACAGAGTTACTTTAGGGCAAGGATGACGAAGAAGGGTGCTGTCGTGACTTGAATCAATCCATTATCGAATTCAACTTTTCAGTGGCAAAATCCTACTCGTGACGGACGACAGACTGCGGGCATCTTGCTCTGTTGATAATATTGACTGTTATTACGTGTGAATGAGGTGTAATATTTTAGCTGTCTCCGTACGACGGTTCCAGGGTGGCGGTGGGGGGGGGGGGGGGAGGAGGGAATTCCCCCATAGCACATACTGTAGATGGCTGCGGTGTGCTCGTTTCCGTGTGATCAGTTTTCTATAAACCGGATAAGAAGGTAATTGCGAAAAATGTTGACTGGTGTTGATGGCGGTAGTGTACTCTTGTAGTCCAGGCTGCCGTGTGATGCTGGTGTATTGCAGATTGGCCATATCCAGGTTTCTATGCTGGTGAATGCTGAGTCTGTTGTGGTTGCGGAAAAGTCGGGATCGCTGAAAGTTACATATGTCCCGCATCGGTGCAAGAGGAATGTTGCGGAAAAATGTGATTTAAAACGTTAGCTGATTGCTATACTTTGTTGTTGCTGATGTTGACTGTTTCTGTTATATCTTCCTTATAACCGGATGTGTATGTGATATTCGCACAATGGTGAATTGACGTATCCAGCCTTGTGGGTAAGTGTGTTCTGGTATGCTTCTGGGTTTCTGTGTCCAGTGTGGTGTTTTGACTGCTCACGGGGTGGGGGTGGGGGGGGGGGGGGGTGGTCGGGCATGTATTGTTAGGGTTGCCCGCTGGAAGGGAGAATTGGTCATCTCCCATTACACGACAGTTGGCACTCTGTCATAGTTTTTAAGTACCGGGAAAATTCGAGCCGAGAGTCTGCTGAACAGGCTGCTTCCCTGCCCACCGCCTGCGGAGTGGCGGGGCGGGGTGGAGGGGGGGGGGAGTTGGTTGCTGCGGTGTGGGATGCCACCTCCTCTGTACCAGCTGACTCTCTCAGATCTGAAGAGCAACGGTCTACAGATGACGAGTGGAATGTGAAATGGACAGCATGTATGATGTCCGAACTTGGTGCATAGACAATGGACGCGAGTTAGGTTCTGGGGTGGTGGTGCAGCTGCGGATAGGGTTGCCGCTTGGATGGGGATTGCTTTCGCGATTTGGGAGCTTGGACGGGTACACCGAGTTATGCGGCTCAGCTGTTCTGGACAAGCCAAGGCCTCATCCGACCTCTTCACTTCCAGGCTATTCATTACATGTTCCACCCCATAAGAAGCATGGCCTGGGGCAGCCTCAGCTTCCGCGTGTAGTAACTCTATAATGGGGGTGGGGGTGGGGTGGGTATAGCATGAAATGGGTGGGAGTGGGAAGAGGTTTGCAGAACAACTTTTCCGTCCTTCCCCTTGGACAAAACAAACGGGAAAGTCTTCAGATATGACTTCCCAGATCTTGTAGACCAGCTCTGAGGAGGGAGAGGGCGAGCATTAGTTATTTGTTCACCGGACTTCTGGCTTGGTAGAAGATGGGTCGAACTGGCACCGCGGTGCTCTGAGCTAATGTCAGGAATACTTGTGTGCACAGAGACATTTGTCTGGGTACCGGTGTCATGTAAAATGCCAAGCCCGAGCTCTGACACTGGGCCATCACCAACACACGGTTTAAGTCGATCGAAGTGGATGACTGAGGTCAGGCCATCTGAAGTGCAGATATGGTAGGTCACGCCCAACATCTTACATACTACCACATAGGGGCCTTTCCAGTGGTAACTCAGTTTAGTTGGCACATTTGCAGAACATCGCGAATTGTGTACTCATGGGTCTGTTCTATCCACTACTTTACATAGAGAGATGGTGACTTTTTCTCCCCCAGAATCCTGTGCATGGCCAGATCCAGTTGTAAGGCTAATTCATGGTCCAATATTAACCATGCAGGGGTATAACCTGTGCTGGAATCTACTGAAGTGCGGTATGCCATGAGCACATATGGGAGTCGTAGATCCCAATCAAGGCATGTTTCCTTCATCAACATTTCTGCCAGCGTACGGTGGAATCTTTCGACCATACCGTCGCTGCGGGGATGATCTGGTGTAGGTCTTGTTTTGACGATATGGAACAATTTGTAGAGCTCAGAGATCAGCCGGCTCTCAAAATTATTTCCTTGATTGGAGTACAGCTCATAGGGCATTCCGAACCGGCAGAACACATTGCTTGCCAAGACCTCTGCGATTGTGGATGACTCTTGGTCTGGCAAAGCAAATGCTTCCACCCACTTCGTAAAATAATCTTGTAATTCGAGGATGTATTTGTTTCGTTCATCCGTCATATTCAAGGGCCCAAGCACATCAATAGTCACTCGCTCCCATGGTGCACCAACAATTTTTACTTGTAGGGGTGCGGAATGGTGCTGGCCAACAGCAGGTCTTTGACATGGGACACATTTAGCGACCCATGCCTTTACACTATCGCGAATTCCGATCCAGTGGAATCTCTGTTTTATTCTAGTTAATGTCCGCTCAACATCTAGATGACCGGCATTATCATGTAGGTGGAGAAGGATATCATTCCAATAACGCTCGGGGATCACAATGCGGTTATTGATGTAGAGAACGCCACCATGCATATGTCATTCTTCGAACCGTTGGTAGTAGTAGTTTGCTGTTGCAGATAATGGTGTAACAGATTCCCAGGGAGGACGTACCCCCCTCCTGAATCCACGCATATATATTTCGTATGTGTCACGGTGGTGGCCACTTCAGGTTCATCCTCAAGCCCATTCTGCTCAAGGCATCAGCATTTCCATGCAGTTTGCTGGGTCTATGAACCACATTGAAGTTAAAAGCCTGCATGGATTCCTACCACCTCGCCACCTGGCCCTCTCCAGATTCTTTAGGTTTCTAAGCGAGCGTAGTGAGGCGTGATCCGTACGGAGGGTAAATGGGCAACCATACAGAAAGTTTTTGTAATACTTGACAAAGTAGACCGCAGCCAATAGTTCTCACTTAGTCATCGCATAAAGTTTCTCTGTTTTATTCAGAGTATGTGAACCATAACCCAAATACCTACTCCGTCCCATCCTCCGTGACCTGAGATAGAACTGCGCCGATAGTGTAAGCTGACACATCAGTGTCCAGGATGAAATCGAAGTTAGGGTTAGGATGAGCGAGAATCAGAGCAGTCATCAAGAGTTCATTCAATGCCCTGAAGGAACCGTCACACTCAAGTGATCTTAAAGAGGGGTGATGCAATCTCGCTGAAATGATGGATGTAATGGCGATAGCATTGACAAAGACCAAGTAAGCTCCGAGTTTCCATGACTAACGCAGCAGTCTGCCACTCCGCCACGGCTTTTGTTTTTGATGGTTGGGTAGCCACTCCATCACCGGATATGACATGTCCCAGGAACTCGACGCCATAGTACCAGCAGGCTAAAAGGATGGATCTTTGTGGTTTTGTATAGACCACGTCTGCCTTAATGATCTTTGCATCAAGGATGCCTATCCGCTACCATGGATAGATCAGGCCGTAGATTCCTTGTCTGGAGCCAAGTGGTTTTGCACCCTTGATTAAGCAAGCAGTGAGATTGCATCACCCTCTTCAAGATCACCGAATGAGATCGACCATTGGAGTGGATGAGTGAGTGTGAAGGTTCCTTCCGGGCGTTGAAGGAACTCTTGATGACTGCACCAATTCTCGCTCATCCTAAACCCAACCTCGATTTCGTCCTGGACACTGATGTGTCAGCTTACACTATTGGCGCAATTCTATCTCAGGTCGCAGAGGATGGAACAGAGCAGGTATTGGGTTATAGTTCGTGTACTCTGAATAAAACAGAGAAATGTTATGCGACCACTAAGCGAGAACTACTAGCCACTGTCTACTTTGTCAAGTATTATAAACACATTCTGTATGGCCGCCCATTCACACCCCGTATGGATCACGCCTCACTATGCTGGCTTAGAAAATCCGGAGGGCCAGGTAGCGAGGTGGCAAGAATCGCTGCAGGCTTTTACCTTCAATATGGTTCATAGACCCGGCAAACTGCATGGAAATGCTGACGCCTTGAGCAGAATCGGGCTTGAGGATGAACATGAAGTAGCCACCACCATGACACATACAACACAGCCATCTCCGGTGTTCCCCAAATTGTGGTGTGCAGAGTGGAACATGGAGACAGTCGCTCACGAACAAGCAACAGAAGCGCAAGCACGAAATGTATATTCGTGGATCCAGGAGGGGGTGCGTCCTCCCTGGGAATCTGTGACACCACTATCCGCAACAACAAAATACTACTACCAGTGGTTCGAGGAATGCCACATGCTTGATGGCGTTCTCTACATCAACAACCACATAGTAATTCCCAAACGTTATTGGAATACAATTATGCAACAACTACACGATAACGCGGGTCATCTAGCTGTTGAGCGGACGTTAACCCAGATAAAACGGAGATTCCACTTGATCGGGATATGCGATAGTGTGAAGGCATGGGTCGCCAAATGTGTCCCATGTCAAAGACATGCTGTTGGCCAGCACCATTCCGCACCCTCACAAATTAAGATTGTTGGTGCACCATGGGAGTGAGTGGCTATTGATGTGCTCGAACCCTTGAATACGATGGTTAAAGGAAATAGGTACATCCTCGTATTACAAGATTATTTTATGAAGTGAATGGAAGCATTTGCTTTGCCGGACCAAGAGGCATCCACAAGAGTGGAGGTCTTGGCAAGCAATGTGTTCTGCCAGTTCGGAATGCCCTATGAGCCGCACTCCAATCAAGGAAGTAATTTTGAGAGCCGGCTGATCTCCGAGCTCTGCAAATTGTTTCATATCATCAAAACAAGAACTACTCTGTATCATCCCCGCAGCGATGGTATGGTAGAGAGATTCAACTGGATGCTTGCGGAGATGTTGACAAAGGAAACATGCCTTGATTGTAGCGATTGGGATCTACAACTCCCATATGTGCTCATGGCATACCGCACTTCAGTACATTCCAGCACAGGTTATGCCCCTGCACGGTTAATGTTAGGCCGTGAATTAGCCTTGCCACTGGATCTGGTCATGCCCAGGATTCCAGGGGAGAAAAATTAACCGTCTCTCTACGTAGAGCTCATGTGGCAGCGGATAGAACAGACCCATGAGTTAGTGAGAGCAACTTTACCCACTGCACACCGGCGTCAGAAAACATGGCATGACCGGCGGTTGCATGGAGACCTGTATGAAGCGGGGGAAATGGTTTGGGTACACAATTCGCGACATTCTGCAAACATGCTGAGTAAACTGAGTTACCAGTGGAAAGGCCCCTATGTGGTAGTAGGTAAGATGTCGGACGTGACCTACCATATCCACGCTTCGGATGGCCTGACCTCAGTCATCCACTTAAACCTTGTTTGAGTGATGACCCAGTGCCAGAGCTCGGGCTGGGCGTTCCAGATGGCGCGGGTACCCAGACAAATGTCTCTGCGGAAACAAGTATTCCCGACATTAGTACAGACCACCGTGGTGCCAGTTCAACCTCTCCCCTACCAACAGGAGTCTGGTGAATGATCGACTAATGCTGGAGACGATGACGAGATACGTACTTGCCCTCTCCCTCCTGAGTGCGGGTCTACTAGGTCTGGGAAGTCGTATTTGAAGACTTTCTCGTTTGTGTTGTCCAAGGGGAAGGATGGAAAGGTTGTTCCGCTGACCTCTTCCCACTCCCACTCACTTCATGCTATACCCCCATTATAGAGTTACCAGAAGCGGAAGCTGAGGCTGCCCCGGGCCATGCTTCTTGTGGGGTGGAACATGTAATGAATAGCATGGAAGTGAAGAGGCCGGATGAGGCCTTGGCTCATTTTGAATAACAGCAGAACCACACAACTCAGTGTACCTGTCCATGCCCCCAAATCGCGTGACCATCCCCTGCCCACAGTGGCCCCTGCTCAAAAGCACCTCCACTGGCCCATCTCCAATGTGCGTCACTCGTCTATACAGCAAGTTCGGACATCATTCGTCCTGTCTACTTCACACTCCACTCGTCGTCTGTAGATTGTCACTCTTCAGATATGAGAGAGTCCCCTGTTACAGAGGAGGTGGCATCCCGCACCGCGGCAACCAACCAAACCCCCATCCCCCCACCATCCCCCACCCCACAGGCGGTGGGCAGGGAAGTAGCCTGTTCAGCAGACTCTCGGCTCGAATTTTCCCGGTACTTAAAAACTACGACAGAGTACCAACCATCGTGTAATGGGAGATGACCAATTCTCCATTCCAACAGGCAGCCCTGACCACACACGCCAAACCAAGCCCCCTGTGAACAGTCAGAACATCACACCGGACACGGAAATCCAGGAGCACACAGATCACACTTGCCACCAAGGCTGAATATGTCAATTCACTGTTGTGCGAACATCACATACACATCCGGTTATAAGGAAGATACAATGGAGACATTCAACATCAGTGACAACAAAGAATAGAAATCACCTAACGTTCTAAAATCGAAAAAGTTAGAGACATATTTTTCTGCAACATTCCCTCCTGCACGATGCGGGACGTTCATCACTTTCCGCAATCCAGACTTTTCCGCAACCGCAACAGACTCAGCATTCACCAGCGTGAAAACCTGGATATGCCCAATCCGCAGTACACCAGGACCACACAGCAGCCTGGACTTTCCTACAACAGTACACTACTGCCATCAACACCAGTCAACATTTTCCACAATCACCTCATCCGGTTTACAGAAAACTGATCATACGGAAAGAAGGAGCAACACCGCAGCCATCTGCAGTATGTGCTATGGGGATCCTCCATTCCCCCCCCCCACCCACCCACCCACCCACCCACACCCCCACCCTGGAACCGTCGGATGGAAATAGCTAAAATATTATACATCGGTCACACGTAATAACACTCAATATTATTAAGAGAGCAAGATGACCGCAGTCTGTCGTCGGTCACGAGTAGGATTTTGCCACTGAAAGGTTGAATTCGATAATGGATTGATTGTGACATCACCCTTCTTCATCATCCGTGCTCTAAAGTACCTCTGTCCCGCCTACGGACCCGGCCATTACAGAGTGAAATACATCATGTCTGATAAATTTGACACCGCACTTCAATTACCCGCCCCATCCTAGTGTAATAAAAACGTCTCACTTCACAACAGCACAAGAATCATCCGCAGATAAACAGTCACGCGTATCAATCAAAATCATCAACATGACAGAAACATAGACACTCAGGTTGACTGTATTCACAATCTCCATACGACGGTATTTTAATTGTAAACTGAGGCACGCATTTTCCGAGCTGTATTATAATAAATTAAGTTTGGTCTAGGTAGGGACGGGACTAGTCCTACCCACAAAAGAGGATGCTTGGCAGTCCGCCCACCTGGAAAACACAGTCCAGCTTGGCGGAATTAGTATACTTAATTTCCGCAAGACATGGAGCTGTTTAAACCAAACAATAATTATGGACAGCTATATTGTCTAATTTTGATTAAGAACGCCATCGTTCTACCGTGTATACAGATCATTAACCCACGGGCCGATGTAGCAGCATAAAAACCTTGACACTATAAAATCAGGGAGACGTTCAAATATTCTCTTACCTACATATTCCCGCACAAGATCAACACGGGCTGGAATATACTTATAACAGACAAACCACAGACGCATGTATAAGATCACGCTGTTTCGAGGAACAGATTTTAAAACATATATTTCTGTCTTTCGCGTCAACAACAAATAATCAGCAGCTTCAATACTCCGCCATTACGTAAATATTGCCTAAGTTTCCGAATAAACCACGTGCTTTCACAACGAGAACCCACATGACTTTCACTTCTATTTCCAATAAATTGGATCAAAGGCTTTAAACACAAGAGCCACCCATAACGCGCATTTAACACAGCGCGATGGAAGAGGCGAGAGGGGTGGGTTGGGGCAATTGCCGCCGACGTCATCGTGCTCTCCCCCACACCATCGGGGTAAATAATTAAGGTTATAGTTCCCGCTTCCGAACTTGTCTAAAGGGAACACCTCTGCAGAAATGGCCCGAGATGTGATTCTACCGAATGTAGAACTTATGGTGATTCTTGGTGGATGACTCACCGGATCTGCCAACCACAATGAAACGTGCACTTCAATCTCCGCACTGCATGTCTTGCGTGTTTAATTAACTTTTTTACCACGGTCTGGTGGAACTTTGCTGGGTGCGCCGCAAGAGCTATGTGATGCATCCTGCACCGTGTGCCAGTTTATGTAACTGCCTAATACTATATACAGCCCTCTCTATCAATGGGCAACCTTCAACTTTACTACTTCCATCGCCGGATGGATAACTTTCTCACTTCCGTATAAATTGTATACTAGTTACCAAGACTATCTAATAGACATTTCTTTATTGCTTTGTTTCACTGTCCTGAGTGTGTGCCGTGTCTACCCTGTCTGGAGGAGTCAGCTTGCAGAGACCAGCCTGCGGAAATCAGCTGCGAAAATCTGCCTGCTTCAGAGAACGTGTCAACTCGCGCTATGAATATGTTAGCGCCTCAATAGTAGCCTGTTCGTACCAATGACTATTAGGTACTCAAGTAGCTATACTATTTTACATTTAATTATCATTTCCGTATATGGTACTGATGACTAATAGGTACCTTACCAGTCTTAAAACCGCAATTTATAATTTCTGTTTTACTGTGAATATTATACTTGTTTACTGTAGGTGCTTTCAACTAGCTGCACCGTTTAAGTTTATCGATCTGTGATATTTAGTTACCTCATTTAATTATAATCTATGTATTGTATTGGTTAGTTGTATATGGCAGTTAGCCATCCAGTTAATATGTTTTGCTTAATTGTAGAAAACTGTGGACCACAGTGCGCTAGGAAATACTATACAGCAACAGATATATCCGCATCACTTTATTCCCGCCATCATCAATTTTACACTGAGGTTGCTGACTGTGCTCTAATTGTTTGAGCCTGGCATGATACTGACTAAACCTTACTATTCAGTGCCATAGGATAGGTTAAAGTGGTTAGGGACAATTTCTTCGTTAGAGACACATAGTGTTTCCAGTTTATTTTTCTTTTCCAGTTATTGTGGTAATGTAGCCCCCGCACTCCGGCAAGGTTGTGTAAAATTGGCCAGTTACCCACCGGGCCTCATATACATTAAGTTATTGTCTCTTTCCATGATCCACCAGCCGTATGGCTTATTAAATGTTTGGACTTCCCATCAGCACGTTGATTGGATCCGACCCTGGGAAACTATCGGAGGTTTCCAAGTGCTGATTTACATACATCTCCCCCGTATCTTCGGATACGTGTTAGCTAGATAACCCTGCCAATGAAGGAAGCATTGCGAAAACATATAGTTATAAATGTGAATTGGTTAGTTTATTTACCGGCCCGCTGTGCATATTTGGGCATATTGGAACTTGCCCCTAACGACAGGTCAACTGTTAGACCCGTAGCACGTGGTGACGGACGAGATGTGGATCTGCATCCAATTCGTTGCAGTGTCTGGATATAGTGTTGGAGCTCGTCACGCCCTCACGGAAAGGATGCTCGCGATGGATATCCATCTCTCCACCCCCACCATAAAGACATGTCAGGAATCAAAACTTGCTTGTGTGAAACGTAGCCATTGTCCAGGCGATGTTTTGTGTGGTTGCGGGGCAAGGTAGCCGGATTTGTCCTTCTGTCCTTGGAGGTAGATACTAATCCAGGCGACCTATGGGAAGCATCTGCGCCCATTGGAAACTGTATTTAAAGTTAGGTAGGAATCCCTGCCACTTGTGGCCAAAAAACACTTTCTGTTTTTAACAATTAAATGGTAGGTTAGACGGTAGCAGAAGGCCCGCATAAATAAAGCGGCATCTACCAATACAGTATCTTTGGAACTACATAAGACGGTGACTTGGGAATTCTTCGGAAATCAGCCATCCCGTCTTCACGTAAGCCAGTATGCATCACATTAATTATGGTTTCACTAGGACTTTCACTTAGCATTTTTCTATTGAACAAGAGTGGCCCTTTTTGCCAGCTCTTTTCCTCCGCTTCGGTGTTGAAGGCATTTTCCTGTGGCGGAGGCCCGCGTGAGACACTTACCTCTCGCAACAACAATATTTTCTTTGTGTATGCGTTAGGGGTATACTAGTTTATATTAAACTACCTAGTGACTTCGTTGCGGATGCTTCTCTTGCGGGGATACCTCTGCGGATTCAAGAACCTGTGTGGTACCTCCGGCGACACCACGTGGAAAGAACACCAGATAGCTCTATGATGTGTAGTATTGTGTGCTCATTTACTGTCAAACGATTCGCCTTGTTTGTATAGCATATAAATATTTCTACTGTTTAATTATAACTTGTTCCAATTCCCTAAATTAGTATGGTTAGACATACCGGCGACACTAATAGTTGGGATGACACCGTGTGGTTCAATCTTGGCGGCAATGGTCGCACGGCCCCATTGGAACATCAGTGTTCCACCGGCTCTAGAAATCGGTCTTTGTATTTCTCGGAGAGACGTCATACGGGATCCGCAACCCCGAGATCCGCAGCTAAAAGAACCATCCCGTTCATCGTGCACTTGCAGTACGATGGGCGGAAACGTAATAACGGACCAGTAACACACACACACACCCCCCACCCCACCCCACACACACACCCCCCACCCCCACGAGCTACACAACAGCGCCCAGTCAAATTAGTTTCAAAATATTCAACAGCATGTTTATTAAATAGTAGACACACAATTTGCACAACGTGTCGGAGTATTAAGAGTTAAAGACGGGCCGGGCCGTATAGAATCATTTATGGCGTAATGATTATGACGTCATCCTACACGCCGCTTAGCTGATTAAGACGTCATATGACGTCATTACTCTGGAAAGGTCCATTGCAAGTCCATGTGCAAATGTTTAAAAGCCATAAATCCATTTAAGTACAAATGTATTTAATACAAGTCCAAATTCGTTTGCATTTTGACCCAGCAATAGCCCAAACATACGGATCTTTGCGTACATGTGCACCTAAAAAGGGGTTCAGGCTCACCAATCACCATTAGATTTGGATCATAATTCTAAACCTCGGCTTTCTCCTTATTTCTGGATAGAGTCGTTGTCTCGTACAATTCTTTCATGTGAAAAGCCATTGCACTTGTTAGTCGCTAGCGTGGACATTTATTCATAAATCACGTATTTGTCCATCGTACTAGCATACGCCCACTCACAGCGTAGTGGTAAGGCGAGACCGTGCGATAGGACGATGGTATTTGTCCAGAGTGTCAGCAAGCCGCAGAGGGTACTTACAAGGTCAGGTATCCCGTTTATGTATTTACATGCGACATGTTTACAGCCTCTTATATGTCCTGACATTTGGTAATGTTCGCAACCCTGTGTCTCCTTGCCAGACTGTCTAGTCCTGTAATTAGGACGTCAGGTGTTCCAAGGCATGGTGTCCAGAGTTTTTCTCTGACACCAAGAGCCAATAAGTTTTTGGAAGCTTCACAGCTCTTTGTGCATGGCAGATGTTAAAGTATATTGTTTATGCTGCTATAAGCTTAGCTTTACCACGAGAAGTCAGTTCTCGTGTGTGCGAGTACTAGCATACATTGTCCTCCTCAGTGGCAGATGAATGTATTATGTATTGTGCAGGTGGTGTATTCAATGTACCTTTCCAGTTTTAGCCATGCCCCACCCATCTCTAGCTAAGCTCCACCCACACTTTGCTCGTGCTGGGATCGATCGATCTCTGAACTCCCTGACTATCGATTTCCAGAAAACTATGCAGGTGAACATGAACAAACTTGGTTCAGCTATTGCCCTAGATGATGTTTTGTGAGTCTTGAATCGATCCCTCGAGCGGTTTCGGAGAAGGTTTTTAAAGAGGTTTCTAAAAATTGAACAAAGTCCAAGATGGCTGGCGTCCAAACTGACCAACCGGCTTCGTATTAACAAACTTGGAACTCTATTCCCTAAGGATACTCGATGCCAAATATAATTGACCCGGCCCCAGTACATGGTTCTTGAGAAGTTGTTTAAAGAAAAAGTTGACGAATGGATGGGCAACGGACAGACGACGGGCGATCGCCACGGCATAAATTCACTTGGCCTTTCAGGTGGTGGTGACTGTGTTTTTAGCTCCCCCCCCCACCCCCGTCTACTTTTTCACTCATATTAGGCGCTATGTCTACTGTATGCTCAGTTTAGATGCTAATTCAATGCCACATTCATGTAAGTGGCGGAGGTAGCGTGATTTGCCGTCTCGCTATCATTTGATTCATTAAAGATATGAAATCCAATATCTAATAAAGTGGTTCTCTATAAAGGTGGCCTTTATTCGCAAACAAAAACAGGGTGATATTAGACATGCCTTACAGGACACATATGCACACCTCTGTCAAACATTAAACGGGACAAGTTTAACTAAAAGAATGCAAATTAAAATAGGTATTATAACACATAAATCTAAAAGTGGTCCGGCGCCTGGTTCCATGAAAGACATGGTGATTTCTGTTGGGGTGGCACACACTAGGAATTTACGTTCCAAAACACGCAATTACCTACAACTTCCGAAGATTAAAACGGAATATGGCAGAAAAGCTTCAAATTGGGGAGACCGGGGGTGGGGGGGGGGGGGGGTGTGTGTGTGGGAAATTGTAAAAATGTTTACAAAGTGACCTACCACATGCATGACATAGCGGATGGGAAATCGCAACACATCTAATTTAGAAAGCTAATATATCATCTATGCTGTGGAAATTGCATTGATTTCAAATGGTGACTCATCACAATGGAAAGCAGTATGGTCACAGTGATTGATCTTACAACCGCGGTCTGTTGTTACAATTGACCCACCTAAGTGGGTTAGATGTAACAATTCGTAAGGTCATGTGTAACAACATGGTGTGGGGCAGCAGTATCATAAGATACTGATGACATTCGTGGAATCTGCATGGCTCGTTATTTAAACTGACACTTCATATTAATATTAACTGATAATGATTAATTTATTGAGCAAAGTATCTGAAAACTAAGGATTCGATTCATTGGGCTATTTTAAACTGTTTATGATGTGTCTACATCAACGCATTTAAGGCTATGTCATTTCCAACAGCAACTTACTTATTCATTGTATATTAACGATAGAGAACAAATTAGCAATGTCTGTTTCTGTTACTTTAGTCACTCAGGTCACGCTCATAGATCATAGATGTACTACAGCCGGCCAGTTGCAATGAAGACGAGTTGTGACGAATGAGAATAATACTTAGTACACCAAGCCGAGTGTACGTGTGAAGACATTGAAATCTGTAGAGTCTGAGATCAATCGGCTCCCATAGGGGGATTGCCGATCCACTGCGCTTTTCACCTGTTACCTTGCTGCTGCATTGAGATCTGTGCAGGAACATTCCACAAAACCAAATTTCCCATACTGGGTATGTCGCAAGAGATAGAATAATCCAAAAATATGGATGACATGTGCATAGACGAGGAAAAGAACCCCATTGACGAACTACTCCCGATATCTGCGAGCAAAGTAAGAATCAGAATCTCTTTATGTTGAATCGAAAACAGAGTTCGTCCACGTATACCTATCTACAAAGCATTAACCTAAAGAGAATGATGATTTACTTCCTACTACTGACAATGCTGCACCCTGCGTTATGGAAAACATGGCTCACCAGTCATGGAAGCTGTCGATTCGTACATCAAAGACGCCCTTGACAAAAAGACTACGCTTATCCAACGCAGTCTGCATATCCGTGATGATTTACACCTGTAACAACGATGGTCAGGCATCAAGAATGAACACACGATGCACTAGACAAGATGTGTAATACATCGCCGCTGTCCGTAAAAGTCGCCCAGGAAATATGGTCCATGTTTGGTCATGTGCTAAGGATGCCAGAAGACACACTCGCACAAAGAGCATTGGAATTCGTACTAATGGCAGCCGTAATTATAAAGCCAGGAGAAGACGACCATTACATAGATCTGTTAACCGTACTGCGAAATCTACTCGGACCAAGAACGAACCTGAAGAAGCTAAAGATTGTGGTCAATGACAAGACTCATTGGCCAAAGGCAACGATGGGCTGATTGCAGCTGTACGATGTTTGTATTTCTACAGGCCGCAGACTACAGTACGTCAGCATCAATCATCGAGAACATACCGTGTCCTGATTTTGGATTTTAGAAGGGTGAACCACCATTAAATGTTAAATTCGAAAACTGTTCAGTTAGAGAAAAGTGAATTTGGGTCTGAATGTTTAGAGAGGGGGTGGGGGTGGGTGGGTGCGGGGTGGGGTGGTGGTGGGGTGGGGGGTATTCTAGTGATAATTATCGAGATCATTTCGCTACTTGATTGTCGATTTGTTAATTTCCAGCTTTCAGAAGGGTTGCTTATCTTTAAAAAGTGTTACTTCTCTATTATGGACGAACGGATTTCAATGGAACTTGAGAGCGTATTTTAGGATTCATTATTTACATAACAGCGCAGCCAATTTTCGATTCCCACCCGGTGGAGTTTTCTTTAACTTTAAGATCCTTGCACAAGGTGTGGAACATTCACGCCTTACTTCTAGCTGTATTACAATTTGGACACATTGAGACATTAAAAAAGTTAATCTGCTATAATCAGTCAAAATGACATTCAGAAAGCAAACATTTGTCATATAGAACATCTTAGCTGTCTGCCAGATTAATTTCTGCAGATTACATTTTGAGGTTTAACTCTGGATATACCGAATATTTTTTTTAACAATATTAGTTAAAGTTGTTGGTGGCTAAGTCAACAACACCTTTCACTCAAATTGTTTTCAAACTATTCAGCAGGTTCAGTGTTATTGCCCAGTAAAATTACTCTCTGGTCGCCTGCAACAGTCAGACAGTTAATCTGCATACGACAATGACTGTCCACTGACGATGATGATCCTAACCAAATGATGACGACGACGACGACGACGACGACGACGATGATGATGATGATGGTGATGACGAGTATGATGTGACGACGACGACGACGACGACGACGACGACGACGACGACAACAACGACGACGACGACGACGACGATGATGATGATGATGATGACAACGACGCTCCTGAAGACGACCTGACGACGACGACGACGATGATGATGATGATGATGATGGTGACGACAACAACGTTGCTGACGACGACCTGACGACGACCTGACGACGACGACGACGATGGTGATGATGGTAATGATGATCACGATGACGACGATGACGGCGGCGACGACGACGACGACGACGACGACGACCACGACGATGATGACGATGACGACGACGATGATGATGATGATGATGTATAAAATAACAATCAAATTGAAACTGTATAATAGCCTAAAATGCACTGTACATATAAATTATTATTCCCTAAAGCGTAAGAGTGATCATATCAGTCCCATTCTCCAAGATCTTCACTGGCTTCCAATAGAACAGAGAATACGCTTCAAAGTCCTCTGCCTAACCTATCAATGTATCATATCTACAGCACCAACCTACCTTTCAGAACTGCTAGAAACGTACACGCCAAGCAGGCCACTTAGATCTGCAAATCTAAACCTGCTTAAAATTCCGAAAGTTAAATCAAAAACCTATGGTCACAGAACATTTGCTTTTGTTGCTTCTACAGAATGGAATGATCTTCCAGCTAGTCTTAAATCTTCATCCACTCTAGCTATATTTAAATCAAATCTTAAAACGTTTTTGTTCCGTCAGGCATATCCAACTGTATGATCATTTTATTTTATTTTTGTAAGCGCTTAGAGCACGCAATATTTGCGTGGAATTATAGCGCACTATAAATATCCTATTATTATTATTATTATTATTATTATTATTATTATTCCTCCCCCCCACCCCAACCCCACCCGTTTTAAAAAAATGTCGAGGATATTGTAATCGCCTCCGTTCGTCTGTCCGTCCGTCCATGACGCTATCTCCTACCAAATCATTGGGTGGAATTAAATCAAATTTGGTATGTGGCTTACCCATATGATTCTACTTTGTAAGACGATATTTAGATTTGGCTCCGCCGAAGGAGGTGGGGGGGGGGGGCGTGGCTGCGGTCAAAAGGTCAAATCAGTTGTAATCGTTAGACGGAACTCAACCAAAGCTGATATCTGAGTTACCCATATGATTGCGGAATGCAAGAGGCCAATTAGATTTGGCTCCGCCCCCAGGGGTAGGGAAATGGTTCAAAAGGTCAAATTTCAACCTGCGGAAATTGATTGTAACGCATCTCCTCGGAAACCATTGGACGGAATTTAACCAAATTTGGTATGTAAGTTACCCATATCAATGTGGAGTGGATGAGCACATCTACATTTCACATCTACATTTGGCCCGTCCACCATGGGTGTGGGATGGGGTTAAAAGGTAAAAAAAAAGTATTGTAATGCAACTCCTCTGACACTGTTGGACGAAATTCAACCAAATTCGGTATGTGAGTTACCCATATGATTGCGGAGTGCAAAAGGACGTTTAGATTTGGCTCTGCCTCCGGGGGTGGGTTGCGGGGTGTGTCAAAGGTTCAAAGCTGTGAACGTGGGGATTTGGGATGACGCGTCATCGACCGATCAATCTAGTTGTACATTGTATATCCCTATATGTCACGACGTGGCCTGGACTGTAAATAAACTTGATCTTGTAATGTAGTGAATCATAAATTCTGATTTCAAATGATAATCAATACGTAATAGCTTCTAGCTTGAAAATAGCCACCGAGTCAGGCTGAAGAAACTCAGTATCATAATAAACATATTGGAAATAGACATGTTATTTGTTGTCTTACAAGTTTTATGTGAGGAAGTTTTATGTGAGCAAGTTTTATGTGAGCTTGTTTAGTTTTATGTGAGCAAGTTTTATGTGAGCAGGTTTTATGTGAGCAAGTTTTATGTGAGCAAGTTTTATGTGAGCAAGTTTTGTGAGCTTGTTTAGTTTTATGTGAGCAAGTTTTATGTGAGCAGGTTTTATGTGAGCTTGTTTAGTTTTATGTGAGCAAGTTTTATGTGAGCAAGTTTTATGTGAGCAAGTTTTATGTGAGCAAGTTTTGTGAGCTTGTTTAGTTTTATGTGAGCAAGTTTTATGTGAGCAGGTTTTATGTGAGCAAGTTTTATGTGAGCAGGTTTTATGTGAGCAAGTTTTTATTAATATGGATAATTTCGCCTTTTAATGGCTAACTTTGGCCAAGAAAATCAGAATACTTGCTTATTGAATATCCATTTGTAGGCCAAGGGTAGACTATTTCTAAAAAAAATTGTACCGCTGAAATGGCTGGCTCAGTTAGCGAGCCAGACATTTCAGTGGTGAATTTTCAAAAATCCTCTTCTCTTGATCTGCGAATAGGCATTCATAAAGACCACTTTGTACAAGGGCAGGTTTTGGACGACATCGGCATGTAAGGGTTAATCTTTCTACGATACTCATATATTGCGAAGCATTGTGTATGAACATACGTCGCGCAGTAATTAGCTTTGTGTCAAAATGCTGCATTATGTCTATGTTATTAAAGGGGCACATTCAAACAAATTGGTTGTATACTTATAACGGCTTAATTTGTGTGCCTCAATTTAATAAAGCGAAATAAATCTTAACATACGATGATTTCATTCCTTACATATTAATTTTTTTTAATTCCGAGGGACTCGTGTCTCTAATTCCATTTCACAGCTTTAAAAAATATATTAATTTATACGTAATGAAATCACCATAGGTTACGATTTATTTCGTTTCAGTACACCGGAGGCCTACAATTTAATCATCTAAAAATACACAATTTTAGCAATTTTATTTTCAAGCATTCTGTTGTGAATATGCACTTTTAATAGATCAGCTAACATCCTTGTTACGTGTTCCAGTTTTCTCCAACTTTCTGTACAGTCAGCATATTGTATTTTATCCTGTCGCTGTCTTTAATCTATTATCCCTTTCATGCCGAAGCCGGCAAAAAGCCGGCCTCTGCAGTGTTCTTGAGGAATATCTATTTGCAGGCCAAGTGAAGTATTTTTGAAATTTTACAACTGGAATGACTGCCTCGATAACCGAGCCAGTCATTCCAGTGGCAAATTTTCAAAAATGTCATAACATTCGACAAGCAAGTATTTTAATGTTCGTGACCAAATTTAGCCATTGCTGGGTTAAAATAGACTTGAGACAAATTAGATTGAAATTCTATGCTAGTATGCCACAGTTGTTTAGATAACCTGGGGCTAGATAGATAAACCCGCTCACGGGGTAGGTCCTTAAACCAGGTCGTTGTTAAGGTCAGCAGTCTTAATGAAGCACACTCGCGTGGCCACGAAGGTCATATAGTATTGTGAGTGACTTGTAAAATCACGTCACCTCTCTTTACTGACCACTTATTGGCACGCTATAAGGTGGTCGGTATAGACAGGTTTTACTGGATATCATATCACGATGTCTCCATCAGCATAATTTTAGTGGGGGGTGGGGGGGGGGGGGTTGGGGGGGATTAGACATATGTCGGGCGTATTAGTTTTCGCAGAATAACTTTAAAACGCCTGTACAGATTTATATTTAATATCAAGTTTGTGAGACGAGAACGGCCGCTGTGGTCTGTCAATAGTTGACACAGTTGTCTCCCTTACAGAACTTAAAATTTATTTAAAGGTGCATATTCACACCAGAATGCTTGAAAATTAAATTATCCAAATTGTTTACTTTTAGAGGCTTAAACTTTGGGCCTAGATATAAAGAAACGAGATACGTCTTACCAAATGATGATTTAACTCCATATAAATTAATATAATTTTTTGAGTTGTGAAATTGAATTTAGAGGCTCGTGCCTCTAATTAAATTT
This sequence comes from Chaetoderma sp. LZ-2023a, assembly GCA_034401795.1. Classification (NCBI taxonomy): domain Eukaryota; kingdom Metazoa; phylum Mollusca; class Caudofoveata; order Chaetodermatida; family Chaetodermatidae; genus Chaetoderma; species Chaetoderma sp. LZ-2023a. The sequence continues at coordinate 265,666,825 of CM067369.1, read as the reverse complement.
TTACAACTAAAAAAATTATATTAATTTATACGGAATGAAATCATCATATGTTAACATTTATTTCGTTTCAATACAACTAGCCACATAATTTAAGCCTCTAAAAGTATTCAATTTTAACCATTTTATTTTCAAGCATTCGTGTGTGAATGGGCATATGCACATTTAAAATCCGGTCTGGATGATAACTCTAGAAATCGAGCGAGGATTTGCTTCAAATTTCGCGCATTGATCATCGTACTAACACACGCCCACTCACATCACTTCGCTGTTCGAGGCCGTACTTGCAAACCCACGATTTCTCGCTATGTTCGCTGCCGGTTTTCAGGTAGCCAATCAGATTTCTGCCTACTTCAATTTCGCTATAAATCTAAAAATAGAGGCGTAGCTTCGTGCCAACATCGATGGAGAGCTTGCTAGACACGATTGTCAATCTATGTGATTGACAGTATATTAGTAGGATGATAATAACCGAGCAATTTTATTAGGCAGTTGTTGACTGACCTAATTTATGAAGTTCCGCGGACTTAGCCCAGACATCAAAAGCCTGCAAGCGCGGGACTCGACACGGGATAGTTAGTGGGAGGGTGAGACCGCGCGATAGGACGATGCGCGTTGATAGGGTGTGAGGATATACAGTGCGAGAGACAACAACTTGACGAAATATATTTCTCCTATATGAGAATTATGGCCTATCTCCCTTAAAATTACATAAAATCGTGTTTCCATAGTATACTTTTAGAATGCCTGCATAGATTCAAATTAAGCAGGGTACTTGACCATACATCACAAACCGCGTGACACTACACCATTGGAAATGGAGAGATCTGATCATCAGTAAATTATGCGACATTATCAGCAGAATGTCACTTGTTAGCTGACGTCACAATCATCCGCGCATCTTTTGAAGCGGATTATTTACCAACGTTTTCTTTTCTGAGTTTTCTTTCGATGTCGATACGCTAAAGCTAACATCATCTAGGTCGTATTAGATTTCTTGATAGAGTAGTGGGCATCTTTACAGCTTCCGGGATCAAGGTAAAATGAACGACTTGCTTCAATTACTATCCTTAAATATCAGAATTCTGTTAAACTGGTGACCAAACCGATCCAAACTCGTGTAGGATTGTCGGACATGGAGTCGGGAAAAACGGATGACTGATCATACGTTAACGGACTGTGTATGCGGATAGCGTATGCGGATTGCAATGACGTCCTCTCCTGGCTTTATACCGTATTATTTCCCCTAATCAGCATACAATCTGGTTTCTAGACCTTACAAGCCACGAGAAGACTACTTTTGAAAAGTTACCACTGAAATAACTGGCGCAATAAACAAGCCATTTTCAGTGGTACCTAAGCTTTTAAAAATAGAATTTTATAGGCAAATCGGCCTTGACTAAGCAACAAGACGTCAAAGGGCCTTAACGCCCACCTGGTCAATTAGTATTTGAGCCATTAACATTTGGACAGACATAATACTTTAAACAGTAATAAGATATACGATAAAATGGAAAATTGGAATTCAGTACAAAGGATATTTAGTGGGAAATTAGTAATCGACGCTGACCACAGTCAGATTGAACCTTAGGTTCATCCAGCCAATAGAAAATCCAATATGGTCACCAAACCCAAATTTTGAATTGACGGATCCATGACAACCATGTTTTCTCAAGGACTAAGTTCTCTTGAACAAACGTTAGTTATCGGTGAAATTAAATCTAAAGAGTTTCAGCCTGATCTGTACAGCAGTTCCTGAGATGTCATTTTCGAGAACATGATGGCCACTGGAACAAGCGGTTAATGAGAAGTAGCATTTTAAACAAATTCCCATTTTTCGCAACGTCCAAGATGGCCATCCAAAAACATCAAGCAGTTAAAATTGTGTATACAAGTTCTGAAGCCTACCAGCCTAGGATCCTTCCATCTGAGTTTGGTTGAAATCGGCCAAGCGGTTAATAAGAAGTATCTGTTGAACTAATTTCCCAAAATTTTCGGGAAATCCAAGATGGCTACCGGAAAAATGGCCAATCAAAATTCTGTGTACATGTTCTGAAACCTACCAGCCTAGTATCTTCCAGCCAAGCTTGGTTGAACTTGCCCAAGCAGTTATTGAGTAGCATTTTAAACGATTCCCCATTTTAAGGAAAAGTCAAGATAGCCGCCGACAAATTTGACCATCAAAATTCCCTATACATGCTCTTTAACATATCACACTAGGGCCCTTCCCACGTAATTTGCTTGAAATCGGGCAAATCACAGATGACTGCAAACCAAATCAACCAGTCTACTTTTAATCAACAACCGAGTCGGACAATCTGCTTTGGTTGAAAACCCTGATCGACAAATCTGCTTGGTTTCATCAACCTGATAAACCAATATGCTTTGTTTGAACAACACAATGGACATTTCCAGTTTATCCATCCATCATATGATGTCATAATCAAATACGTGACATGGAGAATGACGTTATAATCAATGATGCCACGAATGACATAGCTTATTAGCATAGTTTTCTGGAAATTTACAGTGAAGAAGTTCAGGGATCGCTCGATCCCAACACGAGTGAAGTGTGTGTGGAGCTTAGCTAGATATTGGTGGGGCATAGCTAAAACTGGAAAGGTACATTGACCAATCTCTTTTGTTTGAACAACCTGGTCGACCAATCTCTTTTGTTTGAACAACCTGGTTGACCAATCTCCTTTGTTTGAACAACCTGGTCGACCAATCTCTTTTGTTTGAACAACTTGGCCGACCAATCTCTTTTGTTTGAACAACTTGGCCGACCAATCTCTTTTGTTTGAACAACTTGGTAGACCAATCTCTTTTGTTTGAACAACCTGGTCGACCAATTTCTTTTGTTTGAACAACCTGGTCGACCAATCTCTTTTGTTTGAACAACTTGGTAGACCACTCTCTTTTGTTTGAACAACTTGGTAGACCAATCTCTTTTGTTTGAACAACCTGGTCGACCAATCTCTTTTGTTTGAACAACCTGGTTGACCAATCTCTTTTGTTTGAACAACTTGGTCGACCAATCTCTTTTGTTTGAACAACTTGGCCGACCAATCTCTTTTGTTTGAACAACTTGGTAGACCAATCTCTTTTGTTTGAACAACCTGGTCGACCAATCTCTTTTGTTTGAACAACCTGGTTGACCAATCGCTTTTGTTTGAACAACTTGGTCGACCAATCTCTTTTGTTTGAACAACTTGGTAGACCAATCTCTTTTGTTTGAACAACTTGGTCAACCAATCTCTTTTGTTTAAACAACTTGGTCGACCAATCTCTTTTGTTTGAACAACCTGGTTGACCAATCTCTTTTGTTTGAACAACCTGGTTGACCAATCTCTTTGGTTTGAACAACCTGGTCGACCAATCTCTTTTGTTTGAACAACTTGGTCGACCAATCTCTTTTGTTTGAACAACTTGGTCGACCAATCTCTTTTGTTTAAACAACTTGGTCGACCAATCTCTTTTGTTTGAACAACTTGGTAGACCAATCTCTTTTGTTTGAACAACTTGGTCGACCAATCTCTTTTGTTTGAGCAACTTGGACAACCAATCTCTTTTGTTTGAACAACCTGGTCGACCAATCTCTTTTGTTTGATCAACCTGGTCGACCAATTTCTTTTGTTTGAACAACCTGGTCGACCAATCTCTTTTGTTTGAACAACTTGGTCGACCAATCTCTTTTGTTTGAACAACTTGGCCGACCAATCTCTTTTGTTTGAACAACCTGGTCGACCAATCTCTTTTGTTTGAACAACCTGGTCGACCAATTTCTTTTGTTTGAACAACCTGGTCGACCAATCTCTTGTTTGAACAACCTGGTCGACCAATCTCTTTTGTTTGAACAACTTGGCCGACCAATCTCTTTTGTTTGAACAACCTGGTTGACCAATCTCTTTTGTTTGAACAACCTGGTTGACCAATCTCTTTTGTTTGAACAACTTGGTCGACCAATCTCTTTTGTTTGAACAACCTGGTCGACCAATCTCTTTTGTTTGAACAACCTGGTCGACCAATCTCTTTTGTTTGATCAACCTGGTCGACCAATTTCTTTTGTTTGAACAACCTGGTCGACCAATCTCTTTTGTTTGAACAACTTGGTCGACCAATCTCTTTTGTTTGAACAACTTGGCCGACCAATCTCTTTTGTTTGAACAACCTGGTCGACCAATCTCTTTTGTTTGAACAACCTGGTCGACCAATTTCTTTTGTTTGAACAACCTGGTCGACCAATCTCTTGTTTGAACAACCTGGTCGACCAATCTCTTTTGTTTGAACAACTTGGCCGACCAATCTCTTTTGTTTGAACAACCTGGTTGACCAATCTCTTTTGTTTGAACAACCTGGTTGACCAATCTCTTTTGTTTGAACAACCTGGTTGACCAATCTCTTTTGTTTGAACAACCTGGTTGACCAATCTCTTTTGTTTGAACAACTTGGTCGACCAATCTCTTTTGTTTGAACAACCTGGTCGACCAATTTCTTTTGTTTGAACAACCTGGTTGACCAATCTCTTTTGTTTGAACAACCTGGTTGACCAATCTCTTTTGTTTGAACAACCTGGTCGACCAATATCTTTTGTTTGAACAACCTGGTTGACCAATCTCTTTTGTTTGAACAACTTGGTCGACCAATATCTTTTGTTTGAACAACCTGGTTGACCAATCTCTTTTGTTTGAACAACCTGGTCGACCAATCTCTTTTGTTTGAACAACCTGGTTGACCAATCTCTTTTGTTTGAACAACTTGGTCGACCAATCTCTTTTGTTTGAACAACTTGGTCGACCAATCTCTTTTGTTTGAACAACTTGGTCGACCAATCTCTTTTGTTTGAACAACTTGGCCGACCAATCTCTTTTGTTTGAACAACTTGGTAGACCAATCTCTTTTGTTTGAACAACCTGGTCGACCAATCTCTTTTGTTTGAACAACCTGGTTGACCAATCGCTTTTGTTTGAACAACTTGGTCGACCAATCTCTTTTGTTTGAACAACTTGGTAGACCAATCTCTTTTGTTTGAACAACTTGGTCAACCAATCTCTTTTGTTTAAACAACTTGGTCGACCAATCTCTTTTGTTTGAACAACCTGGTTGACCAATCTCTTTTGTTTGAACAACCTGGTTGACCAATCTCTTTGGTTTGAACAACCTGGTCGACCAATCTCTTTTGTTTGAACAACTTGGTCGACCAATCTCTTTTGTTTGAACAACTTGGTCGACCAATCTCTTTTGTTTAAACAACTTGGTCGACCAATCTCTTTTGTTTGAACAACTTGGTAGACCAATCTCTTTTGTTTGAACAACTTGGTCGACCAATCTCTTTTGTTTGAGCAACTTGGACAACCAATCTCTTTTGTTTGAACAACCTGGTCGACCAATCTCTTTTGTTTGAACAATCTGATTGACTAATCTCTTGTTTGAACAATCTGATTGATCAATCTCTTTTGTTTGAACAATCTGATTGATCAATCTCTTGTTTGAACAACCTAATTGACTAATCTCTTGTTTGAACAACCTAATTGACTAATCTCTTGTTTGAACAACCTGATTGACCAATCTCTTGTTTGAAGTATCTGATTGATCACTCTCCAATCTCTTGTTTGAACAATCTGATTGATCACTCTCTTGTTTGAACAATCTGATTGACTAATCTCTTGTTTGAACAACCTGATTGACCAATCTCTTGTTTGAAGTATCTGATTGATCACTCCAATCTCTTGTTTGAAGTATCTGATTGATCACTCCAATCTCTTGTTTGAACAATCCGATTGATCACTCTCTTGTTTGAACAACCTGATTGACCAATCTCTTGTTTGAAGTATCTGATTGATCACTCTCCAATCTCTTGTTTGAACAATCTGATTAATCAATCTCTTGTTTGAACAACCTGATTGATCACTCTCTTGTTTGAACAATCTGATTGATCACTCTCTTGTTTGAACAATCTGATTGACTAATCTCTTGTTTGAACAACCTGATTGATCAATCTCTTGTTTGAACAACCTGGTCGACCAATCTCTTTTGTTTGAACAATCTGATTGATCACTCTTTTGTTTGAACAACCTGGTCGACCAATCTCTTGTTTGAACAACCTGGTCGACCAATCTCTTTTGTTTGAACAACTTGGCCGACCAATCTCTTTTGTTTGAACAACCTGGTTGACCAATCTCTTTTGTTTGAACAACCTGGTTGACCAATCTCTTTTGTTTGAACAACCTGGTTGACCAATCTCTTTTGTTTGAACAACCTGGTTGACCAATCTCTTTTGTTTGAACAACTTGGTCGACCAATCTCTTTTGTTTGAACAACTTGGCCGACCAATCTCTTTTGTTTGAACAACCTGGTCGACCAATATCTTTTGTTTGAACAACCTGGTCGACCAATATCTTTTGTTTGAACAACCTGGTCGACCAATCTCTTTTGTTTGAACAACCTGGTCGACCAATTTCTTTTGTTTGAACAACCTGGTCGACCAATATCTTTTGTTTGAACAACTTGGCCGACCAATCTCTTTTGTTTGAACAACCTGGTCGACCAATATCTTTTGTTTGAACAACCTGGTCAACCAATCTCTTGTTTGAACAACCTGATTGACTAATCTCTTGTTTGAACAATCTGATTGACCAATCTCTTGTTTGAACAATCTGATTGACTAATCTCTTGTTTGAACAACCTGGTCGACTAATCTCTTGTTTGAACAACCTGATCGATCAATCTCTTTTGTTTCAACAACCTGATTGACCAATCTCTTGTTTGAACAACCTGGTCGACTAATCTCTTGTTTGAACAATCTGATTGATCAATCTCTTGTTTGAACAATCTGATTGATCAATCTCTTGTTTCAACAACCTGATTGACCAATCTCTTGTTTGAAGTATCTGATTGATCACTCTCTTGTTTGAACAATCTGATTGATCAATCTCTTGTTTCAACAACCTGATTGACCAATCTCTTGTTTGAACAATCTGATTGATCAATCTCTTGTTTCAACAACCTGATTGACCAATCTCTTGTTTGAAGTATCTAATTGATCAATCTCTTGTTTGAACAATCTGATTGACTAATCTCTTGTTTGAACAATCTGATTGACTAATCTCTTGTTTGAACAATCTGATTGATCAATCTCTTGTTTGAACAATCTGATTGATCAATCTCTTGTTTGAACAACCTAATTGACTAATCTCTTGTTTGAACAACCTAATTGACTAATCTCTTGTTTGAACAACCTGATTGACCAATCTCTTGTTTGAAGTATCTGATTGATCACTCTCCAATCTCTTGTTTGAACAATCTGATTGATCACTCTCTTGTTTGAACAATCTGATTGACTAATCTCTTGTTTGAACAACCTGATTGACCAATCTCTTGTTTGAAGTATCTGATTGATCACTCCAATCTCTTGTTTGAAGTATCTGATTGATCACTCCAATCTCTTGTTTGAACAATCCGATTGATCACTCTCTTGTTTGAACAACCTGATTGACCAATCTCTTGTTTGAAGTATCTGATTGATCACTCTCCAATCTCTTGTTTGAACAATCTGATTAATCAATCTCTTGTTTGAACAACCTGATTGATCACTCTCTTGTTTGAACAATCTGATTGATCACTCTCTTGTTTGAACAATCTGATTGACTAATCTCTTGTTTGAACAACCTGATTGATCAATCTCTTGTTTGAACAACCTGATTGACTAATCTCTTGTTTGAACAATCTGATTGATCACTCTTTTGTTTGAACAACCTGGTCGACCAATCTCTTGTTTGAACAACCTGGTCGACCAATCTCTTTTGTTTGAACAACTTGGCCGACCAATCTCTTTTGTTTGAACAACCTGGTTGACCAATCTCTTTTGTTTGAACAACCTGGTTGACCAATCTCTTTTGTTTGAACAACCTGGTTGACCAATCTCTTTTGTTTGAACAACCTGGTTGACCAATCTCTTTTGTTTGAACAACTTGGTCGACCAATCTCTTTTGTTTGAACAACTTGGCCGACCAATCTCTTTTGTTTGAACAACCTGGTCGACCAATATCTTTTGTTTGAACAACCTGGTCGACCAATATCTTTTGTTTGAACAACCTGGTCGACCAATCTCTTTTGTTTGAACAACCTGGTCGACCAATTTCTTTTGTTTGAACAACCTGGTCGACCAATATCGTTTGTTTGAACAACTTGGCCGACCAATCTCTTTTGTTTGAACAACCTGGTCGACCAATATCTTTTGTTTGAACAACCTGGTCAACCAATCTCTTGTTTGAACAACCTGATTGACTAATCTCTTGTTTGAACAACCTGGTTGATCAATCTCTTGTTTGAACAATCTGATTGACCAATCTCTTGTTTGAACAATCTGATTGATCAATCTCTTGTTTGAACAATCTGATTGACCAATCTCTTGTTTGAACAACCTGATTGACTAATCTCTTGTTTGAACAACCTGGTCGACTAATCTCTTGTTTGAACAACCTGGTCGACTAATCTCTTGTTTGAACAATCTGATTGACCAATCTCTTGTTTGAACAATCTGATTGATCAATCTCTTGTTTGAACAATCTGATTGACCAATCTCTTGTTTGAACTACCTGGTCGACTAATCTCTTGTTTGAACAATCTGATTGACCAATCTCTTGTTTGAACAATCTGATTGACTAATCTCTTGTTTGAACAACCTGGTCGACTAATCTCTTGTTTGAACAACCTGATCGATCAATCTCTTTTGTTTCAACAACCTGATTGACCAATCTCTTGTTTGAACAACCTGGTCGACTAATCTCTTGTTTGAACAATCTGATTGATCAATCTCTTGTTTGAACAATCTGATTGATCAATCTCTTGTTTCAACAACCTGATTGACCAATCTCTTGTTTGAAGTATCTGATTGATCACTCTCTTGTTTGAACAATCTGATTGATCAATCTCTTGTTTCAACAACATGATTGACCAATCTCTTGTTTGAACAATCTGATTGATCAATCTCTTGTTTCAACAACCTGATTGACCAATCTCTTGTTTGAAGTATCTAATTGATCAATCTCTTGTTTGAACAATCTGATTGACTAATCTCTTGTTTGAACAATCTGATTGACTAATCTCTTGTTTGAAGTATCTGATTGATCACTCCAATCTCTTGTTTGAAGTATCTGATTGATCACTCCAATCTCTTGTTTGAACAATCCGATTGATCACTCTCTTGTTTGAACAACCTGATTGACCAATCTCTTGTTTGAAGTATCTGATTGATCACTCTCCAATCTCTTGTTTGAACAATCTGATTAATCAATCTCTTGTTTGAACAACCTGATTGATCACTCTCTTGTTTGAACAATCTGATTGATCACTCTCTTGTTTGAACAATCTGATTGACTAATCTCTTGTTTGAACAACCTGATTGATCAATCTCTTGTTTGAACAACCTGATTGACTAATCTCTTGTTTGAACAATCTGATTGATCACTCTTTTGTTTGAACAACCTGGTCGACCAATCTCTTGTTTGAACAACCTGGTCGACCAATCTCTTTTGTTTGAACAACTTGGCCGACCAATCTCTTTTGTTTGAACAACCTGGTTGACCAATCTCTTTTGTTTGAACAACCTGGTTGACCAATCTCTTTTGTTTGAACAACCTGGTTGACCAATCTCTTTTGTTTGAACAACCTGGTTGACCAATCTCTTTTGTTTGAACAACTTGGTCGACCAATCTCTTTTGTTTGAACAACTTGGCCGACCAATCTCTTTTGTTTGAACAACCTGGTCGACCAATATCTTTTGTTTGAACAACCTGGTCGACCAATATCTTTTGTTTGAACAACCTGGTCGACCAATCTCTTTTGTTTGAACAACCTGGTCGACCAATTTCTTTTGTTTGAACAACCTGGTCGACCAATATCTTTTGTTTGAACAACTTGGCCGACCAATCTCTTTTGTTTGAACAACCTGGTCGACCAATATCTTTTGTTTGAACAACCTGGTCAACCAATCTCTTGTTTGAACAACCTGATTGACTAATCTCTTGTTTGAACAACCTGGTTGATCAATCTCTTGTTTGAACAATCTGATTGACCAATCTCTTGTTTGAACAATCTGATTGATCAATCTCTTGTTTGAACAATCTGATTGACCAATCTCTTGTTTGAACAACCTGATTGACTAATCTCTTGTTTGAACAACCTGGTCGACTAATCTCTTGTTTGAACAACCTGGTCGACTAATCTCTTGTTTGAACAATCTGATTGACCAATCTCTTGTTTGAACAATCTGATTGATCAATCTCTTGTTTGAACAATCTGATTGACCAATCTCTTGTTTGAACTACCTGGTCGACTAATCTCTTGTTTGAACAATCTGATTGACCAATCTCTTGTTTGAACAATCTGATTGACTAATCTCTTGTTTGAACAACCTGGTCGACTAATCTCTTGTTTGAACAACCTGATCGATCAATCTCTTTTGTTTCAACAACCTGATTGACCAATCTCTTGTTTGAACAACCTGGTCGACTAATCTCTTGTTTGAACAATCTGATTGATCAATCTCTTGTTTGAACAATCTGATTGATCAATCTCTTGTTTCAACAACCTGATTGACCAATCTCTTGTTTGAAGTATCTGATTGATCACTCTCTTGTTTGAACAATCTGATTGATCAATCTCTTGTTTCAACAACCTGATTGACCAATCTCTTGTTTGAACAATCTGATTGATCAATCTCTTGTTTCAACAACCTGATTGACCAATCTCTTGTTTGAAGTATCTAATTGATCAATCTCTTGTTTGAACAATCTGATTGACTAATCTCTTGTTTGAACAATCTGATTGACTAATCTCTTGTTTGAACAATCTGATTGATCAATCTCTTGTTTGAACAATCTGATTGATCAATCTCTTGTTTGAACAACCTAATTGACTAATCTCTTGTTTGAACAACCTAATTGACTAATCTCTTGTTTGAACAACCTGATTGACCAATCTCTTGTTTGAAGTATCTGATTGATCACTCTCCAATCTCTTGTTTGAACAATCTGATTGATCACTCTCTTGTTTGAACAATCTGATTGACTAATCTCTTGTTTGAACAACCTGATTGACCAATCTCTTGTTTGAAGTATCTGATTGATCACTCCAATCTCTTGTTTGAAGTATCTGATTGATCACTCCAATCTCTTGTTTGAACAATCCGATTGATCACTCTCTTGTTTGAACAACCTGATTGACCAATCTCTTGTTTGAAGTATCTGATTGATCACTCTCCAATCTCTTGTTTGAACAATCTGATTAATCAATCTCTTGTTTGAACAACCTGATTGATCACTCTCTTGTTTGAACAATCTGATTGATCACTCTCTTGTTTGAACAATCTGATTGACTAATCTCTTGTTTGAACAACCTGATTGATCAATCTCTTGTTTGAACAACCTGATTGACTAATCTCTTGTTTGAACAATCTGATTGATCACTCTCTTGTTTGAACAATCTGATTGACTAATCTCTTGTTTGAACAACCTGATTGACTAATCTCTTGTTTGAACAATCTGATTGATCACTCTCTTGTTTGAACAATCTGATTGACTAATCTCTTGTTTGAACAACCTGATTGACTAATCTCTTGTTTGAACAATCTGATTGATCACTCTCTTGTTTGAACAATCTGATTGACTAATCTCTTGTTTGAACAACCTGATTGATCACTCTCTTGTTTGAACAATCTGATTGACTAATCTCTTGTTTGAACAACCTGATTGATCACTCTCTTGTTTGAACAATCTGATTGACTAATCTCTTGTTTGAACAACCTGATTGACTAATCTCTTGTTTGAACAATCTGATTGATCACTCTCTTGTTTGAACAATCTGATTGACTAATCTCTTGTTTGAACAACCTGATTGATCAATCTCTTGTTTGAACAACCTGATTGACTAATTTCTTGTTTGAACAATCTGATTGATCACTCTCTTGTTTGAACAATCTGATTGACTAATCTCTTGTTTGAACAACCTGATTGACTAATCTCTTGTTTGAACAATCTGATTGATCACTCTCTTGTTTGAACAATCTGATTGACTAATCTCTTGTTTGAACAACCTGATTGACTAATCTCTTGTTTGAACAATCTGATTGATCACTCTCTTGTTTGAACAATCTGATTGACTAATCTCTTGTTTGAACAACCTGATTGATCACTCTCTTGTTTGAACAATCTGATTGACTAATCTCTTGTTTGAACAACCTGATTGATCACTCTCTTGTTTGAACAATCTGATTGACTAATCTCTTGTTTGAACAACCTGATTGACTAATCTCTTGTTTGAACAATCTGATTGATCACTCTCTTGTTTGAACAATCTGATTGACTAATCTCTTGTTTGAACAACCTGATTGATCACTCTCTTGTTTGAACAATCTGATTGACTAATCTCTTGTTTGAACAATCTGATTGATCAATCTCTTGTTTGAACAACCTGATTGACTAATCTCTTGTTTGAACAATCTGATTGATCACTCTCTTGTTTGAACAATCTGATTGACTAATCTCTTGTTTGAACAACCTGATTGATCACTCTCTTGTTTGAACAATCTGATTGACTAATCTCTTGTTTGAACAATCTGATTGACTAATCTCTTGTTTGAACAACCTGATTGACTAATCTCTTGTTTGAACAACCTGATTGATCACTCTCTTGTTTGAACAATCTGATTGATCACTCTCTTGTTTGAACAATCTGATTGACTAATCTCTTGTTTGAACAACCTGATTGACTAATCTCTTGTTTGAACAACCTGATTGACTAATCTCTTGTTTGAACCTGATTGATCACTCTCTTGTTTGAACAACCTGATTGACTAATCTCTTGTTTGAACAATCTGATTGACTAATCTCTTGTTTGAACAACCTGATTGACTAATCTCTTGTTTGAACAATCTGATTGGTCAATCTCTTGTTTGAACAACCTGATTGATCACTCTCTTGTTTGAACAACCTGATTGACTAATCTCTTGTTTGAACAACCTGATTGACTAATCTCTTGTTTGAACAACCTGATTGACTAATCTCTTGTTTGAACCCGATTGATCACTCTCTTGTTTGAACAATCTGATTGACTAATCTCTTGTTTGAACAACCTGATTGACTAATCTCTTGTTTGAACAATCTGATTGACTAATCTCTTGTTTGAACAACCTGATTGACTAATCTCTTGTTTGAACCTGATTGATCACTCTCTTGTTTGAACAACCTGATTGACTAATCTCTTGTTTGAACAACCTGATTGACTAATCTCTTGTTTGAACAATCTGATTGACTAATCTCTTGTTTGAACAACCTGATTGATCAATCTCTTGTTTGAACAATCTGATTGACTAATCTCTTGTTTGAACAATCTGATTGACTAATCTCTTGTTTGAACAATCTGATTGATCACTCTCTTGTTTGAACAATCTGATTGACTAATCTCTTGTTTGAACAACCTGATTGATCAATCTCTTGTTTGAACAACCTGATTGACTAATCTCTTGTTTGAACAACCTGATTGACTAATCTCTTGTTTGAACAATCTGATTGACTAATCTCTTGTTTGAACATGATTGATCAATCTCTTGTTTGAACAACTTGATTGATCAATCTCTTGTTTGAACAACCTGATTGACTAATCTCTTGTTTGAACAACCTGATTGACTAATCTCTTGTTTGAACAACCTGATTGACTAATCTCTTGTTTGAACAACCTGATTGATCACTCTCTTGTTTGAACAACCTGATTGACTAATCTCTTGTTTGAACAACCTGATTGACTAATCTCTTGTTTGAACAACCTGATTGACTAATCTCTTGTTTGAACAACCTGATTGATCACTCTCTTGTTTGAACAACCTGATTGACTAATCTCTTGTTTGAACAACCTGATTGATCAATCTCTTGTTTGAACAACCTGATTGACCAATCTCTTGTTTGAACAACCTGATTGACTAATCTCTTGTTTGAACAACCTGATTGATCACTCTCTTGTTTGAACAACCTGATTGATCAATCTCTTGTTTGAACAACTTGATTGACTAATCTCTTGTTTGAACAACCTGATTGATCACTCTCTTTTTGAACAACCTGATTGACTAATCTCTTGTTTGAACAATCTGATTGATCAATCTCTTGTTTGAACAACCTGATTGACTAATCTCTTGTTTGAACAACCTGATTGATCAATCTCTTGTTTGAACAACCTGATTGACTAATCTCTTGTTTGAACAACCTGATTGATCACTCTCTTGTTTGAACAACCTGATTGACTAATCTCTTGTTTGAACAACCTGATTGATCAATCTCTTGTTTGAACAACCTGATTGATCACTCTCTTGTTTGAACAACCTGATTGATCACTCTCTTGTTTGAACAATCTGATTGACTAATCTCTTGTTTGAACAACCTGATTGATCACTCTCTTGTTTGAACAATCTGATTGACTAATCTCTTGTTTGAACAATCTGATTGATCAATCTCTTGTTTGAACAACCTGATTGACTAATCTCTTGTTTGAACAATCTGATTGATCACTCTCTTGTTTGAACAATCTGATTGACTAATCTCTTGTTTGAACAACCTGATTGATCACTCTCTTGTTTGAACAATCTGATTGACTAATCTCTTGTTTGAACAATCTGATTGACTAATCTCTTGTTTGAACAACCTGATTGACTAATCTCTTGTTTGAACAACCTGATTGATCAATCTCTTGTTTGAACAACCTGATTGACTAATCTCTTGTTTGAACAATCTGATTGATCACTCTCTTGTTTGAACAATCTGATTGACTAATCTCTTGTTTGAACAACCTGATTGATCACTCTCTTGTTTGAACAATCTGATTGACTAATCTCTTGTTTGAACAATCTGATTGATCAATCTCTTGTTTGAACAACCTGATTGACTAATCTCTTGTTTGAACAATCTGATTGATCACTCTCTTGTTTGAACAATCTGATTGACTAATCTCTTGTTTGAACAACCTGATTGATCACTCTCTTGTTTGAACAATCTGATTGACTAATCTCTTGTTTGAACAATCTGATTGACTAATCTCTTGTTTGAACAACCTGATTGACTAATCTCTTGTTTGAACAACCTGATTGATCACTCTCTTGTTTGAACAATCTGATTGATCACTCTCTTGTTTGAACAATCTGATTGACTAATCTCTTGTTTGAACAACCTGATTGACTAATCTCTTGTTTGAACAACCTGATTGACTAATCTCTTGTTTGAACCTGATTGATCACTCTCTTGTTTGAACAACCTGATTGACTAATCTCTTGTTTGAACAATCTGATTGACTAATCTCTTGTTTGAACAACCTGATTGACTAATCTCTTGTTTGAACAATCTGATTGGTCAATCTCTTGTTTGAACAACCTGATTGATCACTCTCTTGTTTGAACAACCTGATTGACTAATCTCTTGTTTGAACAACCTGATTGACTAATCTCTTGTTTGAACAACCTGATTGACTAATCTCTTGTTTGAACCCGATTGATCACTCTCTTGTTTGAACAATCTGATTGACTAATCTCTTGTTTGAACAACCTGATTGACTAATCTCTTGTTTGAACAATCTGATTGACTAATCTCTTGTTTGAACAACCTGATTGACTAATCTCTTGTTTGAACCTGATTGATCACTCTCTTGTTTGAACAACCTGATTGACTAATCTCTTGTTTGAACAACCTGATTGACTAATCTCTTGTTTGAACAATCTGATTGACTAATCTCTTGTTTGAACAACCTGATTGATCAATCTCTTGTTTGAACAATCTGATTGACTAATCTCTTGTTTGAACAATCTGATTGACTAATCTCTTGTTTGAACAATCTGATTGATCACTCTCTTGTTTGAACAATCTGATTGACTAATCTCTTGTTTGAACAACCTGATTGATCAATCTCTTGTTTGAACAACCTGATTGACTAATCTCTTGTTTGAACAACCTGATTGACTAATCTCTTGTTTGAACAATCTGATTGACTAATCTCTTGTTTGAACATGATTGATCAATCTCTTGTTTGAACAACTTGATTGATCAATCTCTTGTTTGAACAACCTGATTGACTAATCTCTTGTTTGAACAACCTGATTGACTAATCTCTTGTTTGAACAACCTGATTGACTAATCTCTTGTTTGAACAACCTGATTGATCACTCTCTTGTTTGAACAACCTGATTGACTAATCTCTTGTTTGAACAACCTGATTGACTAATCTCTTGTTTGAACAACCTGATTGACTAATCTCTTGTTTGAACAACCTGATTGATCACTCTCTTGTTTGAACAACCTGATTGACTAATCTCTTGTTTGAACAACCTGATTGATCAATCTCTTGTTTGAACAACCTGATTGACCAATCTCTTGTTTGAACAACCTGATTGACTAATCTCTTGTTTGAACAACCTGATTGATCACTCTCTTGTTTGAACAACCTGATTGATCAATCTCTTGTTTGAACAACTTGATTGACTAATCTCTTGTTTGAACAACCTGATTGATCACTCTCTTTTTTAACAACCTGATTGACTAATCTCTTGTTTGAACAATCTGATTGATCAATCTCTTGTTTGAACAACCTGATTGACTAATCTCTTGTTTGAACAACCTGATTGATCAATCTCTTGTTTGAACAACCTGATTGACTAATCTCTTGTTTGAACAACCTGATTGATCACTCTCTTGTTTGAACAACCTGATTGACTAATCTCTTGTTTGAACAACCTGATTGATCAATCTCTTGTTTGAACAACCTGATTGATCACTCTCTTGTTTGAACAACCTGATTGACTAATCTCTTGTTTGAACAATCTGATTGATCAATCTCTTGTTTGAACAACCTGATTGACTAATCTCTTGTTTGAACAACCTGATTGATCAATCTCTTGTTTGAACAACCTGATTGACTAATCTCTTGTTTGAACAATTTGATTGATCACTCTCTTGTTTGAACAACCTGATTGACTAATCTCTTGTTTGAACAACCTGATTGATCACTCTCTTGTTTGAACAACCTGATTGACTAATCTCTTGTTTGAACAACCTGATTGACTAATCTCTTGTTTGAACAATCTGATTGATCAATCTCTTGTTTGAACAATCTGATTGACTAATCTCTTGTTTGAACAACCTGATTGATCACTCTCTTGTTTGAACAACCTGATTGACTAATCTCTTGTTTGAACAATCTGATTGACTAATCTCTTGTTTGAACAACCTGATTGACTAATCTCTTGTTTGAACAATTTGATTGCTCACTCTCTGCTTTGAAACTCTCACATTCATATTCAACAGCCACCAAGACATATGCTATTTTCACTGTCAAAATCCATCATCTAAGAGATGCTCAACTTTAATGGCACATAGACCAGTTCCAACATTTTTGCTCAAAGTGTTGGATTACACAACGTTTTTACAGCTGAGAAACTTATTCTTTAAGCAAAATTCTATCGCAACCTGTCAATTATACCCAATCAAATCTCAGTTGCCATAGAAACTTGTTTGACTGAGAAATTTTCACAACGCTATAATTGCATTGCCATATCCTTATGATGGATCAGTGCAATACATTATCTGCCTGCCTGCTTGCCTACCTTGCATGCTGCTTGCATGTTGGTCTGTCTGTCTGCCTGGCTGTCCCAATGTGCATATCCTCTGACCCAATTCACCTTTCCAGAGTATCAGTCTATCGATCTGACATCATAATCATCTAAGCCGCGTGTATGATGACACCATAATCATTACATCATAAATGATTCTATTTGGCCTGTGTTTAACTCTTAATAGTCCGACACGTTGTATGAAGTGTGTGTCTCTACTATTTAATAAACAAGCCGTTGAATATTTTGAAATTAAATTGACTGGACGCCCAATCAAATTAGTTCCAAAATATTCAATAGCTTACCTGTATCATTTTCTGGAAATTGATAGTCAGAGAGTTCAGAGATCGATCGACCCAAACAGCTACAGATGAGCGTGGCATAGCTAACAAGAGCTCCGCATAATACCCTGCCATAATGACAAACAAATGAATGAGAGCTATCAGAAAATATTTATTTCTTCCTCAGACCCAGACCAGTCATCCTTATGAAGTGTCAAAGCAATCCGTTAAACGGTCAATGAGGTATCGTCAGGAAGCCAATTTTCAAGGTGACCCGTGGCTGGTGGCCATCTTGGATTTCGGATCATCGTCGATTTCGATAGGTTTCTTCCCAAGACCTAATCCAAACACCCTATGAACTTTCAATGTGATTCGACAAACGGTAACGGAGTTATCATCCGGAAACCACTCTGCTGCCCACCCGCCCGGACGGATGGCGCCATTACATAATACCCCGCGGAAAGGTTCATAGTCATACTGTGTTACAAAGGGATATATAAATGATAATACTACATCACTGAAATCTGAGAGAATTTTAATTTATTTATAGGAATACCGAATTTGCACACTCTGTACTCAGCATAGATTGTTAGCCAACAACATGACAATAAATGTCTTGATAATGCTTGCATGTTTTGTGACTAGGCTAAATCCATTATAAAACATGTTATATTAGAGGCAAACAAGCTGTTAATAGCCAAGCTAACAATTTCAGCTTTAATTTTGTTGAATTGTGGGTAATCATGAACAGATACTTTCCCGGATATAGTACTGGCATTTATCTGTTCATTCATGCACCCTAATTCACCTTTCCAGAGTATCCGCCCATCATCTGACCTCGTATGACGTCATAATCATCTCAGCGTGTGTATGATGACGTCATAATCATTACGTCACAAAGGGTTCTTTATAGACCATCACCAAATCACAAATACTCTGACACGTTGTATGAATTGTATGTCTTTGTAATTCTTTGCTATTTAAGAAACATGCTGTTGAATATTTTGAAACTAATTTGACTGGGTGCTGTTGCTGCCAATCACCCAGTCAAATTGGTTTCAAAATATTCAACAGCTTACCTGTCGTTTTCTTAAGATCACTAGTCAGGGAGTTAAGAGATCGATCGATCCGAACACGAGTAAGGTGTGGGTGGAGCTTAGCTAGAGATGGGCGGATAGCTAAAATGGAAAGGTCTATTAAGCTAACCTTTTACTGGTCAAGCCGGTCAATAAATGTTACAATTGTTGACCAAGAGAAGAATATATTCGAACAGTTAACACTAGAATGACTGGTTGGATTGGTAATTAAACCAGTCATTCCAGATATAAGTTTTCAAAAGTATTGTTCTTATAGCACAGAGGAGATTGTTTGGAAGACATGATTTCTTGTCCAGTAAATGGTCAAAATACGTTGCAACAACTTAAAATATATGATAATATCGCATTAACAACAACATCAAGCAAAATGCTGTGAGCACACATTGAAATTCATTTATAAAAGATACATATATTTAATAACGTATTATTTGAACTGGTACATACAAGCATGGTACTAACTTGAGTAGCTATAATGAGTCATATATATATATTACATATTAAGGTATTGAGGTGGCCATTTTTAGCTATGCCCCACCCATTTCTAGCTAAGCTCCGCCAACGCTTTGACCGTGTTGGGATCGTTTTTTATACTTTGAACCCTGAATTCGAAAAATCCCAAATTCAAGGTAACTATACTGCTAAGATGTTGAATAATTTGAAACTAATTTGACTTGGGGTTGTTTCTGCTGCCTATCGCAGCAACAGTGCCCAGTCAAATTAGTTTTTAAATATTCAACAAAATTCTTACAAGTGACAGATTATTCTAGTTTCATGATGGAGTACCTCTATATTAATCTGGTGGCATCCGCCTACATGTGACATAAATGATTATGACCTGATATACTCGAGTGACAGATCGGATTGATTCATTGCAATACAAAGTGTATATAATGTGCAGCAGAATGTGAATATCTGACGCAAAACTTGTATTTGGGGGAAGGGTAGGGCTCACGAACTGTCACTCAAGAACCTGACATCATACTCAAAATGTGTCATTTGTTAGCTAGCATCAAAATCAAATGAGGTAAGCGTGTCAAGCACGTGGCAAATGTTCATCATGAGCTCTTGAATTTTATGTCTGTTGAATTTACAATTCAACAACCTTTCTGTTGAGTAGGCAGAAAACAGTGCCCAGTTAAATTAGTTTCAAAAATGCAACAGCTTACCTGTATGTATTGTTACCTTGAAAATCATACAACCAATTCAAATGCTTGTACAAGAGGGGGCTGGGCCCTCCGTTACAGTCAGCTACCGTCAGATTATCATGTGTCAATCATAAGCTCTCCCCAATCATTCTGCATGAACTATCAAAAAATGTATTTGTAATTTTGCACAGAAAATAAAAAATCTATTTTTTTTATTAATTATTTTTGAAATATTCTATACAGGGTTTCTACAGCTCAGACATAACTTAAAATACTTTCAAAACAAAATAAAACGTCTTGTTGAATATTTAGAATACAATTTAATTGGACGACATTGCTGCTTAAGGTAACAATGTCTTCCAATCTAATGACATTCAAGATGTTTAACAGAACATTTCTTACTAACTACCATGTGCCTGTTTTGGAAACATGTTATCATATTTATGAGCTGCACTATAAAGTACAAAAACAAGCACCTTTATGGACTCAAACATTTTCAAGAATTTTTTACGATCTTTGCACAGGTTCTCAGGTTCCACCTAGGCTTACGCGATTAAATCGAAAATCGCGATTATTCTTTAAATCATTAAAATTAATGCGATAAAAATTAAATAATCGTGAATAATTTCTACTGCATAAAATATTTCAAAACCTGCAATTTAATTATTCTTTAATGCGATCGCTCCCGATCATTGTCATTTTACTCAGTGAATGAATGCCCATTTGCAGGCCAAGAGAACACTATTTTTGAACATGTGTCAATTTAATGACTGGCTCGAGTATCGAGCCAGGCATTCTAGTGATACATTTTCAAAATTGTCCTCTCTTGGCCTGCAAATAAGCATTTCTAAATATTATTGTCTCGGTAATTAGTACCCAAGCTGATTAATCGATTAATCACGATTATTCTTAAATAATCGATCGTGATCACTCAAAATAATAATCGTGTACGCCTAATTTTAACATTTTCAACGACATTTTAAAGGTTTAGTAATTTTTCACACTAAATAATTATTGTGTACAGGTATTATGTTTCGTGAATATATATAAATGTTTTCATCTAAGCACTTTGAGAGATCGCTATGAAGTGTGCTAAATGCATGACTTACCTTTCACATACAGGTTATATGGCCCATGGTACAAGTCAAAGCTTTATTTATAATTAAGCAGCTATGCAAACGAAGCACTACAAGGGACTTCGCATTCGCAGCACATGGCCAGACATCAATCATCCTTATTGGCCCACCTTCACTGACAGTGGTACCTAGTGTATATAGTGCATAGCATGTCACTGGCTATTATACTGTCCAGCCAGCAATGGACCTTTCCGCTTTATCTATCCATTGCATGACGTCATAATCAACTACATGACGTGTAGAATGACATCATAATGAATGACATCATGAATGACACGTAGATAAGTGTCATAAATGCATATTTGAAGACAGACTATGCGTTATTGTACCAATTGTATGTATTTACTATTTAATAAATATTCTGTTGAATATTTTGAAACTAATTTGACTAGCTGTTGCTGCCTATATGGCAGGAACAGCACCCAGTCAAATTACTTACAAAATATTCAACAGCTTACCTGTATGGTTTTCAGGAAATTAAGTTATGGCATTCGGGCATCAATCAATCCCAACACAGCCAAGTGTGGGTGGAGCTTAGCTAGAGGTGGGCGGGGGCATAGTAAGGTCCATACTGGCTGATTGTACAAAGGTGTTTGCAATAGCAGGCATAACGTTGATCATGAACTGCCTTTGGAGCTGCCCAGCTGTTACAGTTGTATACCAACAGTGATACACCGGCTAAATTATACAAGCTCGCTTTTTGGTCAGAGGGATATGTGTATCTGATCTGTAGATCCAGTTTCCAAAAGAACTTGAAGGCTATGTTCCCATGATGCAACATGCAGCAATGTCAGAGCAACAGACAGATCGGTAACTATTTTTCTCCTCCATTTCTCGCAGCGAGACTCGCAGATCAATGGTGAGTATTTCTGGCCAGACGGACCCCTTTGTCAATAACTCCATCTGTAGATGCTACCATACACCCAATTTGTCGCCCCATGCAAATGTGCTAGAGCAACATCCTGGACAATGTAGTCAGAAGTAACCACAAAAAAAATCAATTGAAGACGGAAATTTATAATGAAAGACAGGCTTACATTCTCTTTTTTAGAAGGATACTTTTGAAACATTATATTTATCATTGTAAAAAAAGAAAAATAGTTCCTCTTTCTATAATATGCAGCTATACATCTTTGTCACGTTTGTGATAAATTGGGCCAAAAAAATCAAAAACATGTTTGATATGATTACGCAACATGTGCAATAAAATACGGAAATTAATCTAGTTATACCACTAAGAAGACTATTTTTGAGAATTTACCACTGGAATGACTGGCTCGATAACCGAGCCAGTGATTCCAGTGGTAAATTTTCAAAAATAGTCTCATCGTTTCCATTTTAAAAGAAAATTTGACATTTTCTTGAACAATTCGTGCGCTAAAGGGTTAACGCTTGAATTGCCAGTGTCTAAATTTCCACACAATTATGGAACAGGAAAGCGGTTGAATACATGTATTTCAAAACTAATTTTACAGGAAGCTGTTCCCGCCATACAGCTACGGGCCCAGGTCCAATTAATTTCAAAAAATTCAACAGACCAGGCTTTATCTGATAAACAATGTATTGTTTCTGGTCTATGAGTGTTAAAGGGGTAATGCTTTCATTTATAACATCCCAGAAGCTCAATGGAGGATTCCAGTTTCTCAGTCAATTATATGACATCATAATCAACTACATGGAGCGTAGGACAATGTAATAATCAATTACATCATGAATGACATAGATAAGTTCGTCACGAACGCTGAATTGATGATAAACTAAGCGTTGATGTACGAATTGTATGTCTAAGCTATTTAATAAACATGCTGTTGAATATTTTGAAACTAATTTGTCTGGGCAACAACACCCAGTCAAATTGGTTTCAAAATATTCAACAGCTTACATGTAGAGTTTTCGGGAAATTGATAGTCAGGGAGTTCAGGGATCGATCGGGCGACGTGTGGGTGGAGCTTACCTAAAGCTGGGCGGGGCATAGCTAAAACTATATTCCTCCATTTCAAACAACACATACATACATGTATTGTTTCTGGTCTATGAGTGTTACCTTAGGCTATTTTGAAATTAATATGACTGAAACCTGTTGCTGCCATAGATTGCAATATTTTTCAGTCAAATTATTGTCAGAATATTTAACAGAATAGTTTTTACATAACAAAGCATTAATTTATCATATTTGATTTGCAGCGTTGAAATGAATATAAATAAGTTAATGGACTCATAAGGTAAAAAAACGTGGGGTGGGTGAAATTCTAGCCATGCCACGCTCATTTCTATCTAAATTCCACCCCTTTTAGACTTTTTACGTGCTAGAATCAATTTGAAACTCTGAAACCTAAATTACAAGAATCTAAATTTCAAGGTAAATACAAGCACATGCATGTGAGCTGTGGAATATAATATTTTGAAACTAATTTGACTGGAAGCTCAGACAAATTAGTTTCAAAATATTCAAGTGTCTCTTCAATTGTAAATTCATCATAGACATACAATTTGTACACTTTAGTGAAACCTGTCGATTTTCATGACAAGGCTCCATGATTTTGATTCTGACGTCCGCTAAATGTGACGTCAGATAGTTGAGTGACAGATCAGATCCCTCTATTGGTTACACAAAAGCGGTTTAACTATAATATGCAGACATGACTTAGATAGAGCAGGGGCAGGGGGTACGTCCTCACCATCTCAGTTGCCATCTTTTTTTCTCATTGTAATTCGTTAATTATAGTCTTCATACACTTAGTTAAATTATTGTCCGACGCACATTAGCCACAACTCAATACTGTTCACTCAGATTTTCACTCACCAGTGACATCAATCATGTATTTAACATATAATCATAGTTGACATTTTTAAAATTTTGATTTACATGTATATAAGTGTGAATAGTTTGGAGGTAATCATTCATAAGTAATAGTTTGGAGGTAATCAATTACAAATAGTCCGTCTTTACATCATTAACCCTTACCACTCTGATGTCAATGTTCTATCTGCGTCAATGTTCTATCTGCGTCAATGTTCTATCCGCATCAATGCTCTATCTGTGTCAATGCTCTATCTGTGTCAATGTTCTATCCGTGTCAATGTTCTATCCGCATCAATGTTCTATCCGCGTCAATGTTCTATCTGTGTCAATGTTCTATCTGTGTCAATGTTCTATCTGTGTCAATGTTCTATCCGCGTCAATGTTCTATCCGCGTCAATGTTCTATCCGCGTCAATGTTCTATCCGCGTCAATGTTCTATCCGCGTCAATGTTCTATCCGCGTCAATGTTTTATCCGCGTCAATGTTTTATCCGCGTCAATGTTCTATCCGCGTCAATGTTCTATCCGCGTCAATGTTCTATCCGCATCAATGTTCTATCTGTTTCAATGCTTTATCTGCGTCAATGTTCCATCTGCGTCAATGTTCTATCTGCGTCAATGTTCTATCTGCGTCAATGTTCTATCCGCGTCAATGTTCTATCCGCGTCAATGTTCTATCCGCATCAATGTTCTATCCGCGTCAATGTTCTATCCGCGTCAATGTTCTATCCGCGTCAATGTTCTATCCGTGTCAATGTTCTATCCGCGTCAATGTTCTATCCGCGTCAATGCTCTACCCGCGTCACTGTTCTATCTGCGTCAATGTTCTATCTGCGTCAATGCTCTATCTGCGTCAATGCTCTATCTGCGTCAATGCTCTATCTGCGTCAATGTTCTATCCGCGTCAATGTTCTATCAGCGTCAATATTCTATCCGGGTCAATGTTCTATCCGCGTCAATGTTCTATCTGCGTCACTGTTCTATCCGCCTCACTGTTCTATCCGCGTCAATATTCTATCCGCGTCACTGTTCTATCTGCGTCACTGTTCTATCTGTGTCAATGTTCTATCTGTGTCAATGTTCTATCTGTGTCAATGTTCTATCTGTGTCAATGTTCTATCTGTGTCACTGTTCTATCCGCATCAATATTCTATCCGCGTCAATGTTCTATCCGCGTCAATGTTCTATCTGCATCACTGTTCTATCTGCATCACTGTTCTATCTGCGTCAATGTTCTATCTGCGTCAATGTTCTATCTGCGTCACTGTTCTATCTGCGTCAATGTTATGTCTGTGTCAATGTTCTATCTGTGTCAATGTTCTATCTGTGTCAATGTTCTATCTGTGTCACTGTTCTATCTGTGTCAAAAGCAAATAAACTGGTGCACATTTTTAAACAATTTTGGTTAAAGATGCTGCTGTCTATGACATCAACATCTTCCACAAAAATTGTTACTTTAATTTAAACATTACAAATTTTAACATCAGAATGATAAAGGTTAACCCGTGACAGAGTTTATTACAAGAAATGCCTCATGGGTACAGAGTTAATTATCAAAAATTTTGTCTAAATTTGGCAATTGTCTCAAAAGCATGAAAAAAATGTATGTTTAAATAAATGAGATTGC
Source organism: Chaetoderma sp. LZ-2023a (assembly GCA_034401795.1). NCBI lineage: Eukaryota > Metazoa > Mollusca > Caudofoveata > Chaetodermatida > Chaetodermatidae > Chaetoderma > Chaetoderma sp. LZ-2023a. The sequence goes on along the minus strand of CM067369.1, from coordinate 265,641,099 downwards.
AATTGGTTGGTGCTGATATCGGTCAAGCACCCTCCACCCCCCACACACCCCCCCCCCCCAAACCTGAATGCATTTCCAATGGGGTACATGTATCTGACAACAGTGAATGCTGTGATTGTCGATTAAAAGGACATATGAACCGCAACAATTTTAGGTATTTTTTTTGGGCAAACTGCCAATCTTAAAATAAATTTACCCCCTTTGCTGCCTGTAACGGCCCAGATCCCCTGCTCACTCCAGATTCTGTTATGCAGGCATATTTGTGCCAGATGAAGGAATAGATTAAAAATTTTGCCACAGGACATTATATATATATATATATATATATATATATATATATATATATATATATCGATTTAATTTATAATCACATACATTGTCAGATATACCAATGGTAAAGTATGGGGCATCCTGGGCCATTAAAGTCTGGAGTGAGCATAGATGTCATTTCATTTATTTCAACAAAAGAATTGACTGCGAGAAAAATGTCAAATTCACAGAAAATTTTGAAAATTAATTTTGTCCACACAGAACATTTCATAAATATATTCAGGCATGAGAGGGTTAACACACATACTGATGACATATATCAGCCCATAAATAAGCCTGAAGAAAACATGCCTCTAATGGCTAAATGGGGGGGGGGGGACATTCTTCAGGGAATATGTTTAGTATGCGTGCCATGGGTAAAGTATGGGCTGCCTACATCCAGTACCCCCCCCCCCCCCCCCCCCCCCCCCCGAGGAAACGAGCCGCCTTCACCTGGTATCGGCAACAAATCTTTAGTCATTTAATATATTAAATTTATATTTGGTACAAAAATTAATTGATGAAAATACAGTTTATAACATTTACAATTATATACCTGCCAATTACATGTATATCAACTTATTGTTAACCTTTTATAACACACAAACAGCATCACTGAGCTCGAGATATCTGCTTGGGAGATTCCTCAAACATGTCATACACCCATTCTGAACATGCTCCTCTTACACAACTCTCCTATAGTACTTCATACAGACTGGGTGTGAGACACCCATTCTGAACACACTCCTCTTACATAACTCTCCTATAGTACTTCATACAGACTGGGTGTGAGACACCCATTCTGAACACACTCCTCTTACATAACTCTCCTATAGTACTTCATACAGACTCAGTGTGAGACACCCATTCTGAACATACTAACCTCTTACATAACTCTCCTATAGTATTTCATACAGACTCGGTGTCAAACACCCATTCTGAACACACCCTCCACTTACATAATTCCCCTATAGTATTTCATACAGACTCAGTGTGAGACACCCATTCTGAACATACTCTCCTCTTACATAACTCTCCTAGAGTACTTCATACAGACTCAGTGTCAAACACCCATTCTGAACATACTATCCTCTTACATAACTCTCCTATAGTACTTCATACAGACTCAGTGTGAGACACCCATTCTGAACATACTCTCCTCTCACATAACTCTCCTATAGTATTTCATACAGACTCAGTGTGAGACACCCATTCTGAACATACTCTCCTCTTACATAATTCCCCTATAGTACTTCATAGAGACTCAGTGTCAGACACCCATTCTGAACATACTCTCCTCTTACATAACTCTCCTATAGTACTTCATACAGACTCAGTGTCAGACACTCATTCTGAACATACTCTCCTCTTACACAACTCTCTTATAGTACTTCATACAGACTCAGTGTCAGACACCCATTCTGAACATACTCTCCTCTCACATAACTCTCCTATAGTACTTCATACAGACTCAGTGTCAAACACCCATTCTGAACACACACTCCTCTTACATAACTCTCCTATAGTACTTCATAGAGACTCAGTGTCAAACACCCATTCTGAACATACTCTCCTCTTACATAACTCTCCTATAGTACTTCATACAGACTCAGTGTCAGACACCCATTCTGAACATACTCTCCTCTTACATAATTCCCCTATAGTATTTCATACAGACTCAGTGTCAGACACCCATTCTGAACATACTCTCCTCTTACATAACTCTCCTATAGTACTTCATACAGACTCAGTGTCAGACACTCATTCTGAACATACTCTCCTCTTACACAACTCTCTTATAGTACTTCATACAGACTCAGTGTCAGACACTCATTCTGAACATACTCTCCTCTTACACAACTCTCCTATAGTACTTCATACAGACTGAGTGTCAGACACCCATTCTGAACACACACTCCTCTTACATAACTCTCCTATAGTACTTCATAGAGACTCAGTGTCAAACACCCATTCTGAACATACTCTCCTCTTACATAACTCTCCTATAGTATTTCATACAGACTCAGTGTCAGACACCCATTCTGAACATACTCTCCTCTTACATAACTCTCCTATAGTACTTCATACAGACTCAGTGTCAGACACCCATTCTGAACACACTCCCCTCTTACATAACTCTCCTACAGTACTTCATACAGACTGTGTCAGACACCCATTCTGAACACACACTCCTCTTACATAACTCTCCTATAGCACTTCATACAGACTCAGTGTCAGACACCCATTCTGAACATACTCTCCTCTTACATAACTCTCCTATAGTACTTCATACAGACTCAGTGTCAGACACTCATTCTGAACCACCCTCCTCTTACACAACTCTCTTATAGTACTTCATACAGACTCAGTGTCAGACACCCATTCTGAACATACTCTCCTCTCACATAACTCTCCTATAGTACTTCATACAGACTGAGTGTCAAACACCCATTCTGAACATACTCTCCTCTTACATAACTCTCCTATAGTACTTCATACACTCAGTGTCAGACACCCATTCTGAATATACTCTCCTCTTACATACCTCTCCTATAGTACTTCATACACTCAGTGTCAGACACCCATTCTGAACATACTCTCCTCTTACATACCTCTCCTATAGTACTTCATACACTCAGTGTCAGACACCCATTCTGAACATACTCTCCTCTTACATAACTCTCCTATAGCACTTCATACAGACTCGGTGTCAGACACCCATTCTGAACATACTCTCCTCTTACATACCTCTCCTATAGTACTTCATACAGACTCAGTGTCAGACACCCATTCTGAACATACTCTCCTCTTACATAACTCTCCTATAGCACTTCATACAGACTCAGTGTCAGACACCCATTCTGAACATACTCTCCTCTTACATACCTCTCCTATAGTACTTCATACAGACTCAGTGTCAGACACCCATTCTGAACATACTCTCCTCTTACATAACTCTCCTATAGTACTTCATACACTCAGTGTCAGACACCCATTCTGAACATACTCTCCTCTTACATACCTCTCCTATAGTACTTCATACACTCAGTGTCAGACACCCATTCTGAACATACTCTCCTCTTACATAACTCTCCTATAGCACTTCATACAGACTCAGTGTGAGACACCCATTCTGAACGCACACTCCTCTTACATAACTCTCCTATAGTACTTCATACAGACTCAATGTGAAACACCCATTCTGAACATACTATCCTCTTACATAACTCTCCTATAGTACTTCATACAGACTCAATGTGAGACACCCATTCTGAACATACTAACCTCTTACCTAACTCCCCTATAGTATTTCATACAGACTCAGTGTAAAACACCCATTCTGAACCACCCTCCTCTTACATAACTCTCCTATAGTACTTCATACAGACTCAGTGTCAGACACCCATTCTGAATATACTCTCCTCTTACATAACTCTCCTATAGTACTTCATACAGACTCAGTGTCAGACACCCATTCTGAACATACTCCTCTTACATAACTCTCCTATAGTACTTCATACAGACCAGGCGCGGATCCAGACATACGCACACCTACGCACGTGCGGTAGTCAGACTTTGGAAAAAAATCAGAACTTTAACCCATAAAATATCTACTTTGTAGACTATCCATTCCACTAACTATATATTATTTATGATGTTTAGACTCCCATTGGCGGCATCCTGTTGCTCAACGCATCCATACACCACCTCAGCAGCCCCTATTATCCCTGTTTATTACCATTACTGTCGGATCCCCCCCCCCCCACACCTTTAAGAAAGTAATAAAATGCACTTGGATATGGCATCTCCATCGATAAGGCTATGTGACACTGTAGAGTCACATAGCCTTATCGATGACGGGTTCGTTGAACCCTGCTCCAGCACAGTTTACGTAACTGACTGAACATTTATGATATAGCCTACACGTGGTGTGGAGAGGTGGGCGTGCCGTATGCACCAGATGACCCTTCCATCACCTACGACAAGTGCGAGTGGTTGATGAAAGATAATATATCAAAGCAGAGAAAGCGAATTTCGCTACAATTTTCTGATTTTTTTAGAAAGTTACACGACGGCATTAATTTGTTATAATTAGGCCTAGTCATTCCAATCCTATTATAATCCAAGATATTTATACTATGTAGATTTGCCTGTCGTACCCGGGAATGTTTGTCCTGCCTCAGCTGCGCGTGCATCGTGCCATCGAACGCTGAATTAACGAAACTGAGACAGTTGTTACGTTTGTTCTAGACAATTATCTTCAATTTAAAAAAAGTTTGAAAGTTAAGTGTGTCGTGTGTCTAATTATTAATTAGAAATTGATGATATAAAATGATTTAAATTGCTGCTAATAATTAATTTATTTAAGTGAATAACCTTTGATTGTATTGTGTTTCAAATACATGGTAGACCTATCTTCGTCGTTATTTAAATTATACATCTAGTAAGTCATTGACTAGTTGATTAGAAAGGCCTCATTCGATTTCTCTGATGGATATACGGTCATTCTTCAAAGAGCCACCTCCAAAGTATGTATTATAACAAATGTCAATATATAAAATCATACCTGTCTATAACGGACACTGCATCTGTATAAATCAGTACGTGGCAATATGTCAACAAGGGTAGAAAATGAAAAGTATCTGTTTAACTAACGCTAGTGCATGTTCAAAGTAAGTGTAACAACCACCTTTAAGTGGTGGGAATGACGTAATATCATTTTTAGACATGTTGGCTATATAGTTACTATCATGAATTTATAATTATGAGTATAATAAATTATCCATCAGTAGTGCATTACAAGGAGTCTTCTATAGGGACTAAAATTCAGGTTGATCACAGGAAATCACCCATTAAACCCTTTAAGCTCCATAGTTACCACCACCAGTCCACCACCACACCCACCCGTCTTGCTATTCGAAAGAGTTCGTTCGCATTCCAAAACTATTTTTGAAAAAAATATCACTGGAATGACTGGCTCGATGGCAGTGTTTCAGTCATACCTACATAAATTTCTTGGTTTGCGAATGAATACGTTCTCTAAAAATTTCAGAATCCTTTTGAGAATGTATATATGATACCGTATCATATCACAAATAGTCTGTGATTTTTAATTTTAGAATATCCATGGCCGCAAAGTAGTGGTTATGTTAAATTGTCATTTTTGCTGCGACCAGCAGCTAGTGTAATTTGGTTTGTCGTCCTGCATGTCGGTCGGTTTGTCTGTCTGTCCTTCCATCAATCTGTTAAAATTTTGGGCATCAACCGAAATGTCACTGAATGTGGATACCCAACTTGGTAATGAGTTAGTATGAGTTAACATGACAGCATGTGTGTCTGTCTGTATGTCTGTTGGTCAAATCTTTGACAAAATTCACAAACGCCCCCCACGATCCCAGCTATCCGCTTGTTAAGTGTGACATCATGCAGATTTGTACGACCCGGAAATGAAAGAGACAATGGAATTTACCCAAAATGCTGTGGCATTAACGTATTGTGACGTCAACACAACACGCGAATTCTGCCTACGCCAATACTTGTGAAGTCATGATTGTTGTGACACCACAATTGAGTTTTCATTCACAAGAATTTTGTCTACTCTAGACTGTCATTTTAATCATTCTGAAACCATGTATTATAATATACAATGGCTGTATATTGTTGTAATGCAGCGTTACAACAATATACAGCCATTGTATATTTTAATACATGGTTTCAGAATGGTTAAAATGACATTTTTATTACGGAAAGGCATTTGGTAATATGTAATTCTTATTGAATAACTGACGACATCGGTAAATTATTATGTTTGTTTACATTTGTAGGACCCAGAAATGACGTCACCACTTAACAAGCGGATAGCATGTCACACTTGTGATTTTTTAGTTTTTTTTTTTAGTTTTATCTTTGCTTTCGACCTAGGCTGTGTAGGGCCTACATGGCCAGGCCGAAAGCAAAGAGAAAACTATGCCGCATAATTTCTTTTCACATTCACGACTGGGGTGCTTTTTATATCTTTAAAATCATGACACTCATTTTATTCCCAGGCAACAGAAAATTTCCGACGAATCTCACCAAGTACCAGAGGCCACGGAATGTACACCAGAGTCTGTTTCAGGAGAATGTGCTGCGTCGGGAATGAGTTGTCAAACAGAACAGTTGTCAAATCCATCTGACATAGGGAACATAGTTGACAAGAGCGGTTTGACTGACTATGAGATACATGAATATCTACTGAATCACTGGAAACCGACGGCAAAATATAACTTTCCAAAGACTCTTATGCGTGGCAAATCTAGATCTTTTGTCTATAATTGGCTTGACAAATTTCCCTGGCTTGCGTACTCCCCGAAGTTTGATGGCGCCTTTTGTGCTCCATGTGTTTTGTTTGGCAAGGTATGTGGCAAGAATTCCACAGAATTAACACGGCTTTACACAAGCCCATTAACAGATTGGTCATCATCTCTGAAAAGATTTCGGGAACACGAGTCGTGTAGTGGTGCACAAATCGGCTGTGGTGTTTGCAGATAACTTTAAGAAACGGATTGACGAGAAAACACCATCAGTTATCGAGTTAGCTAACATAGGCATTGCCAAAACCATCCAAACAAATAGACAGAAGCTACATTCAATTTTATCTGCGATTGTTTTCTGTGGAAAACAAAACATTCCTCTACGTGGACACAGGGATGATGACACAGATTTGGATAATATTGACACCGTGAATTGTGGAAATTTTCAAGCGCTGTTGCAATTTCGCGTTGATGCTGGTGATGTAGTGCTTAAAGAACATTTCGACAATGCTGGAAAAAATACAAGATACCGTTCAAAGACAATACAAAACGAACTTATAGATGCCTGCAGACAGCATATAACAGAGGAAATAGTGAATCGCGTAAAGAAAGCCAAGTACTTTGCCGTAATGGCAGATGAGGGCACAGATATCAGCAATAAGTCACAGCTTCCCATTGTTATTCGATATTATGACGTTGAGCAGGAGGAGATACGGGAGGATTTTGTGTCATTTATTCATTTGGAGGAAGGGACATCAGGAGAGGTGGTTGCTAATGCTATAAAGAACACTGTTAGGGCGATCGGACTTGACATGCCAATGTGTAGAGGGCAATGCTACGATGGTGCGGGTAATATGGCCGGTAAAATTAAAGGTGCTGCCTCTGTGATCAAGAGAGATTATCCAAATGCACATTATATCCATTGTCGTTCACATGTTTTAAATTTATGTGTTGTTAAATCATGTAGCAATCAATTTATTCGCAATATGATGGATACGCTCGGTGAAGTGGCCAGATTTTTTGATGTTCATCCTCAAAGGAATGAAATTCTCAAAGCTAAGATTTCAGAACTGTGTCCAGAATCAAAAACACAAAAGTTGATAGATGTATGCCGCACCCGGTGGCTTGAGCGGTTAGATCTTTGGATTGCATCGTTGAACTGTTGGAACCGGTGACTGCTGCTTTGGACCAAATGCGACTTGGGAAATACTGCACTGAAACTGTTACAAAAGCAAATGGTTTATATCATAGGATACAGAATGGCGAGTTCATTATTTCCGTCTGCATATGTAAAGAATTGTTGGCGTATACCCGAGGGCTGACAACCAAGCTACAGAGCATGTCACTGGAAATGTTCATGGCATATAACGATGTACGTGCTGTGATCTCAACATTGGAAGGTGTACGCGCTGATATTACTGCTAAACACCATGCGTATTTTGAAAACGCTAGCAATCTAGCATCAAGCATACAGGGTACCATAAGGGCTCCAAGAGTGTGTGGCAGGCAAATTCACCGTACTAACATCGTTGCTGAAACAGCAGAAGACTATTTCAGATGTGCAATAACGGTGCCATTTCTTGATCACCTAGTCCAAGAACTACATACCCGGTTTATGGAAGGGCAAGAAGACATTGTACCAAAGTCCACATTCCTGCTCCCATCCCATATGCGTTCTGCTAGTCACTGGAAAGAAGAGATACTGTTATTCGCCAGGAATTATATGGATGACATGCCAACTCCAACATCATTGAGTGCAGAGCTGGATCTTTGGGAGACAAAGTGGGTCGGTGCTGAGAAACTACCAGATACAGCTTTGGAAACATTGTCATGCACAGATCCAGTGATGTTTCCCAATATAACTACGTGTCTCATTCTCTCCTTAACAACACCAGTTACTTCATGTGAATGTGAACGATCTGTCTCTGCGCTCCGTCGGCTAAAGACATACATGAGGAGTACCATGACGAATCTACGACTCAATGGGCTAGCACCGCTCCATTGTCACTATTCTATGCAATTGAACTTCAACAGAATTTTGGATATTTTTGTATTGCAACACCCACGGAGATTGCAGATGAGCAACATACTAGATTCTTAAATCATGAATTAGGCCTTTATAATATAGCATTAGCATTATAACAGGAGGGATGCATTAAGACATTTAGAGCCCCTAAGCACTGAAAAGATATTGGTGCCCCTGTAATTTCCATATACATATATGTAAATCAAAATAGTCAGCACAGTTACATCAATAGATAAGAATGTATATATCTTACTTGAATAACAAAATGTATTATTTACAGTTCATTTAACTATAGGCTTTAGTAGTAATACATAAGTGTTTCATTGATGTTGTCAGTGTCAGGAAAACGACAAAGTTTCATTTAATAAAAATATCAATGGAAGACTTCTGTATTATAACTATAGTTAAATGAAATGCAAATGTATTTTGACTAAGCAGTAACAGTATAACGCTGAAAGAACAATTTCCAATTCTTTGCACAATATTTTACTGAAAAATTATGCTAAACTAACACTGAATTTTAGATTTTTCGAAAAAGCTAAATGTTGATTTAGGCAGTGAATTAGTTCGAGTCATTTAAGATACCTTTAAGTTTTTTCTTTTGAAATGATATTGCTTTCTTTTCATACCTAAATGATCGTGTAATATAAAATGAAATCAGATTTTGGTGTTGGACTGCATTTTTGAAAGTGATTCAATGGTGTTGACTTAGACCTTTAACGGTCAGTATGAGACATATTTTTGAAAATGTATTTTGAAAGAGTCGGTTATGGAGCCAGCCAATCCAGTTAAAAGTTTTCAAAATATTTGTTTGTCGAACATTGAATGATATCTGCTGAATTACTTTTTTTTTTATTACTCTTTACATTTTTTCTCATTTGCCAAGTTCAGCGTTGCATATTCTGCTTATAAGTATTTGAATGATTTACGTGACTGACAGATGTTTCCGACTCTGCGTCATATACCAAATTTTGGAAATATTTTGACGATTTATTAAATAAATGGTGTGTGGTCATATTTTGACATGTAACTGCCATATAAAACATCCAGTTTTCCAAATAATTTGGTAAACTGGATGTTTTATATGACATTTAGACATTAAAGTACAGCCTAATTATTTAAAGCCATGTACATATCAGAAATGGTAGATATATTTTCATAAATTCTATCTGGCTTCGGTGCTATTAACGTGTCATTTAGAAGGCTTCTAAATGTTACATTAATAGCACCGAAGCCATGTAGACATATCACTGGTATGCGTGAAGGGAATCAATTTAGTTGTCCTTCATTCAATTGTATGCGTGATATCTCTACAGAGATTAACTCTGTTTGGTTATTGATGATTGAGTTTGTGTCTTAAGGGATAAATGACAAGCTTAGATGTTGTGTTAAACTGGGCGTATCATATGTAGTTTAACATACAAGGATATCATCGTTCCGCATATTATAACTGATATACAATATAACGGTTTGATAATATTTTAATAAAATAAAATGAACATTAGAAATTTGTTATCCTATATTATCGCACGGATATAAAAGTTCTAAAGTTTACCCCCTCTTGCATCTTAAGTGGTAAATGACAGGTTTTATACATACATATTATGTATGTATAAAATCTGTTATTTATCGCTAAGGACGCAGGAGAATGCGTCTCAGAGCATCTAATTTTCAAAATTTTCCGGGGGAGGACACCCGGACCCCCCTCTTGGTGCGACGGTCAGGCATAACCTCTGGATCCGCCCCTGCAGACTCAGTGTCAAACACCCATTCTGAACACACTCCTCTTACATACCTCTCCTATAGTACTTCATACAGACTCAGTGTCATACACCCATTCTGAATATACTCTCCTCTTACATAACTCTGCTATAGTACTTCATACAGACTCAGTGTCAAACACCCAGTAACTAACACCAGATAATTCACCTTTCCAGTTTATCCATCCATCATATGGCATCATAAACAACTAAGTGATGTGTATGCTGACCTCGTAATCATGACGTCATGTATGATTGGATATCAGCCGTCATCAACGTTTAATAGTCTGTCACGTTGCACAAACTGTTCGTCTTTGCTATTTAATAAACATGCTGTTAAATATTTTGAAACCAATTTGACTGGCCGTTGTTGCTACCATAGGCAGCATTAGCACCCAGTCAAATTAATTTCAAAATACTCAACAGCTTACCTGTAAAGTTTTCTTGAAATTGAGTCAGCGAGTTCAGAGATTGATCGATCCCAACACGTACATGGTGTGGGTGGAGATTAGCTAGTGATGGGTGGGGCCTAGCTAAAAGTTGAAAGGTCCATTCTGCATAGTCAATACATATACACCTGTGCAAAAGTTAAGCACCACCCTATGTTTACGCACATGCGAGGGTATATTCATGTGCTATGAAGAAAGCAATAGCATAAACATGTATGTACCAATCCATCTTAGTGCAAGAGGTAATAATGCAACTAGCGGAATGCTGATTATGATGGTGGGGAAACACTGTATGTTTTTGTTTGAACTTGAAAACGAGGCCTGAATATTGCCCTACAGTTGACACACGTGGCTAGATTGTCATTAATGGTGTCTGAAAACGAAGTTTAACATCTGTGCACGAGTTTGAGACTGTCATTATTAATACCGGGTATATCCACCTTGTGCCTGGATGACGGCCTGGACACGACGTCTCATGCTGGTCACCAACCGACTGATACGCCATTGTGGTATTCGTTGCCATTCAAGATGGAGTGCGTCTGTTAATTCCTGCAGGTTCTGCACAGGAGGATCCCTCCTTCTCACCATGTTTCCCAGAATGTCCCAGATATGCTCACTAGGGTTCATGTCAGGGCTCCTTGCTGGCCATGGTAGGGTTTCGATGGCATTCTGGCGGAGGTATTCATGCACAGCTCTAGCACGATGTGGTCGGGCGTTGTCATCCATGAATATAGGGTGGGTTCCAGGTGCATGATTTACAAAATGAGGAACCACAACTCTATCCAGTATGGAATCTTGATATCTTTGTCCATTTAGTGTTCCAGGTACAGTCAACAGATCCAGCTTACAATCAAATGAGATGCACCCCCATATCATAACGGAACCTCCACCAAATGGAACTTCTTCCATGATGTTACGTTGGTCGTACGCCGTGCGTCTGGACCTCCATACACGAGTTCGACCATCTGTGGCATGAAGCAGGAACCGACTTTCATCGGACCAGTGTACCCGTCTCCAGGATCTCATGTTCCAGTGTCTTCTTTCGTTGCACCACCTCAGACGCTCCTCTTTGTGGTGTGCAGTGAGGAGAGGACGTCTGACAGGTCTCCTAGCTTTCATGCCAGCAGCATACAGTCTCCTTTTGACGGTAGACATTGACACTCTATTGCGCGTTTCCCATTGCTGGCTGAGCACTCTGCTGTTGGTGAAAGGAGATCTCCTAACAATGCGTACTAGGGCTCGATCATCACGGGCAGTAGTCTTCTTCGGTCTTCCAGATCTAGGCCTGTCCTTCACCTCGTTAGTTTGCCCATGTTTTGCAATCAAACGACTGATTACAGTATGGTTAATGTTCAGCTGTCTGCCAATCTCTCTGCATGACATACCAGTGGTATGCATGCCTATGATTTGCCATTTCACACGATCACTTAACCTTCGTCTTGCCATAGCGGTTCACAATCAAGAGCTAATTCTCTCTGTACAAATAAACCACGGTCATGAACACAAAATTCCTAATCTTGTCGCCTAAATCTGTATGTAATGTTCTACACCTCAAACTGGACTTTTACATAACTGAACACGTGTGCTGTTTCCCGCCACGCACGGACATCAAGCGGCGTGAAGTCATGCATGCATGTGCATTTCGTACTTGGAATTATGTCAGCTAACGCGGGGACAAAAAGTATGGCAGCCTAGTTGTACCATCATGTTTCTACGTTCTATTGTTTTTGCTGGTGCTTAACTTTTGCACAGGTGTATATTTGTATTAGTAATATAAATGCAATGAACTGAAGATTCACCTTTCCAAAATATACATTAGGCATTTAATGGTCAATCCGGACAAAACTGCCCTGTCCAATGGTGGAGAGGAATGTCCATTTGCACACCAAGATCAGACTATTGTTGAAAATTTACCACTGGAATGACTGACTCAATAACCGAGACAGCTACCGTACTCCTGTGATAGAATTTCAACAAGAACGATAATGCCTGATATGGCCCGCCCCTACGGATGTATTACTAAATTATAGTATTCTAGTGGAGGTATTTTCAACTAAATAGTTACATGTATGTTTTGAGATACAATTTCCAAAGAGGCTTTTGACCACAACTCTGAACTTATGACCACAAAAATGTTTTAAATATTCTTACGTCGAAAACCGTGACAAAAACTCTATAGACCAAATGATGTGGATACCATCTCTGCATTGTAGAGAAAACCTCTGCTATGTGTAATTCACAGTTCCTGTTTATCCATCGATCAGCTGATGTCATAAACAACTATGTGACGTGTAGGATGACATTATGAATGACTCATTACAGCCCGTCTTAAACATTTAATAGTCAGACACGTACAAATTGTATGTTTTTGCTAATTAATAAACATCCTGTTGACTATTTTGAAAATAATCTGACTGGCAACAGCTTACCTGCACACTTTTCTGGAAATTGACTGACAGTCAGGGAGTTCAGAGATCGATCGATCCCAACACGAGAGCGGTGTGGGTGGAGCTTAGCTAGAGATGGTTACGGTATAGCTAAAACTGTAAAGGTCCATTGAAATAGATGGATTGAGGCATTGTTGACGAGTAAGGTAAATGCAAAAAGTGTAAATCTTTAAGCCCCAAATATGTTACAAATATCCTAAGTCCAAAACTGTGAAAGAAAGGCTATAAGGTTTCAAAAATGTATCATCAGTGCAGTGTAGAGAGCACATATGCTAAGTGTTATTGAAATCTGTAGAGGCATTGTTGAATAATAAGGGCAATGAAAAATGTTAATCTGAATGAGATTACGCCACTGTAGATACCGGAAGACGTACAACTCAATAGTCTTGCTTCCCCTATCATCCAGAAGTCAATCTTCAAAATGTCTACCTTCTGGCCAGATTGAATTTCTTATACAGATAATTAGTTCACCAGAGACCCCACATACAATACAGAAGACTAATGGTTTTATCAAAGACATAGAGTTGTCGCATAGGAAATTACACTGGTAGACAAAATGGGAAGGCATAACAAATACTAAATATATACATACATCTACTTTCAATTTCTAGCACAAGCTAACGAACGGAAACACACCTGGTAACAAACTTGAGTATACTCATAATTCAGATTTCTGTGAAAATGTGTGCAAGCACAAGCAAAAGCAGGCAATTTGAAAGATTGAGTCTAAGTATTTGTGGCTATACGATGTGCTTTCGATAATACTCTATATGAATGCACATGCACACACTCTGAGCATTGAACTGTAAGTGTTCTGAGTCTTCAGCTGTACTGGGGTACGGAAGCAGGCAATTTTGAAGATTCAGCGTAAATTTTTCAGGTTATAATACACTCTGCGCTTATGATAGTACTACACGCACACACGCATATACACTGAGCATTAAAATGTAAGCGTTCCAAGCGTTCAGCTATACTGGGGTACAGAAGAACTGGCATACTCCTGGTTTGCTGCGCTCTCCTGGGCAGAGCTGGATTTCTTTGCTGACATATTAGATGTACGGGGAGAGGTGGGAGGTGGCAGTTGCATTTCTGTGGTCTCTTTCTGCTCAACTAGCCAGTCCTGGTAACCTTTAGCTGCGGCGTGTAACTTGTCGACAAAATCTGGCACTCCTGTAAAAATAAGAATACGTTATATAAACTAGAGATTTGGGTACATAAGGCATTGCTGAGATGGTTCACTCAGGGGGGAGATGATCTACAATATAACGCTGTACACAGAACTCTACGTTCTCATTAGCCAAAGATAGCCTGATGCAGCAAGATGGCAGACAGTATTGTACGTACATGAATGTCCTGCTAACACCTCAGACACACATTTCCTGACAATCGCCTTGTATTTAACCCATTCATGCTACATTACAGGCCAAGAGAAGAGTATTTTTGAAAATTGACAACTGGAATGACTGGCTCATTTATCGAGCCAGTCATTTTAGTGGCATATTTTCAAAACTACTCTTCCCTTGGCCTGTAAACGAACATGCCTCGAGATCCACTGCGGATACCTGATTTGATAGACTTGATAATTAAGGGGTAATGTCATAATCTACATGTACCACAAGTTGGATAATGTATTTAAGGATAAGAACTCATATTGGTAAAAATCTATCAAGATCATAAACAAACACACAAATACACAACCAATCTACATGTACGCTAATATTTAACAAGTGGCCCAAGGGGCCTGTGTCGCTCACCTGGAATTATTGCCGACTAGCACAACTGAACAAAATGAGATGACCATTGTAAAAATTTAGCAATCAAAATTCTGTGAAGAAAGTTTAGCCAAGTTTTATTAAAATTGGCCCAGTGGTTAATAATTAAGTCTATGTTTTTCTCAGAAATTTGCAGAAAATACAAGATGTCCTCCAAAAATGTTATATTTTGATTGATTTATTGTGGATATGGTTTTTTTACATATCACCTCTCCATGAACAAATTTCGGCCCTAATCATATCAGCCAAATTTCGGCCTGATCCGTTCAGCGGTTCTTGGAGGTAATTTTCGCTAAAACTACGCCATCCAAGGTAGCCGCCGAACCATTTGGCAAATCAAGTTCCCTCGAACAAACTTGGTTTAGCTCTTGCCCTAGATCATATTTCATGAGGTCTGCATCACTCCCCCAAGCAGTTTCAGAGATTTTTAAAGACATTTCTAAAGGTCGGCCAAAATCCAAGATGGTCGCAGGCCAATTTGGCCAATCATCCTACTTTGAAAAAATGTGTATCACTATTCCTAAGGATGCCTCCTGTCAAATATGCTTGAAATCAGCCCAGTGGTTCTCAAGAAGACATTTTAAATTTCCTATAACTTAGTATGGGAGTTTTCTGTATGAAAAATATCCAAGATGGCCGACAAACCACTTATCTGGCAGATTCGACAATTGCAAATTTGAAATCAGAATACCTAAAACCCATATAAAACCAATTTCGGCTTCAAAATCCATCAACTAAAAATATCAAACATGGCCGCCAAACACTACATTTTGATTTGTCGATGGTGGCCATGCTTTTTATGTATCAACTTCCCTTGAACACCCTTCAATTGTCCTTAGTCCCTAAGCATACCTGCCAAATTTCAGCTTGATCCGATCAGCGTTTCTGGAGAAGTCATTTTCGCGAAAACTAGGTCATCCAAGATGGCCACCAAGCTATTTGGCCAATCAAATTCCATTGAACAAACTTGGTTCAGTTATTCACCTAGATCATATTTCATGAGTTTTGAATTGATGTCCCAAGCAGTTTCGGAGATTTTTAAAAACATTTCGTAAAATGGACCAAAATTCGCCGATCAGCTGTTTGAACAAATTTGGATTCCTATGCCCTACGGATGATTCCTGCCAAATATACTTGAAATCGGCCCAGTGGTTCTTGAGAAGACATTTTAATTTCCCCATTGCTTTAGTATGGGAGTTTCGGTGGGAAAACAATCCAAGATGGCTGCCAAACGGTTTATCCGACCGTTTCGAGTGGCAAATTTGAAATCAGTATACTCAACAACATATATAAAACCAATTTCGGCTTCCAAATCCATCAAATAAAAAATTCAAAATGGCTGCCAAATGCACTACATTTTGATTGGTCCAGGGTGGCCATGTTTTGTGATATATCAACTTCTCTTGAACATACTTTAATGGCCCGTACTCCTTGATTATATCTCCCAAATTTTGGCCCAATCCGGTTCCGGAGACGTAGTTTTGGGGAATACTAGACGATCCAAGATGGCCACCAAACTATTTGGCTAATCAAGTTCCCTTGAACAAACCTGGTTCAGCTCTTATCCTAGATATTTCATGAGTTTTTAATCAATCCCTCAAGTAGTTTCGGAGATTTTTAAAGACGTTCCCTAAAATCTGTCAAAATCTAAGATGG
Source organism: Chaetoderma sp. LZ-2023a (assembly GCA_034401795.1). Taxonomy (NCBI): domain Eukaryota; kingdom Metazoa; phylum Mollusca; class Caudofoveata; order Chaetodermatida; family Chaetodermatidae; genus Chaetoderma; species Chaetoderma sp. LZ-2023a. The sequence goes on along the minus strand of CM067369.1, from coordinate 265,624,387 downwards.
CCACCGATCAAATTGGCTGATCGGCCTTGTTTGAACAAACTTGGATCCCTATGCCCTAAGGAGGATTCCTGTCTAATATAATAGAAGTCGGCTCAGTGGTTCTTGAGAAGAAGTCGTTTAACGGAAAGGTTGACGGACGACGGACGGACGTCGCCATGGCATAAGCTCACTGAAAGGCCAGGTGAACTAATAACGGCAGGAAGATCGCTATGTTTTCATAATCGTACTGATGTCAAAATGTGAATGGAAAGGAATCTGTGCTTATTTTGTAGTGTTACGGAAAGATGGTGCTATCCTAGATAGCAACAGTTTTCAAAATGAATACATGTAACTTCAATACGAGCTACAATGTAGACTATAAATTGAACAGACTTAGCAACTGGTGTACATTTTCAAACAAATTTGGTGGAAGATGTTGCTGTCTATTACAGCACCATCTTACAACAAATGTGTTGAAAAATGAACACCAGTTCATCTTTTTATTTAATTTTAACAATTGACTTTTGACACCAGAGTACTACGAGTTAATAGACCGCTGAGAAGCGCGTATCACGGTCACAATGATCGTATGAGTGAGTAATAGCGAGTACACATGATATATTTACCTGTGGAAGCCATCCAGTTATAAGCAAAGCTCGGGAATGCAGCCTTAGGGTCATCATAGTATGTTAACACATAATCAAAACCATTCTGCAAACAGCAAAATAGATAGCAACATGATAGGTAAAGGAAGTGGCATTATGGATAAATAAAACAAACCTTTTTATGACAAAGTCGGCCAAAACTGGACTCTGCTAGTGGTCTTGAGGAATGGCCACTTGCAGGCCAATAAGATTATGTTTGAAAATGTATCACTGGAATGACTGGCTCCATAATAGGGTGTCATTCTAATAGGAAATTTTCATTAGTCAGCCTAGCCATTACTGGGTTAACATTTTGCTCCCCATATCTCAATTTCAAGACAAAAATAAGGCAGCATATTAACTTCAAAATATTCAGGAGAATGTGCTAGGCCTAGGCATCGGAAAGAATTTACTTTTTCAGGATTTGTCTACTTTTTCAGGATTTGTCAGGAAAGTGTTAACCCGTAGCACACTGATGTCAATATTCTAACTTTTATGTGGTCAATAGCAAAGAAACTAGTGTACATTTTTCAACAGTTTTGGTGGAAGATGTTGCTGTCTACGACAGCACCATCCTCCACAAAATATTTTGAAAAATAAACAGCAGTTCATCTTTTTACTTTAATTTGAAATTAAAAGATTTTGACATCAGCGTGGTAAGGGTTAAAGCAGTACAATCAATGAGCTAAGCTTTTCACAAAGATCAACAGGCCTAGTTTATCTATTACATTGTATAAGCAGTGTTTAATAAGACACATTAGGGGTGTGGGGGTGGGGCTGTGTGGGGGCTGGACCCCTTATCCTGGATTCTGGAGGTCCCAAGCTGAAATTTAAGGGTAGCAATCTGCAAAAAGTATATGAAAATAAACAATAATTAACAATCGTACACAATTTCAAAACATGGGAGTCTTAAATTAAATTTGGGGGGTATATACACACACAAGAGAGGACCTTTACATGTCTGAGAATGACAGTGTATAAATCTGCAAACCTGATGTAGTGACTCATGTGGTTTTATGACCATCTTTGAGTTATACGTATTCACCCGTACACATCTATCCGGATTTAGAGCAGCAGGGTGTTCTACCGCACGCGAAGTCATCACGAGCACATTATTGGCTGTGTCAATCTACAAATACAGGCAACAAGCATGGGAACAATCACACAGGACATGTATGAAATAAAAGAATATTAGTCATGTTAAAATATCTATTCAGATGATAAATTATGGAATACATGTACGTAAACAATAGACACTATTTTCAGATATAGACTAAGACATCAAAAGATTTTATTTTTTAATGTAAAATTTTCATGTATTCCCCAAGGGAATTTCACCCAATCTCCAAGATGTCATTCTGACTTAGATGTAAGAGTATGACAGTCATGACATGAATATGGATATTATGTTCTCGACATGGAGAATACAGCATATTAAGTTTTATGGCTCTAATATCAGAGCATAATTTATCTGGCATCGCATCTCAATTTGCTACACATATTTAGGCATTTGTTAGACATTCTGCAACATGCATAGCTGTATATCTGCTATGCAAATTTTGCTACGCGATTGTAATTTATTATTGATATTCTTAAGTTCTATTATTAACCCTTTCAACGATAAATCCCTGAAAAAGCCAATTCTTTACTACCGGTATGTATAGTATATTCTGTTGAATATTTTGAAATTAATAGTACTGGAAGCCATGGCTTCGTCATATTAATTTCAAAATATTCAACTGCTTTCCTGTTTGTTTGCTCTGAGATTGAGATACAGGGAATTATCCATAAAAGAGTTAATTGCTATAAGTTTTTGCAGACAACTATACAATTTATAATTTGCATAGCAATACATGCTATGCAAATATCATATTCTAAATCATGCCCTGAATATTTCATGAATGCCCTATGTTGAAATCGCAGTAGATGCGGAACATGAAAAGTCTAGATGTGAGCTGGAAAACTGGTGAATAATCGTCAGTACACTTTGTACATTTAATTTCAAAATATTTAACAGATTATTTTTTATATTGCAGTGAATATGGGAGATAAACTTAAGTGAAACCAAACCAGGCTATAATGGCCAGCGTGCAGTCAACAAGTTGTCAAAAAAAGACAGACATGCGTTTTAGTGATGTCAAATATCACTACGCAAGGAGCGAAGATGCCTACATTCCACAGACAAAATAATGCTATGCTGAACGGGTAAATTGGAGGATTTTCAATAAATAAGTGTCTGAATCTCATTTATATCGAAGGGTCATGTCGCAATCTATTATTATAATACGATATTTGCGCTACATTTAGAATCCATTTAATGATATATTCTTGAGAGTGTAACCCTTTAATGGTTACAGTCATTCCAGTGTTAAATTTTCAAAAAGTCCTCCCATGGCTTGTAAATGGCCATTCCCAAAGACCAGTGCTGCAGAGGCTGGTTTTGGCTTTAACATTGACTCTGTAATACTCAAGCTGGACAAAAATATACATTCGCTTACAAGAGAAATTTATTGCTGAAAATTGACCACTGGAAGGCCTGGATCAATAACCATGCCATTCATTCAAGTGACACATTTTTTAAAATAACCTCTTGGTCTGCAACTGGATATCCTTTGTCTTTACAAGAAAATTTATATTTTCTTTAGCAAAATTTGAGTGCTAAATGATTAAATTGCAGTGGCCAGTGTGACTCACCCTGCTTCTCCGCACATACACATAATCTCGACTGTACATCGGATACTGAAATGATAAATGTATGATGATATATTACAAATGCAATTATTCATGATTACAGCATAGCTTATCAATAAGTTATCATGTTTCCAAAACAAAAACAGAAACACATTAGTTAGTAGGAAATGTTCTGTTGAATATTTTGAACATAATTGGCAGCAATGTCTTCCAATCCAAGTATAGTCAACAGTACATTTTATTTTGTTTTGGAATGATTGCAAGCTATTTCTGAGCTGAACTGTACATCTGAGTAATTCACATCTAAACCTTTCTTGACTCGGGCCAAAATAAAAAATAGTTTTGTTCCCTGTACACTTCCCGGGTGAAATCGTTCTTTTTTTCCACCAGTCAGGGAATAAAACAATTTTTTACACAGCATAAATGTTAAAACATCCATACATTTGTCAAAATATACACATCACAATGTTTTAAGGCCATTTGTACGCAATGTGAATCATTTTGGATAATTGTGACATGAAAGCCATGACAAATTTCGCAATTACAGCCATATTTAATGGACATCTAGTTAAATATATGAAAAACAAATATTTATCACCTTTTTAAAATAAATTAATAATTCAATAAAAATAATAAATTTCCTCCCTCTCTACTGGTCTTTTTTCCCCACCAGCAGGGAACACATTTTTTTATAGATGGGGTGAACATTCTTAAAATAGCAGCTATTCATATACTGAGGATGTGATATATGTGGCAGAAATTAGGCTCATTAGTGTGTGCATCAAAGGGAGACAACCGTTTATGGTAAATTTGGCCGTCCTCCGCAGTGTAGGCACACAAGGGTTAATGATCAGCTTTTGCAGTGATCTTGAGGAATGGTTACATATTGCAGGCAAAGAGAATACTATTTTTGAAAAACTACCCCTGGAATGTCTGGCTCCCTAACTGAGTCAGTAATCTTAGTGGTAAATTTTTAAAAACAGTCTTCTGACCTGAAAATGAGCATTCAATATACAAAAATAGCAATTCTCTTAACCAATTTTGCCCATCACATTTTTGTCGATAACTCTGCAATGCAACACAGTAAAATCACCAAATCTGTAAGATACATTCTGTATAGAAGTTCCGAAGCCTATGATCCTCCCAGCCAAACAGTTAATGAGTAGTATTTTTAAACAAGATTTGATGGATGGAGGACAGATGGATGAACAGTCACCATGGCATAAGCTCACTTAGCCATTCACATCAGCAGAGCTAATGAATGGCCGTATGGATACGATTTTATGCACTAATAATATCTTGTTCAACATTTCAACGCTTTAATGGGCAAGTTTGCCAAAATTGGCCTCTGACATGGTCTTGAGGAATGTCCATTTGCAGGCCAATAACCAAGCCAGTCATTCCAGTGGTAAATTATCAAAAATATTCCTCTCTTGACCTGCAAATAGATATTCAATGAGCAAATATTTTGATTTTCTTGATGAAATTTGACCACTAACCCGGTAACACTGATATCAGCCAAAAACAGCTTCTGCAGTGGTCTTGAGAAATGTCCATTTGCAGATCACAGGACTATTTTTGAAAATTTATCACTGGAATGACTGATTCGATAACCTAGCCAATCATTCGGATTCTATTGGTAAATTTTCAAAAATTGTCTTCCCGTGGCCTGCAAATGGAGATTTTCTAGGAGAAAATTGAGCATTTCTTGAACAAATTCAAGTGTTAAATGGGAGCACAAACAGAGACGGGTCACAGCTGATGATGCTTTTGTATACCTTATATAAAATAAAATATTATTTGCACATTTTCAAATTCATTAGTAAATTTCAATACGGATAGTAAATGTCTAATGAGAATCATATAATGACAAATGATGTCATCCTGTGAATGATTGTTATGGTATGACATCATCGCGCTTGAATCATACTTTCTTGATGATGACTGACAGCAGCACACAACTGCTGATTCAGACACCACCATATTAATGAGTTACAGGAGAAACGCTAGCTAGTGTTTGCTAAACTACAAGTACAATCAGAGCTTATGTCCAGATTCGTAACTCTACACCGTCTTCTAATCTGCTGTAATCTGAATTCATGCGGTTGATAATTCACACGATGATGTCATACTGTGAATTATCCGGGGTGATAAAATTCATGACTTTAACCTAAATTTTAACAACCATAGAGTTTGTCAATTTCTTTTTAATTTACAAAAGAACGATAAATTTGTTTATTTTTGGTGATTGTTTTATTGAAATCTAATTCTGGCTTGCGATCCCCTTTAAAGGTCAAACCACCCAATACAGCCTCTTGTAGTGTTTCTCAGAAATGGCCATTTGCAGAACAAGACTATTTTTGAAAGTTGATGGCAGGGATGACTAGCCCGATAATCGAGCCAGTCATTACATGTAGAGTGGTAAATTTTCAGAATGTCTTCTCTTGCTCTGAAAATCGATATTTTCTGAGAAAATTTTAATTTTCTTGAGCATATTTTAGGATTAAAGGGTTAAAAATAAATATATAATTTGCAAACAGATTTTTTAAAATAAAGATACAGTTTTCAAACTATGGCATAGGTTCTTAAACCATCATGTTACGTGGATGCTTCAAACGCTGCTATAGCACATGACAGGGTAATAATGCAGCGTCCGGTTAAGAACTACTACCTTGCCAAGTACAGGTACATGCAGATTATAATACTTACAGGGTAATATGTAACCCAATGTACGATCTCAGATCCTGAATTGTTATCATGGTCAATGACATCGAGGGAGATTACTAATTGATCCCATTTCTTGCGGTAATCGAGATCGAACTGAGTGTTGAAGAACGCTTTAGCTGGGATGTCATAGAATGTGCCATAAACTGAAATGAGAAGAAAACGCACAAGAAATATTGGATTACAATTTATGTATATTTCTGTCAATACATGTAACTGTAAATTATTAACCCTTTAATGGCCAAATTTGGTCAAGAAAATTAACATATTGAGTGTTCATTTGCAGGCTAAGAGAAAACTATTTTTGAAAATTTAGCACTGGAATCACTGGCTTGGTTATTGAGCCAGGCAATCGAGTTGTAAATCTTCAAAATGAGTCTTCTCTTTGCCTGCAAATGGACATACATGTACCTCAGAAACATTGCAAAGGCCGGCTTTGGCTGCTTTGACTATTAAAGGGTTAATGAGAGTTTGTTAGAGGAAACTTCGCCATGTATGATAGAAAACAAATGTTACTTGCTTGCTCATTAGATCGCCACTGGTGGCACCTTGTGTGACATTGTAAAAATATCCTGAGAGATGCCTATCTATAGAGATCACTGGTCTTAGAAGCGGGTGTTTCTGACTAGGGCCAGATTAACCCTTTAACACTCAAGCTGGAGAAAAATACCCTTTGCTGTCGTCTTGAGAAATATCCATTTGCAGAGCAAGAGCTTATTTGTTAAATACGACATATACATGTACTAAGTGAAGTGAGACACTCGTGACAGTCATTCAAGCAGTAAATTTATCAAATAATTATATTATCTTGGTTTGAAAATAAACATTTTCTTGAACAAATATGAGCTGTAATTTAATGACTGAATTTGGTCCCCAAAAAATTAGAATATTTGCTTATTGATTGTTCATTTGCAGGCCAAGAGAAGACTATTTTAGAAAATTTACCTCTGGAATGAGTCATTCCAGTGGAAAAATTTCAAAAATAGTCTTCTCTTGGCCTGCAATTTGGACATTCCCCAAGACCACTACAGAGGCCGGTATTTGCAGGCTTCATCGTGAAAGAGTTAAACAGTTAAATTTAGGAGAAGGTTGAAGGGCCTGTACAGTACAGCTCATAAATAACTTAACATATGAGTGCTACATCACGAGTAAAACGCGATTAGAATATGCATGCTCTCACCAGTGAGATTATGAGTAGTCGAGTCTTAATCGCAAATCACTTGCGTGTCACTCTCGCTTAAATTATACTCGCGCTTTGTTAATTCTGACACCGCATATTCAACACGCGTACAACATATTAACCGGGATTATAACCGCGAATATTTTCAAGCACGTTCGCCTTTGATCTTTCCGAAAACAGCGGGAGTTTCAGTCAGGGCGCGCAGGTTTTCATTTCATTCTTCAATTGAGCGAGATGGCGGACGGACGTAATACGGGAGAAGAATCTGTAATAAGAAAACCATTACAGGCCCTGGATCAACAAACGGGGGTATGGTACGACGGTGCACCATACCCATTCACGTCTGATTGCGATAGGGAGCGGGATGGAGGATGATTTCCGATTTGCATCTGTATATTTTATCTAGTTGGATTTGTAGCCATCATAAACAAACTTCCTGAAATTCTCGCATAATGGTAACTTGCGCATTTTATTACTCCAACACGGTAACAATGCGAAACATGCCGATGAGAGATTACAAAATCTTGTCAGGCTGTAGCTCTGCAACCTAAACTTGCCACGTCACAGGAATCACGGGATTTTGCGAGATTTCATGTTTCTTGAAATGTTAAGAGAAAATGGACGCCGCTAGAATTATTTTAATTTTCCATACCGCACCTTTTCAATAGCGGTAACAAAATATAGGATTTTCCATTCTTTCCAAGGCCTGGAATATGGTTTCTTAATTCTTTCAGACTTTTCCAACCTTCCATAACTGTGTTGTCATAAATAGGTCCCAAAAACTGTATTGTTAGTAGTTAAAAATGGACAATTTTAAAATAATTTTTGGGCTAAATATACACGAATCACTTCCAAAAACTGCAAACTAAATGCGTTTATCTATTATACATGTAGTTTTGAAGATATGTGGATGTGAACATGTGTCATTACATTGGGAATGCGCTGAAAAGCTTTAACGTTTTTCTCGTTTTCTCAATAACACCCCCTGTTGTGTGATAAAGAATCTATAACTTTTTTGTTTTCTATCCAAATTGAATCTAGTTTTTGGCAAAATATGCATAAGATTGTATTTTCTATTATAGCTACAAAATAAAGGAAATGTCAGTAATAACACTTATATAATCTTAACTCTTACCACTCTGATGTCAAAATTCTCTAATTTTACCCAGACACTTAGCTAACATACTGGTATGTACATTTTGGAAACAATTGTGGTGGAACGTGTTGCAGTAACATCTTCCACCATAATTGTTTCCAAAATGTGCATCAATTTGTCTTTGAAAACAGTTCTAAAAAATTAAATCTTTGATGTCAGAGTGCTAGGAGTTAACATTATTTGTCAAAAGTAGAGCCCCTTAATGCAAAATACTCAAATTATGTAACTCTGTCATATCTAAATGAAGATATCCAAAAAGAGAAGTTTTTCAATAATATCAAACACTTTCTGTACAGAAAATGGTTCACAAGAGTAGCCATAGAGCACATGATATCTTCATGATCATGAACCCTGAGCACAGAGGTGTCATTGTCCTCAATTAAATCTATCCAGACATAAATAATGCAGCCAATCTTCCTTTCTCATCTGCTTCTTCTTCTTTTCGTTCGCTGATCATACCGCCAGTCCTGTAAGTGACTATCGACATGATCATAAGCGTTAAGTGCGTGGATCCATGGTTTATTAGAGTGCACCGTGCGGCCTGGAACCTCCGTCTTCAGCACTCGAACTTTCTGTCAGGGTTACCTCACCCTTACCTCCTTTAGTCGCCTCTTACGACACGCAGAGGATACGGAAGGTGTATTCTAAGCCCCACCTACAGGGCAAACTCATCTGCTTATAGATAGGACCTTTCTTGTTTGATTTAATGAGATTATAGTAATAACCATGAACAACTTTGGTTCTTACAGGTGTCCTGAACTACAAATGCAGTAACGTTTTCTTGAAGACAACCCACACCATCAGACGTAATGTGAAACAGAAAATAGTCACTCATCAATTCAACATTTGGTCTTACAGCCACTGCAATGTCCTTGCAAATTATATCATATATTGAGTTGTATACAGCCTCAGTTTGTGTTTGTTTCTAATGTCTTTGTGTCACGAGAGTTATTACCACCATCACCAGTATGGTCCAAGAACGAAACTAGAGTAAAAGGTTCTACATAATTGGTGTTCTCACATTCAGGAAAAAATGTCCCTGTATGCAATGGAAACAAAGCAGGAAAGTAATCCAATGCCTGAGCTGTACATGCCACAGAATGTATTTTTGGGTGTTCATCTCGGAATGAAAATTTGTGCATGTTCCCGATCTGAAGTGATATCTGATTTGTCTAAGTGATACCTGGTCATAAGTAAAAGATTATGGACTCGTTACCATTTATATAAATTTATCTTGGGTTCAAATTTGATTTTCTTTTGAAATGTTGCACCTAGAAAAGAAAGTAAGGTATCATTACTCTGCTTATTATCTTCCCCTTCAGATAAGACCATTCATATGTCATTTGAATTGATAATAAGAGAGTTGTACTCCAATATTCACCTAAGTTTAAATAATTACTCCGCCACCATCTCCTCCGCGACCTAGTCCACCTCTTACATAGGTGGACGTATTGGAGCACAACTCTCTTATTATCAAGTCAAATGACATCGGAATGGTCTTATCTCAAGGGGAAGATAATTAGCAGTGTTATGATGCCTTACATTCTTTTCTGCGTGCAATACTTCAAAAGATAATAGAATTTGAACCCAAGAAAAATTTATAAAGTATAACAAGTCCACCATTTTTGAGGTACCAACTTCTGATTTGCGACCACAACCGTAACTAAATAAAGACTGATTGTTGTGCATCTTCTGTACATCGTTAATATTACATGTACATGTATTCCTTGAAACCAATCTACATTTTAAATGTGCCCCACCCACCCCCTACAGCCACACACATGCGATTATTCAATTACTGCTAACTTGCATAAACATTCCCAGCAAAAAGTACTAGGTGAGTTCTAGCAGTGCCTGTAAACTTGATTACATGAATAACTACGATAACTTTTACAGTGTTGTAGTTTAATTTTCGTGATAATTATTTATTTTTCTTGGTAAAATGACAGTTTAATTGCCTACCTGTATTTTCATCCATGTACCAGCTTCTTGATGAACAATACAACAGGTATGTAGATATTACACATAGGCCATCATTACATGCATGTCCATGTATCAAAATTAAATAATGTACATGTATTGTCCACCGCTATTTCTGCTGTATAATAAAGTACGCTCAGTTTCGAGTGAAACTAAAACATTCCCGATTAATGGAGTGGGACGTTTTGCGGGGACGCTTTGGATCTGTCGATTAAAACTTTATTAAATCAAGATTTAAAAAGAACTGTTAATCTGACTGTGATTAAAATAGTCCAGTCGAGACTATATTTCTGTTGTAATAGTCGCGTCCTAGTTTCAAAATTTGTGCGTGTCAAATTTATATTCAAGCCCGTCCTAGTCCTGGTTTAAGCAGGAGTTAGTCGAGATTTACGTTAAGTTATTTATGAGCTGTAATGTATCTCTCAGCTGCTCCATCTGTACATGAAGCAGAAATATGGATACTAGATATTTGACTTGGCTGAAAATGACAAAATGCAATCAAAATTGGAAATGGAAAGCAATTTCACTGCCCTGTGTACATTAAATTTATAAAGATCAGGCGGTCAACCAATCAGAGTCAAATTACATGTAATTAGTAGTGTGAAATTACAATTGCATTGTCTGCACTGTTCACTCTTATATAAGTGCGATTCGCAAGTCAAAGGGAGATAATCAACATAATAGAGCATGCTTAAAGGGAGATAATAAAAAATTCATTGTAATATACAATCAACTGTGCAAACCTTTAATGGTTAAGCCAATCATACTCATCAATGATTGAGGAATATCCGTACAAGTCATGGTAATTTTTTGAAATTTTACCACTGGAATGACTGGCTCAATAGCCGAGCAAATCATTCCAATGGCCAATTTTCAAAGATATTCTCTTTGCTGGCTTCCAATCAAATTTAGTCCAAAATATTCAATAGAACATTTCTTACATCATGTTCAAAACTGGACTACATGTTCAAAACTGGACATGTACATGTAAGAATGCAGGAAATGTCAATTTCCCTTTCTCCGAGATCTAACAATACTCACCATTCTGTTACTTCTGATATACAGCTGGCCTTGACAGCTGGCTCTAGGACTATAGACTTAGAAAGCTTTACCGACTCCTTGGAACCGGGTACTGGGCTCCCAACTGCCGAGTACCCGTCTACCATAGAGCTCATATTGTTTGCATAGCCACCAAACAAGAGACATCCATGGCTTGCCTCCGTGGGGCTGGGAGGCTGGGTCCGTAACAGAATGGTGAGTATTGTTAGATCTCGGAAAAAGGGAAATTTACATTTCCTGCATTCTCCTTCGATCAATACTCACCATTCTGTTACTTCTGATATACACCAGATTTGGTCAGTAACCTGGTGGGAAGGGGCAAGCCATAAATGCTACTTTTGCCCCTTGGAGAAAGAGTTAGACTTAAAACTTGACTAACGGAGACCTAAAAAGGACCGTCAGGTTAACGGAACCGAATCACATTCGCATCACTGCACCCCCCTCCCCTTTTTCTCCTAAGAAAAGGGAGAGAACTCACGAGCATGTATCTCGCCTGAAAACACAAATATGCCAAGAGGGTTAACTGCTCCTTGCATATACACATGTATTAGCCTGGGAATGAGCATGAATATATAAGATGAATGAACATGATATATAGACATAATACAAAAAACTCTCAATCTTGAATTACCTCATGATAAATGGACTCCAGATGTACCGCCTCCAACCATTCACTGGTCCGGCCATCAGTGACACAATCTGGTTGTCATCCTCTCGCTCGACCATGTCTGCTTTTAAATTCTTTCTTACCAAAGTGAAAAAAGGGAGAAGAGCAGTGTGGTCACTTCATTTCAAAACAGCTAAAGCGAGTGGATTGGCTGAGTCTGACACATCCCTCATATAGTAATCCGTGAATGAGGACTCACAGTGCCATTGTGCAACGGCCATGATGTCCTCTAACGGAACACCACTGTAAAGGGCGGTCGAGGCGGCTATTCCTCTAACATTGTGTGCCCTTGCGCCTTGCACCTGGTGCCCAGTTGCCATCTCATGAGTAGTCTGAATGCATTCGACTACCCAACGAGAGATAGTATCCATGGATGCGGCGCCATAAGGCTTCTTATGACAGATCCATAGATGTCTATCGTTCGACCGTAACGAGTCAGTCCGTTTCCTGTACTTAGTCAAAGCACGGACCGGGCACCAGACACTGGCATCACGATCAAACCTTGTTAACTTCGGTATTATGATCGGTTTGCCGGGACAGCTCAAAGATTGATTCTTTGACATAAACTCTGCTCTTGGCAGAAGACACAGACCCTCTCCGGAGACAATAAATCGGTCCCTCTCTGCCGAAAGCGCATGGATCTCACTGCGCCTTCTAGCTGAGGAAGCTGCCAAAAGAAAGACCGCCTTTAGAGTCAAATGCTTTAGACTAGCCGAACGCAATGGTTCGAAAGGGTGCTTGGCCAGTACATTAAGCACTAAAGATAGACTCCAGGCTGGAATAACTACCGGTTGTCTCAGTCGGAGATTGCTCATTCCCTTCACCATCACATTTAACTGGGCCACCTCTGGACTATCCCTGTTGGCTAGACAAGGGATAACTGATGCCAAAGCTGACTTGTATCCAGCAATTGTGACGGGAGCTGGTCCTGAAAAGAACAGTTCACAGAGAAAGTCTGCTATTTGCTGAATAGTAGATTGAAAGGTATCAATACCCTTTTCTTCACACCAGTCTGGAAATCTGTTAACAGTGTTGTTATATGATTTGAAGGTTGACCTCCTTCTCGCAGCCGTGATGAAATCAGCAGCTTGTCGAGAAAAGCCTTCTGACGTGGAACGTTGTTTGATAACATCCACGCAGTCAATTTGAACATTTCGGGACGCTCGTGTAGGAAGCGTCCCTTGGCCTGGGAGATTATGTTCGGAATCTCGGGCAACTGCACTGGGTTTTCCACCAGCAGATCTAGCAGATCCGTGAACCACGCCCTGCTGGGCCAATACGGCGCTATTAGCAGGACCAGACACGGTTCCTCCCTGATCTTCACCAATACCTTCGGCAGAAGAATGGTGGGTGGGTACGCGTAAGCGTGCATCCCCCTCCAGCTTATCGCCAGAGCGTCTGTATCGACGGCATTTGGATCTGGAATCGGCGAGACATAAGTCATGATTTGAGCATTTTCCCTTGTGGCGAACAAGTCCACATTGGGTTTGCCCCAATGCTCGAAGATCCTTCGTAGAACTGGAGGGTTGAGGGACCATTCTGTTGGCAGAATTCTCTGTCTGCGAGACAAAGCATCCGCCAGAATGTTCAATCAGCCAGGAATGTGAGCTGCTTTCAAAACAACTGAGTAATTCCTGCACCATTGAATCAAGTGCCACACTTTGATACACAGTGTGGGTGACCTGGTCCCGCCTTGGCGATTTATGTATGATACTACCGTCGAATTGTCCGACCGTATCAATATCACCTTGCCCCTGATCATCGGAAGAAACTCTTCCAACGCCAGTTCCACTGCCATCATTTCCAACAGATTGATATGCAGCTGACTCTCCTGGAGAGTCCATGTGCCAGAGACCTGGTGCTCTCCCAGGCAGGCCCCCCACCCCTCCAGCGATGCATCCGTGTACACAGTAGAGCTGGGCGGTCTGACGGTAGTACCGTGAGGACCGCGGTATACTGTGAACCGATACCGTGACCGTTGACATTTCCACATACCGTGTATACTGTCCATAATGTTTGAGCAATATTTGAGAAATCGATCCATAAAATCTGACTTGACCAAGGGTAAATAGGTGCTAATAGTGCCAAAAATATAGGCATCCCTAACTATTAGCCGAGTCGAGGTGAAAGGGTCGTTGTAAAAACAAACATTAAGACGTCAATTACAAAATAATGACAGGCAGAATTGAAAGTATCACGGTAAAATTGCTTTATTTAAAACATCTGAACTCATTCTCTGGCCGTCCGCCGGTGGTAATTACACTATAATATATTCCCTATTCCCGTTTCTATTATTTGTAATTTATTACTCCAAGCATTTTGTCACCGAACAAACACGCTAGAATAACAAAATAACATACAAACTGCGTGCTATTCAAACACAACAGCGATCTCACAAAGACGTATCTGATTGGTTGTTCATGAACTAAACCGTGGGAAAATACATTACTATGCTGAATTTATCAATGAAAATTTACTAATACGTAGTATTTGTTCGTGCCATTTTGATCACATGCTAATTTATTAACAACGCGCAGCTTTGAAGTCGTTATTTTTTATTTTTCTGGCTTGTTTTAAGAAATTTCTTTACGGATTAAATCCAGTTTAAGTAATGACACCTAAAAATTATAGTGTTTTAGTTTTTGTAATTAATTTTTCAACTGACTACACGGCGGAAGTTCGCGGAGATAGCCTTTTACACGCATTGTTCACGTGAAGCATGGCGAGTAACGTGTCTACACATCGGGTACTCGGTAATTATCAGAAGCTTTGGAATCGGCTATATTCAATGTCCTGTTATATGCATGTGTATAGGCCTGTTTTCGCGAGTAACCGAATATACGACTCCAACAGAAATAAAAGAGTACAACACTGGCCTCGTTTAAATACTCGCGGATTTTGTTTGGACTCTGTTTATCAACGCGCTCGACTGCCAAAATAAAATTTACCGTTTGCTGGTCGCACGTATTAATAGCAAGAACAATCCAGATTGAAAATAGCGCGCTCCAATGTCTCAAACAACGGGTTATAGTTAGCGAGTCGACCACACACTTTGACCGATATTCCCGCGAATGATATTATGTCAATAAAAATAGTGACCTAATAAAGTCGTGAAACTAAACAGTCGCAATAGCCATAATGTTTTTCACCGTTGATTGTAGATGGAAATGAAAAGGAAATGAAAAAAATTGTTCTAATTTCGTGGCATGCCTCAACCTCAGATGATGGTATACTGTGGTACCGCGGTATTTTTCCATGGTACCGATACCGTCATGTAAATGTCAATACCGCCCAGCTCTAGTACACGGATAGCTGGGGGTGGGGTAGGTGCAGCGAAACCCCTACTAGGAGATTCTGACGCTCTTTCCACCATACAAGATGCAACATTATCGGCTCCAAAACTGGCACCAGTTTTGACAGGGGTTCTGTTCTCTGTTTCCACAGAGACATCAGATACAACTGGATAGGTCTTCGCATTAGAGCAGCGTACGGGATCACCTGCTCCATGGAGACCATCATGACCAGCATCTGAAAAAACCGCCTTGCCTGAATGTGGTTTCCCACTCGAAAACTCTTGAGGATGCCTAACAGAGACACCACTCTGGGCTCTGATGGGTAAACCCTGCCCTCCTCGAGGTCGAATCGCATCCCCAAATAAACGAAATAAACGATTTCTCCTTGTTGACTATCCAGCCTAGATCTGAAAGTAACTTCAGAGTCAGAGCAGTATCCACGTCCAACCTGGCTGCCGAGTCTGCTTTGATCAGCCAGTCGTCTATGTAGGTGTGTAGCACCACGTTCTCTTTTCTGAGAAACGCTGTCACCGCAAGGACCACTCTTGTGAAAACCCTTGGAGCTGTCGACAGACCAAACCGGAGAACAATAAACTGCCATACTTGATTCTGAAACGCAAATCTCAGAAACCTGTGACAACTCCTGTTCATTGGAATGTGGAAATATGCATCTTTCAGATCGATCGATACACACCACATTCCCTTCCTCAATCCTGCCATTACCGACCTCGGCGTTTCCATCTGGAACCGAGGCATATGGATAAACCAATTTAATGGCCTGAGATTGAGTACGGGTCTCCATCCCACACACCCCCCCCCTTACTCTTGGGGACAAGGAACATATTTGAATAGAAGCCTGGAGTGTTCTGGTTTGCTGGTTTTATTGCTCCCTTCAGAAGCAAACCTGACACTTCGTTTTGAATGGCTTCTAACTTGTCTGGTTCCCTTGGTACGGGTGTCCAGACAGGTGCCAAAGACAGATTCTGTGGCGGAAAGTCCCACCACTCCGGCATGTATCCCTGGGATAACCATCCCAGAACCAGACTGTCTGACGTCACACCGTGCCAAGCCTCGACGAAATGCATGAGCATTCCACCCACTATAGACGCCTCGACGCCTAACGGGGTTGTCCGGCTCGCGGTCCGCTCCCCCCTTTCTTAACGAGAGAGAGAGAGAACCATTTCGGTCTTGGCTCGGCAGGTCTAACTGGCACCGCTGTTCCTGTCGCACAGGTGCGGTCCAGGCGGATACGAAGGGAGCTCTCGTACCCTCAGGTACGATCCGCTCCCTTCTTTCCGCCCTTTGAGGACTTACCCTTCCCCTTCCCGCCTTTAGGGCGATCCGGAGCAACATTGGGGAGGGTAGGGGCCTCTACAACCTTCCTGGCTTTCTTCGCCGGCGGCGGCTGAGAAAATCCAGACGAAGCAGAAGCCACACTAGGCTTAGCTTTCGCCTTGCCTTTATGCTTCTTCTGTTTCTTGGCTTCCCTACAGCCCCTAGTGCGTGCGCTTGCCGCACTAGCTCCAGCTGTAAGTTTATCGCCAACCGATTCTGCGCAATGCTAGCAGTGTCCTCTAGGATGGCCCGCGCCCGGCCACTGAAGATGCTAGGGCCTGTCAGGGGCATCCCAAGAAGACGCTCCCTGACGGCCGTAGCCGGACGCATATGGTCAAGAACCATTTGTCTCCTGGACTTTGTAACACGTGCCTGCACCCTTGCCAGCGCGTCCATAGACAGCACAAGGCCGTCATTTACGCACGAAAGCGCCACAGGTGGCACTGGGTGGCCTGCCCCCACTTCAGCCCACACCGACTGAAGAAGGCGATAAGAGTGGTTGACAGCACTCATAGCTGCCCTCACACCCTCATCGCATAGGGACAGGACTTCCTCATGGTGTGCGTGGGACTTGTCCCCCAGTGCCAGACCAGGGCCACCCGCTCCAGCACTCTGGACACCCAGAACCCATCGGTCGTCCTCCGTAACCGATGGTACCACACCATACCTGTCGTATTCCCCCCGTGGAATACGACACCTTGCCCGCACCTCCCTGGAGGCCGCAGGGAGCTGGCCCTTGGTCATGAGCTGCTTGCTAAAAATAGCCTCTAACAACTCGATAAACAGACTGGATGCGGGCTGCGGGCAAGATCCCCGTCCTAATCGATGCAACCGACGGACGGGGCGCATCCTCCACGGCCGTGGCCGAAACCACCGACGGGTCAACCATGGCTAGCCAAGCCAGAGCCTCCGACCAGTCTACTTCCGAGGAGGACACACCCGTGAACACGTCACCCGTTGCCGAGTTCACGGACCTACCAGCCACGGCCTCCCGGCTAGGAGCCGCGGCTGACACGCCAGGCACTCCGGTACAATACGGTTCCGCCGCCACCCCATGGAACACACCAGTCCATGGAGTAGGCCCGCACGGAAAACGGTGCGGACAAATAGCAGACGCGGAACCGTGGCCAGACACGGGCGCCAACGGCACCCCACGCCTGACCGCCGGACCAGGCGAGATAGGTGAATACCACGCCTGGCCCGGCACCCCCGTCACCGTGTCAGCTGGCATCACACCAACCATCACGGGACCGGTGCCCGGTACCAGATTGGCCTCAACCACGGGCGGAGCCGCTGCCCTGGCTTGCACCAAGCCAGACAGATGCAGGACGGTTCCGTCCAGGACGGAATCGACCTCCATCTTCTCCACCCGTGGCATCACAGGCCGCAGTAACCTCTCCTCCTCGGCGTCCTCGTCTTCAGACCCCGAAGAGTCGTCACTAGACGAAGAAACCGTGGAGCTGTCCTGGCGGACGGCTCCCATGCCTGACGGACCGGCCACCGCTACTGGACCACCCGGAGGTGGCCGCAGAGAGACAGAAGCCGTCAGGTAGGAGCCCAATGGGACTGCCAGGGGGCTGTACGAGACAGCTCCCTCGGTGCCCAGTTCAGAAGCCTGTCCAAGGACAGGGTCCGTACCAAGTATGGGGAGACTGCCCAACAACGTTCGGCAGCAAGGACGACACCAGCGTGGGCAGAACGCTATGCAGAAAGCCCTGCATAGCCGGACCAAACCACGCTGGCGGTGCCATCTCCGCCACCTCCAGCTGAGGACGTGGAGCGGCCCCACCGGCCGAACCACGATTTAACATCGGACCACCTGACCCCGCGTCAGACCCAGCCAAATCCTTCTCGGCAAGGAACTTCAACATCATATCCGCGGACCACACTGCACACCTACTATCAAGGTTACATGCAGTACATCTAAAGCAGAAATGGTCCTAAAATAGGACCCGTACGAACTTGTGGCACTCGTCACATGATGGCGGGGCTGGCTTGGCCTATAAATAAGCACAAACCTACAATAAGCAAGTGGAACGAGACACGGATGGAAGGCAGACAATTAATTCTCAAATAATTTGACCATAAATTAACTGTAACCCTCCCGCACCCCACCCCGCAACGTTACAGCAAAGATCGCATTGATTATGACGACAAGAACGAAGCGGGCATTAAATACACCCATAATTGAACCAGGAATCATATCGCATAGCATTCAGGGTATATTTACCATCCAATATAAATTATACTCCTAACGAAAGCCAAAAGGATACGTTAAGAAACAACAAAATGTAAACAAACTGCTGTAGCACACGGTAAAACCGCAGACCACACATCTTAATCAAGAATTTTGAAACCACCGATCATTGCAAACAGATCGTGATAACAGGCAAAACTTGACCATTCCAAAGTTTTCTGGTACGATTTTTAGTACGCAGCACCCAGAACAAGATGCGCGAATTAATGAAAAAAATGTTCTTCACATAAACATCCGAGCACCACGGGTGTGACGTCACCCTCTCGGATCTTACGGAGAACGACGTCAGCCGATATTCATGTTACAAATACCGTAGCAAACACCTATTTTCATATCTGCCGATCGCCTGTTCGGGCTAAAGAAGGCGACCATCCGGCATATCTCGTTGTTAACACACGTCCCAGATTCTTTGGGGTCAGAAATTGGAACATGCGACACAACGAAATTTAGAGACCTAAGTCTTTTAACTATGGAATAATACGGAAATATACGACCTGGTTATCATCGGCGGTATCCATATTATCCAATTATCCTTGCAAGAGAGTCACTAGCTATCACAATCACACTTAAACAAAGACTTAGATTTTTATTTCTCAATCTTTCCACTGCAAAAAGCATGTATATCTCTTGTTGCTATGCAAACAAGAATGAGCTCTATGGTAGACGTACTCGGCAGTTGGGAGCCGAGTACACGGTTCCAAGGAGTCGGTAAAGCTTTCTAAGTCTATAGTCCTAGAGCCAGCTGTCAAGGCCAGCTGTATATCAGAAGTAACAGAATGGTGAGTATTGATCGAAGGAGAAACATGTTTCTGTTTTTGTTTTAGAAACGTCTTTATTTTTTATCTGTACTGTAAGTTAGGGAACAAATACAGTATAGCTTATGATGACAGCTGTATGAGTAAACTAACCCCCTTAATGGTAAAATTTGTACAAGAAAATTCCAATTTTTTTTATAGAAAATGTCTATTGGCAGGCCAAGAGAAGACTATTTTTTAGAATTTACCACTCGGCTATCAAGCCAATTATTGAGCCAATCATTCCAGTTGTACATTTTCAAAAATAGTCTTTTGTTGGCCTACAAATGGACATTCATCAAGAGCACTGCAGAGGCTGGTTTGGCCGGCTTGACTATTAAAGGGTTAACTTATTTCCATGGCAACAACAGGAACATATTAGAATTAGTACAATTTTGACTATGATATAAGAAATAACATGTTGAATATTTTGAACATAACTGTATTCTCCAATCCAATTATTTACTAAAATATACAACAGTATTAAATTTTATTTTGTTTGTGAAACATTATAAATTATTTCTGAAATGTAGGAATGAATGGTTGTTCTCTAAGAAGACCATCTTAAACATTGCCCCAAAAGCATGTATCTATTATATAGGGATATGCTCAAATGAGTTGAGCTGCTCACGATCTAGTTTTTCTATTGCTCACAATATCGTAACCAGTACGAATCTTGCTTTTATTAGAAAACAAAATGATTATAACACAATCAAATTTGTTTACTTCAACCTGTAAAACCCCTTTTCAATGAAATACACATTTTTTCTTCATGATTTTAACTTAGTGCCCAGATACAAAACGGAAAATGAATCACCACACCTTTGTATTCATGTAGGTATCCATCACCGACAGGTTTTCTCCACACTTTGAGATGAGATCTGTCAATTACATTCTGCCACGCATCCATGTAGTGATCCTCAGACTGAGCATCCTCAGACGTCTTCACGACCGGAGAGGCCTTCGGGTGCTGAAGACCAGAGATGTGCTCTGCATCTTTTACACAGCTGCAAAAGTGAAGAATAGAACTCCACAGTTTATCCATCCATCATCTGACATCATTTATCGTCAACTACGTGATGTGTAGGATGATATCATAATCAATGACGTCATGAATGACATACAGATAAGTACATCATGAATGACGTAGATAAGTACGTCAAGAACGCATAATTGGTGACGGACTAAGCGTCGTACAAATTGTATGTCTACTATTTAATAAAGATGCTGTTGAATATTTTGAAACCAATTTGACTGGGCGTTACTGCCATAGGCAGCATCAGCACCCAGTCAAATTAGTTTCAAAATATTCAAAAGCTTACCTGTATAGTTTTCTGGAAATTGATAGTCAGCGACAGGTTTGTGCGATTATTGCATTTAGTGATCGTGTTCGATTATTTAAAAATAATCGTGATTACTCGATTAATTAACTTGGGTACAAATTACCAAGACCTAGCAACAAACAAATATCAATAATGTATGACTGGAAAGGCTGGCTCGATTCTTGCTATGCAAATAGATATACATTCACTAAGCAAAATGTAATTTTTCATGACCGATCGCATTAAAAACTAATTAAAAGTATATTTTATGCAATAGAAAATATTAAAGATTATTCGATTATTCAATTTTTAATCACATAAATTTACGACTTAAAACAATCATGATTTTCGATTTAATCACGTAATCGTGTAAGCCTAGTCAGGGAGTTCTGGGATCAATCGATCCCAACATGAGCGCGGTGTGGGTGGAGTTCGTGGTATAGAAATGTATTCCAACACACGCAAAACGTGTGTGGAGCTTAGCGAGAGTTGGGCGGGGCATAGCTAAAACTGGAAATGGCCATCACATTTAGCCGTTTCAACACCAGATCCCTGATAACAATTTGTTTATGAAGTACCGGTAAACCATATTCTGTTGACCATGTTCAGATAATTATGACCAGCTAAACAATGGGGCCATTTCTGCCTAATTAAGTAATCTCAAAATATTCAACAACTTTCCTGGTCCCCGCCCGATTCACAAAGAAGTCTAAGTTACGCATAAGTTTTAAAAAGGCGTAAGTTTCACAACAGGCGTAAATCTGTACTAACAAAAAAGTGTAACTTACGACAATGACGTCAATTAGCCCAAATATTGGCGTAATTTACGCCTGCAAATGTAGCACATCTGGGAAAATGTGTAACTTGTCAAAACAGCAGTGAATGGAAATTAGAAAAGCGAATTAAAGTTTTCCATCGTGACGTGACCTTTGAACTCATGCAGACTGCAGTGAAAGCCTAGTTAACGTAACGTTAACAAAGCAACAGCTGTTGATTTGTGTAGCGCGTAGATTGATATTTGGGTCATTCCATATAAGGACCAAAATTTTTGAAATCCGTCAAGTCATAGTTTCAGATTTCCTTCAAACTTTGTCAGAGTAAGCATATGTATGCATTAACAGGAAATTCCAAGTATTATAGTGAAAGGTCAAAGCCTATCCAATACCCCCTGCCTAAAATTGACAAAAATTTGTAACAAAATTTCTATGTTTGAGGCTTCATATCTCACCGACTACAGTGCTCACAATACTAGGTCTTTTTATTTTAACAGTCTGGTCACCATAGTTCGAGAAAATCACAAGCGTTTTGTGCTGACGTGTTTTAGGCATGTATTAGGGGTCGTCAAAAATGCCAAAAAAATGTGATTTTTCATATTTTAATCCAAATTTGGTGATGCCGTAAAATGTATTTGTATTTGGTTTACACAAATGATTTCTATCCTGTTAACTAGAGCTACTGCTACTTTAGTGATATTTATTACCTAATGGCAAGATATGCTCCGCAAAAATTTTGTGGGAGCCATACCCCCACCCCTGTTCGCCAAAATGGGGTGACTTCATAACATCTTTTTTCAAAATAACCCCTTTCAATTTTTTTAATATTTTGGTGAATGTTATATATATGGTCAATGGTTACAGGGCCAAAAGGTTCACTCTTACATTTGTTTCCTTTTAGAGCTATGGCAAATACAAAATCTGATATTTTTTCAAAAACTTGTATGATGTTCGATTTTGGGGGGTTAATAATTTTAAAAGTATACACTCTAGAAGTATGAAACAAGAGATGTAGCGCGTTTCCCTGCCTTATTAAAAGAAACAACCAGCATTTCCCTTTTACAAAATAGATAAACATGGATTTTAGAGATGTCAAAACCTTACTTTGTTAAAATTTGACATTTTTGTGGGTAAACTACAAGTCATTATTCAACAACATTTTCAATGGGAATAACATATTGCCTGGAGAATATTTAAAAAACAATTTGACTATAAGTTGTTGCTGACTTAGCCATCAATAATTTTCAGTCAAATCATTTTCAAAATATACACCAGGTACAGAGTTTGTCCTGTAAGCTGGTCGAGCTGCAACAGCTCATCACTCAGTCTTGAGTTATCCAGTGTTAATAAAGACTGAGAGATTTCATATCTAGAGAAAATAACTCAACCTTCAGAGCTTTGTATATAATTAGGTCAATTGCTGTAATAGACATAGGTAGTGAGGTGATATTGATTAGTCACATGGTCTCAGTTTTTCTCAGAGATCTGCATGCAAGTATTGCTATCAACAAGAGTTCAGTCAAGCATTTTAAGTGATCAAGATTAGGCAGCATGACCAGTGAAAGTGTTTAATAATTACTGCTTTGAAACATTGACATTGTTGCTGATACACAAATGTTTAGATATTTACTTTAGAAATTTAATAATTCACTATACATTTTAATGATAAATTAGGCCTTTTAATTTGAAAAGTGTAAACTTTGACTAGGACACGTTGCACAATGGCTGAATTACCAGAGACATTTTGTTCAGTTGGACGTCTCACTAATGATAAATGTCATAAGTTTACGGATAAATGCTCTGTAAATGATGTTGTACAATTGACGGCTACAGATAAAACACTTGTTGCAATGAGAAGCGGCCAGAGTGAGGATAGTTTAGAAACAGTGTGCTGTTGCCACAAGAAACACTATCTGCATATATTCCAGATGATGAAGCAGAACACTTCATGTT
This sequence comes from Chaetoderma sp. LZ-2023a, assembly GCA_034401795.1. Lineage (NCBI taxonomy): Eukaryota > Metazoa > Mollusca > Caudofoveata > Chaetodermatida > Chaetodermatidae > Chaetoderma > Chaetoderma sp. LZ-2023a. The sequence continues at coordinate 265,600,580 of CM067369.1, read as the reverse complement.
GTGATCCCCTAAAAGTTCACAAAAAGCTTATTAAAAAGGGACTAGTTAATATAGATCAAGAAATTGTGGCATTAATACAGTCGAAAACTAGAGAGAGAAAACAACCTGGCCAAAAGATTTGCCATCATTGTTTGCAGAAAACTAATAACCTGACAGATTGTAGTGACAGTGAACCGGAATCAATGGCCATAGCAGATACTTTGTACAGTAATGCTGAATGCCTCAACTCTAGTTTCTCAGCAGTTGGAGTTTCTCCCCTAAAGAGTGTCCATTCAGAAAGGAAAGTATCATATGGTAAACGAAAAATCAAACAAATGGCAGAAGCAACAACAAGTCACGTGGCATCCCACCTAGGTTTTCCACCTAATAAATTAGTTGCTGACACGTCACAAACTGAACGTACATGTGATTCTAAGTTAGATGTGGACTACTTGGTATCGAACATGAATGAAAAACTGTCTGTGTCATCACGAAATCAAAAGATACAAGTATTGACTATTACACCTAAATCATGGTCGATAGATAAAACTGTTCAGGTTTTTCAGGCATGTGGTGTTACGCGTTATATGGTGAAACAAGCCAGACAACTTGCGCAGAATGATGGAATACTCGCTGATCGTGAAACCTTTAAAAGAAATAAGCTTGATCAGCATACACCAGATAGTGTTATTAACTACTACCAAGATGATACTGTATCTAGACTATTACCCGGGAAAAATGATTTTGTTACTATAAGAATTTGTGGTACCAAAGAACATAAGCAAAAACGGCTAATCCTGACAAATTTGAAGGAAGTACATGCTAATTTCAAAACAGAAACTGGACTTAAAATTGGTTTCTCTAAATTTGTTGAGTTAAGACCCAAATGGTGTGTAACTGTTTCTTCTAGCGGCAGCCACAATGTTTGTGTATGCGAAAAACACCAAAATGTAAAGTTTATGGTGGATGTTATCTCTGAAGACCATCATAACCTAATTGACAAATCTGTATGTGACAGTAGTTCTAGAAATTTCATGCTGCAACGATGTGAAGTGTCCAGGAACTGCATTTCTCAAAACTTACTTAGAGCAAGACCTTTACGAGCACATGGATGAGGATGACATCATTAAATTCAATGAATGGGTATCCACAGACCGAATTGAAATCATGCGCCGAGAAGTATCAGTTGAAGATTTTATTTCTATATTATGTCAACGGATCCAAGAATTAACACCACATTCCTTCATAGCGAAATCTCAAAGTGAATTCTTGAAAGCGTGCAAACATGATTTAGATGACACTACTGCCATTGTTGTTCTCGACTTTGCCGAAAATTACAGCATTATTGTGCAAGATTGTGTACAGGGATTTTATTGGAACAATTCTCAAGTCACGATACATCCTTTGGCATTTTATGTTAAGGCTTATGGAAAGTTGAATGAAGAAAATGTATGCTTCATCTCTGAGTGTCTGAAACACAAAACAAATACTGTGTACTGTTTTCAGGAGATTTTTACAAGATATTTGAAGGAAAAGTATCCCAATATTCATATAATTAAATACTTTAGTGATGGGTGTGCAGGACAATACAAGAACTTCAAAAACTTTATTAATGTCTGCCATCATTATTCAGATTTTGATATTAAGGCAGAATGGCATTTCTTTGCTACCAGCCATGGTAAAGGTGTTTGCGACGGTATCGGTGGCACAGTGAAGCGCTTAGCCGCAAGAGCTAGTCTGCAAACAGCGCTTATACGAAATGCTAGTGAATTGTATGAATTCAGCCAACAGAACATAAGCAAGATCAAGTTCTTCTTAGTTAGTAAAGATGAGATCCAGAGCCATCATACAATGTTGGAAGAGCGGTATCTCCTTGACAAAACAGTGCAAGGAACCAGGTCATTCCATTCCCTTGGTAGACACTGTTAAGGACTTGGGTGTCATGTTAGACAATGAACTTAGTATGGAACATCATGTCCGTTATCTGCGTAAGGTGTGTTTTATGCAGCTGCGGAATATATCAAACATCAGAAAATACATAACTCGCGAAGCTGCTATTATGCTGGTACTAACATTAATTATCTCAAGGTTAGACTATTGTAACAGTCTGTTTATAGGCGCCTCAAAAGATGCTATGCGCAAACTCCAAGCAATTCAGAATGCAGCCGCTAGAGTTGTTTCCCTAAAGCGTAAGAGCGATCATATCAGTCCCATTCTCCAAGATCTTCACTGGCTTCCAATAGAACAGAGAATACGCTTCAAAGTCCTCTGCCTAACCTATCTATGTATCATATCTACAGCACCAACCTACCTTTCAGAACTGCTAGAAACGTACACGCCAAGCAGGCCACTTAGATCTGCAAATCTAAACCTGCTTAAAATTCCGAAAGTTAAATCAAAAACCTATGGTCACAGAACATTTGCTTTTGTTGCTTCTACAGAATGGAATGATCTTCCAGCTAGTCTTAAATCTTCATCCACTCTAGCTATATTTAAATCAAATCTTAAAACGTTTTTGTTCCGTCAGGCATATCCAACTGTATGATCATTTTATTTTATTATTGTAAGCGCTTAGAGCACGCAATATTTGCGTGGAATTATAGCGCACTATAAATATCCTATTATTATTATTATTCGTTTGTTCCAAATGACACTAACTCTATCACTGTAAAGCGAATTTCAACTGATGATGTTTCATACACTCGGTCATTTTCTAACACACAACCTGGTATGTCATCAGAGATTCAGAATTTAAATATCCCTATGGAACTGTCTTTGAGTGACTATGTTGGTGCATTGTATGACAAAAATTGGTGGTTTGGCATAGTGTTAGAAATTAGTCTAGAAAATGAGGACTGTCTCATTTCGTTTATGAAGCCGCATGGACCAGCTCGATCCTTTAGTTGGCCAAGGCGCACAGACCAGTGCTGGGTTCCTTTTTGTGACATTCTAAGTAAGGTGTCAACACCATTGACAGCAACTGGCCGGCAGTACACTTTTCCACAAACTGATATCGACTTTATAAATGGACTATTTAAATAATTTGGAGGAGCGGTATATGCTGGACCATGTACCGTATCATCAATTATTGTTGAGGTATGTAGTATTATGTACTATCTCTTAACACTTTTATATTATATCATGTGTATTAACCAATGCCTGTCTCAGTTTATTAAATAATTCCATGAAATGGGTGACATTTAGGCATACTTTAGTATGAGAGATTACACATATTGGCCTGGTCGCAGTGTGTCAAAATTGTCTATAAATGGCCATAGAAGTCCATGTAGCTGTACTAATATGACCATAATATACCATTCAATGTCCACCTATGATGAAAAAGTATCTAAAATGCTAAAGTGGAGATATTTTAAACTTTTTAAAACAAATTAGATTGTCGCGAAAAATGTCAAATTTTAACAGAGTCAGGTCTTTGGGTCTAGAAAATCGATGTTTATGTATTATATAACCAGGGAATGCTGATTGGTTCTTCTAATATAGCAGAACTGGTTGTATCGCTTGTTTCATGCCTCTAGGCACTATAATTTTTAAATTATTAACCCCCAAAAATGGAATATCGTACAAGTTTTACAAAAATATCACATTTCTAATATGCCATAGCTCCAAAAGGGAACAAATGTAAGAGTGCAAGTTTTAACCATGTAACTATTGACCATATATCTACCATTCACCAAAATAAAATAAAAATTGAAAGGTGTTATTTTGACTTAATAGGCGATGAAGTTGGCCCTCTTTTGTGAACAGGGGTGGTGCATTGGGCCCCCAAAATTTTTTGATGAGCAAACCTTGCTGTTAGTCAGTAAATATTACTAAGCTAATATTAGCTCTAGTGAACTGGGTAGAAATCATTTAGTTACAGCAACTATAATATACATTTTACTGTATCACCAAATTTTGTTGAAACAGGAAAATTAGCTGTTTTTAACGTTTTTGGTGACCCCTAAAACACACCCAAAACAAGTCAACACATATTGCTTGTTATTTTCCTCAAGTATGCTGACCAGAGCATTAGAATGAAAAGATCTAGTATTGTAAACAGTATATTGGATGAGATATGATGTCTCAAACATTGGATTTGTACTTGAAACTTTTGTCAATTTTAGCATAGGGGTCTTTGAGAGGGCATTTTTCAAAAAGTATTTCACATATCAGTTAAAAAATTGTCATGCTCAACTAAAACATCCATATGCTCACACTGAGAAAGTTTGAAGGAAATCTGTGACTATGAGTTGACGGGCATTGGTCCATCTTATACGGAATGACCCATTTATATGCGATCGATTGGCTACTAATAAAACCACTCAAATATGATTTTTTGTTAATTTAATTACGTTTGAATGAGCATTATTAATAAATCATTACAGGCATATTGTGCATCATTTCGACAATTCAACCTGTTATATGACACATGCGTAATTCATGTCAAAATTTGTAGTTGAAGATCTATGTTCCACTTCCAATGCCCTTCCATGCACGCATCTAGACAAAATTCGATGACATCACCATTACCGATTCCTAAAATTGTCGACAAGCCATATTAACCTTGTATAAATCTCAAATTCATTTCACTAGAATGACTGCATGTCTCTGTTGTCTCCAGCCAGTCATTCCAGTGGCGAAATTTAAAAAATAGTTTCTTGGTCTGCAGATCGACATTTCATGCTCTGCGGAATCCGCGTTTTGTGGTTAAAAAAATCACTTTTCTCGTCATTGTTGTGATAATACTAATTTGGACAGCTCTGTTGGATTCAAGGTCGTCTGCACTTCCGCATTCTTATCAGAACGACGATTTGCGACAATAAACTTACGAAAAAAACTTAAACCTGTTTTGTGAATCCCAGTTAAGTCAAACACATAAATGTGATTGCGTAACTTACACTTCTTTATGAATCCGGGCCCCGGATGTTAGCCTTGAAATTGAGATACTGGTAATTTATTCTCTTGTTGCTAACTGCTAAAAATTTTGAAAAAGGTACCCTACATGTAGCACGAGAAATTAATGAAAAGTCACAAACAAGAAACGCGATCTAGTCGGAAAAACTGATAGTGTTGTATTGCTTAAGATGAGAGGGGAGATAACTCCATAAAAAAATTGATGGGAATGCCTGAAGCTCGAACTTGTCAGAACAAATCAATGTAAAATGTGTACTAATCTTCTGTCCAGGAAAACAAAAAAGTCTGGAAGTGGAAAGCTGGTCAATACTCTAACTTGATCGGAAGGAAACTGACAGAAATGTGTAAAACCATAAATTGGACAGATGAAAAAACAGCAAATTATCTACAGATGTACATTTACTCACCGACCCATCTCAACCCCACTTTTATGGATAGGGGACTAACAAGAGCCTTGACCATTAGCATTTGAATATATCACCCATGACGACAAATTGTTACTTGCAGCTCAGCACTAAGAGTTAAGAGTTACCCGAAACTTGGCAATAAAAAGGTAAATTGTTACTAGCAACTCAACAATAAAAGGGTTTTAAAGTGAGACATGCACTTCAGCAGTAAAATTTAGGGTTGCATGATTTTTGCCTTGAAACATTGCGATCGATTTTATTAAAAAATAGCGATTTTCGATTAAATCGTAGGTCCAAATTCCCAAACGTATAAACCGGGGTAACGTGACAACTCACCAAAACTGGGACTTGGAATTTCTAGAAAAAGTTGAAACAAATGATACAAAAATAGCACGAAATTAGAACACAATTTCATACAAATTCTTACCATCATACACTTATGCTTAATGTATACCTCATATCGCAGGAGTGAAATTATTAATTGGGACCGCCTAAATATTGCGTATAGTTTAATAAACATCGTTTATTTCAACAAAATTTGGCGTAAAATGTCGTCGCGTAAAAATATAAATCCTGCTTCCGCTTATAGCCTCCCTTTGTAGGACGAGGTTAGGTTATTACCCGAGTAGCGCGAAGACGCTAATATTAGTACCCGGGGAGATACTGCGCAATCCATATAAATAGGACGTTAGCTTTGAGTAGCTACAAGAGTAACCGCATAAACTCGTCCTATAGCGCAGTTTATAGTTGCTTTCAGCATGTATGATTTCCATTTAAGAGTAATCAACAGAGTGCACAGTTCAAAATACAACAATCTGGAATGCTGTTGCGTTATTTTCTTTAATTAGGTATGACAATCAAATCAAAGAGGAAAAATTAGTACACAACCTGAAATTGCTAAAAGAATTTAAAAGAATTATGTTCAGTGATTATTGCCTAACACTCTGCAACTAAGTATATACTTGGTATTTCACCACAGACTCAGGGTCTGCAGTGAAAGAAAGAAAATTATAGGGCGATTCGACGGAGCAACTAGCTGTTTTCTGAATGACAAAGGTGTTACCTCGCTATTGTTAGCTGGTTTACCGTAGAGCTTTGTGTTTTGATTAGGACTTAGTGAACACATGCGTCAAGCGATCAAGAAAAAACACAATGGATACGTGTGCGAATGGATTATAACTGTATTCTTTTACTGCTGAATGAGGAGTTTTAAAAGCTTAGTCTGCTCAATTTTTTCACGATTTTTCTTCAATTACATCGTAGAAAATCGTGGGGGTTTTCAAAATCGTGATTTTCGATTAAATCGCGAAATAGTGCATGCCTAGTAAAATTGTTAATGGAGACTTGGCATTCTGCAGTAAACGGGTTAGTCCAGAGTTGTAATTCACCAGTAAAAGGGTTAATGGACGTTTGTAATCCATCAGTAGACCGGTTAATGGAGGCTTGTAATTAAGTAGTAAAATGGTTAACTGGAGTTAGTCCTTCAGCAGTGAAGGGGTCAATGGAGAATGATACTTGAATTTCAGCAAAGGATTAATGGAGACTTATCAGGGTTAATTGAGGCACAGGCCTTTGAATTTTCGTCCATCCATCCCTCTACCACATATCCCTCCTACTATATATAATATACACAAGGTATGAAACCTTCATCTGTGGGCACCATTGTCAGAAAGCTGATTGGTTGGTTTGTAGCCGCAACGGCTCCCAGTCGGGCAAGTTTCAAAATATTCAACATGTTATTAGTATGGTTGCTTTGAAATTAACAAACTATTTCAGTGCTGAAAGAATTAATGTCTATTTCAGAGCTGAGAGAATTAATGTTTTAGACACCAAACGTCCCACATGTGTCTGTGAAACGTAATGGCATACGCCTTGTATGTTGAACAGCGTTTGTCAATGTGTTTGTATTATTATGTACTTTGTACTAGTGTTGGGAATTGGTACTATTTTTGTGATCAATGATTGGTTTCATATACTAACCAATGATCTATTAATGATTGATGATAACAGGTTCCCATTTTTTACCAATTTGAACGCAATAATTATAACATGTTCAAGGATAATTACCCCGTACAAATGAAGTCGCACGCATGACAGATTCTTAATAATAATTCAAGAAATAATCTGCTGGGTATTTTGAAATTGGTTTGAATGGAGGATGTTGCTGCCTTAGGCAGCAACGGCTTCCAGTCTGATAAGTTGCAAAAATACTCGACATGTTATTGTTTTTTATATACTAACCAATGATCAATTAATGATTGATGATAACAGGTTCTCAATTTTACTTTTAGTAACTCACCCACAATTCTTATTTATTGCAATTTGACACTTGACCCATCTCATCCAGTGTATCCACTGGTTAGATGGTGTTATATACAATTAAATCACGATAATAACCAATATTACAGCCAAATAGAGAAATCCATTCAGTCCTCCAAATGACCCCAATAACCTCCCTCTCTCTTCAGTAGTTCCCTTGTCTTATTTCCTCCCTGTCCATATTCCCACTAACCTAACCCATGCCCGCTAAATTCCCTTGCTCATCCTGTAGGAAACCTGTTAAGAATAATCAGAGAGCACTATTATGTGACTTATGTAGCACATGGATTCATCTAAGTTGCTCCAAATTAACAACATCTGACTATCGCAACCTCGAAGCTGACGACACCTGCTGGTGGTGTACCAACTGCAACAAATCACTTTTCCCGTACAATCATTACAATGACAATACAGACTTCACACTGGCTGTTCTAAATCCATACTATAACCCTACTACCACTGAGGCTACTGACGACAAAAAACCCACTCTAAACCCATTCGAATTAATCCTATCCCAATTTAACCATGCTGATACTAGAAATGATCTAAATATATCTGCACCAACCTGTGAATACATCCTCCCAAAAACATTCAATGACAATCTACTAGGAAACAAAGAACACATAGCCTTCTCACTTCTATTTATCAACATGCAATCTCTCATGGGGAACATCGACAAGTTACACCGTCTCCTAGATATGAGTGCACATGAATTTGGAATTATTGGAATTACAGAGACATTTATACATGCAAATTCACCTACTAACCATATCAATATAAAGAACTACACATTTGTTGAAAAGCACAAAACCACGGGCAGGGGAGGTGGTGTAGGCATGTATGTTAAAGAAAATGTCCAATTCATTGAGCGAGATGACCTTTCTAATATTGAAGAACATATTCAAACAATGTTTATCGAAATTCAAACACCGAAAGGAAAAAACAAAATTGTAGGTACGATTTATAAATCACCTAAAGGCGATAAGGAACGTCTTATTGAACTATTAGGAAAAACTTTGGCAACTATTCAAAAGGAAAACAAAACTGTCTACCTCATGGGTGACTACAATATTGACCTGATGAGACAAACTTGCTTTCATACACAAAACTTTATAAACCTACTAAATGCTCATTCATTCTACCCAACCATTACAAAACCGACTAGAATAGGTGATGTTTCGGCCACAATTATTGATAATATATTCAGCAATAACATTAACTTCAGTAATAAATCGGAGGTAGGAATTCTCGTTACTGACACGTCAGACCACCTACCAATTTTTCTTCTCGAAAGACAGCTGACCTGCACAAAGCCATTCAAATATGAAAAAATTAAATGCAGAGAAATAAATCAGGCCAATATTGAACAATTTAAAAAATACATGTCTGAGGTGGATTGGCATGCCGTAACAGACATACAGTGCTGCGAAAGTGCCTACACCAAGTTCCCTGAAATTTGCACGCACATCTTCGAAAACAGCTTTCCCATGAAAGAAAAGAAGAAATTTAAACACAATCCGACTAAACCATGGATAACAACTGGACTGATAGCTGCCTGTCATAAAAAACATAATCTTTATTTGAAGTTTATCAAATGTCAAACAAAGCATAATGAACAGAAATTCAAGAAATACAGAAACAAATTGGACCAAATAATCAAAACAGCAAAAAAAACTTACTACCATAACAAATTTGAACTATGCAAGAATGACATAAATGAAACATGGAAAATAATTAAATCACTTTTGAATAAAAATAACTGCAAAGCGCAACAAACACAATTTCTTTATAATAACAAGATAATAACTGATGATTTAGAAATTGCAACAGGATTCAATGACTATTTTGTTAATATAGGGCCAACACTTTCAGATAAAATCAATTCAACATCCTCTAATAAATATAGTGATTATCTCACAGGCGACTATCAATCCTCTTTTTTCGCTAACCCGGTCACAAATGAAGAAATTTCTATCATTCTTAACAAACTAAATCCTGCAAAAAGTGCTGGCTTGGATGGTTTCAAGTGGAGTATTTTCAAACACTGCACATTAGCGCTACTAATACCCCTTAACCACATCTGTAACTTATCTTTCACTCAAGGCATATTTCCATCAAAATTAAAAGCAGCACGAGTAACACCTATATACAAAGCAAAGGATTCATCTAATTTCACAAACTATAGACCTGTCTCAATACTTCCACTTTTCTCCAAATTAATGGAACGACTTAGGTACAATCGGCTTATCAGCTACTTAGATAAAAAGTCAATCCTCTATACATCACAATACGGATTCCGTGAAAAACATTCAACAATGCTAGCACTAATTGAAATGACAGAAAAAATAATAGAATCAATTGAAAAGAAAAAGCACATAATAGGCATTTTTTTGGATCTTTCAAAAGCTTTCGACACTATCAATCATAAAATCCTACTGGAAAAACTTGCGTATTATGGAATCCGAGGAAGTGCACTCATCTGGTTTGAAAGTTACCTAAGTGACAGAACGCAATGTGTGCAGTTCAATGCAACTTGCTCTGAAAATAGGAGACTAACTTGCGGTGTCCCTCAGGGGTCCATCCTTGGCCCTCTGCTGGTCCTCTTGTATATGAACGATCTGCCTAACATATGTCACTAATACTATTTGCTGATGACACCAATGCCTTTTGCTCTGATGAAGACATAGCTACATTATATAAAAATGTAAATAAGGAAATGGAAGAAATTACCAACTGGTTTTCACTAAATAAATTATCACTAAATGTGGATAAAACAAACTATATGTTATTTTCAAAATCTAGAGAATTAATAAATAAAGAGGTTCCAAAATTGTACATTAGCAATAAGGAAATTGAAGAGGCCCCTTATGCAAAGTTCCTAGGAGTATATTTAGATAAAAACTTGACCTGGGCCAAACAAATCGAAACAGTTACTGCAAAAGTAGCAAGAGGAATAGGTGTCATCCAAAGACTAAAACCATATATGACACAGGCCACGGTTAAAACACTGTACAGCACCTTGATCCTCCCGCACCTCACTTACTGCAACGCTGTTTGGACTAACACCTACAAAAACAGAATATCCAAAATTCAAAGTCTCCAAAAAAAAAGCATCAAACTATTTTCTAGGCCAGCAGAGGGCCAAAACATGTTCAAAGCAGAAAAATTGCTTAAGCTCACCGACATAGGAAAATCTCAAATGCTAACTATTGTCAAAAACTTCCACCACGACACTTTACCCAAATCTATAGCCCCATTCTTTATAAACAATATTAACATCCACCAACATAACACTAGAAGCAGACATAAACTACATGAGCAATACACACGGACAGACATAGGAAAACACCGAATATCATTTGCAGCCACTAAACTATGGAACAACATAAAACAGGAAACACGTGAGAAAATTCTATCAACAAAATTCTGCAAGAAAACAATAAAAAACCACTTGATTAACACATACTAGTATTATCGAACTCATGCAGTACAGCTCAAAAATGGCCCGACTCGTCTACAAAACAAGGTAAAGAATGCTACTACTACTACTACTACTACTATTACTACTACTACTAGAATTATGACTAGATGACTCCACTTGCTATTATATCCAATAATAATTTCAATTACCATAGTAACAAACTACAGGACGAGCAGGAGAATGAGCACCCATCCCCTCCATCCCCATTCCCTTGTCCAAGGATGCTCCCCATTAGCCAGCATCCTGTAAACAGTATATCATCATTATAAGTAAAAGTACCCTCCCCCAAAAATATATAAATGTTTATTGTTGTATCTATAATCATAGACATCCATGTATATTATTGAACTTGACTATGTTCTGTGCTTGTTTGTTACGTAACTGTCTTGTCCTTATTTACTACCCATATGTATCGCTAAATAATAATAATAATAATAATAATAATAACCCAAGTGACTAACTCTTACACACACCCTGTTACAGTATTATATGTTGGTTCGCGGACTGAGAGGCCCACTCCAGGAGTTTTTCTTTCCACTGTAATGACTGACAAGATAATTGAACCGGCTGTGAACTCTGGGGGGGGTTGGGAGGGTGCTGGGGGTGTGGGAAGGGGTGGTCTCCTCTTGACCCGTGAATTGACATATTTTTCTCTTGAAATTTAAACTGTTTATGTGGATCAAGGGCCAAAGGGTTAATAAGGAAGTAGTAAATGTAATGTCTGAATTTATAATTGTTTGTGTAAGTACTGTCTTGTCTAATTTATATATACCTGTATATATGTGTGTAAGGTGTCCGCCATAACTATAGGCAATGCCTTGGGCAGACAACCTGGTATGATTTGTGAATTCGTTTACCTTGGAATTATTGAATAAATAATCTTGAATCTTGAATCTTGTAGTGGTTTGTAGTCAGAAACGTGATGTCAGCGGATTTTGACAACAAACCAACCAATCAGCTTCCTGACAATGGTGCCCACAGATGAAGGTTTCACACCTTGTGTATATTTATATATAGAGTACGGGGGATATGTGGTAGAGGGATGGATGGACGAAAATTCAAAGGCCTGTGATTGAGGCTTGCAATTTTGGCAATAATTCAGCTTTTAGTGGCTGGCTAATGGGGAAACTTCAATATGCACAGGTTGATGAAGGGTGTGGGAGGGCTAGTAGTTAAATAAATAAATAAAACAGAAATTAAGATAATAACTGTCATTTCTGTAGTAGCGAAGAAATCTCTAGAAACTTAACACAGAACAATAGAAGAGTGCAGGTATCTGAGGTGCCCCTACCCCACCATCACCAGGGATGCCAGGGTTTGTCAGTTTTCTTGTTATTGATTTACTCCGCTCTGCTTCTGTATTAGTGCATACATACCTGGTCCTGTAGGAGGAAATTACAATCATCGGACAAAGAAAAAAGGAAATTCGGTTTTATTCTTACCTGTCTAGTTCCTCTTCACTGATGTGTTCTCTATCCCAAGAGAAAAAACAAGCACCAAATAGAGCATAGATCGGTGTCCTCTTCGTCTGCTTCTGTTTAACCATAGATTTCTTGAAAGAGTTGATAAATCTTTGTAATGTTGTCTCGTCATAAATTTTAAGGTACAATCGCAATAGCTGCGCAGTTCTTCTTGCCCTTTGTGCAGCAATGGCATTACACTGTTTACCAAATAATTCTGCAAGTGCTGTGAACTGTTTATTGAAAGCAGACTTGAGGTTCATCCTTGACCCTATTGAATCATACGAAAATAGGTGTCTACTTATCTGACAGACAAATCCGTATCTCAATTTCCAGCCTGACAATGTCGAACACCCTTCTGGACCTAAAACTGGACTGCATCTAAAAGGCAGCAATAACCTCATCATAGGATATGTTGCCATGTCAAAATTTTGACATTTGTTGCGTCTGGGATCTGGTGCGGGCCGGGTAACGAAGAAAGGCAGATTTTGCGGATACCGCTAAATCGATTGAATCAAATCATCATCTTCATCATCATCATCATTGTCTCAGGACATAAGCCGGTTGGCTTTTTATTATCCCGGCAGTATTAACTAATTAAGTTATAAATTACTGCAATTGCTTAAAGAGAGGAGTGGTATCATCGGTAATTATATGTTCATGTCTATGTAATTTACAATTTGTCAAATTCCACTGGCGCGGATTCCACACAGTCATTTAATTTACACTTCATTTAGCTACTATGTACAATATGTGGAGACATCCATACCCATATACACATATATACACATATGCGTACGTACATACATACCCACATATATACTTATATGTACATATACATACATACATACATACATGTATATACCTACATACATATACATATACATACATATACACATAACACATATACAACACATATACCTATATTCATACATACACACACTTATACATATATACACCTGTGCAAAAGTTAAGCACCACCCTATTTTTACGCACATGCGAGGGTATATTCATGTGCTATGAAGAAAGCAATAGCATAAACATTTATGTACCCATCCATCTTAGTGCAAGAGGTAATAATGCAACTAGAGGAATGCTGATTATGATGGTGGGGAAACACTGTATGTTTTTGTTTGAACTTGAAAACGAGGCCTGAATATGGTTACGTTGACACAACTGACAACTATTGCCCTACAGTTGACACACGTGGCTAGATTGTCATTAATGGTGTCTGAAAACGAAGTTTAACATCTGTGCACGAGTTTGAGACTGTCATTATTAATACCGGGTATATCCACCTTGTGCCTGGATGACGGCCTGGACACGACGTCTCATGCTGGTCACCAACCGACTGATACGCCATTGTGGTATTCGTAGCCATTCAAGATGGAGTGCGTCTGTTAATTCCTATAGGTTCTGCACAGGAGGATCCCTCCTTCTCACCATGTTTCCCAGAATGTCCCAGATATGCTCAATAGGGTTCATGTCAGGGCTCCTTGCTGGCCATGGTAGGGTTTCGATGGCATTCTGGTGGAGGTATTCATGCACAGCTCTAGCATGATGTGGTCGGGCGTTGTCATCCATGAATATAGGGTGGGTTCCAGGTGCATGATTTACAAAATGAGGGACCACAACTCTATCCAGTATGGAATCTTGATATCTTTGTCCATTTAGCGTTCCAGGTACAGTCAACAGATCCAGCTTACAATCAAATGAGATGCACCCCCATATCATAACGGAACCTCCACCAAATGGAACTTCTTCCATGATGTTACGTTGGTCGTACACCGTGCGTCTGGACCTCCATACACGAGTTCGACCATCTGTGGCATGAAGCAGGAACCGACTTTCATCGGACCAGTGTACCCGTCTCCAGGATCTCATGTTCCAGTGTCTTCTTTCGTTGCACCACCTCAGACGCTCCTCTTTGTGGTGTGCAGTGCGGAGAGGACGTCTGACAGGTCTCCTACCTTTCATGCCAGCAGCATACAGTCTCCTTTTGACGGTAGACATTGACACTCTATTGCGCGTTTCCCATTGCTGGCTGAGCACTCTGCTGTTGGTGAATGGAGATCTCCTAACAAGGCGTACTAGGGCTCGATCATCACGGGCAGTAGTCTTCTTCGGTCTTCCAGATCTAGGCCTGTCCTTCACCTCGTTAGTTTGCCCATGTTTTGCAATCAAACGACTGATTACAGTATGGTTAATGTTCAGCTGTCTGCCAATCTCTCTGCATGACATACCAGTGGTATGCATGCCTATGATTTGCCATTTCACACGATCACTTAACCTTCGTCTTGCCATAGCGGTTCACAATCAAGAGCTAATTCTCTCTGTACAAATAAACCACGGTCATGAACACAAAATTCCTAATCTTGTCGCCTAAATCTGTATGTAATGTTCTACACCTCAAACTGGACTTTTACATAACTGAACACGTGTGCTGTTTCCCGCCACGCACGGACATCAAGCGGCGTGAAGTCATGCATGCATGTGCATTTCGTACTTGGAATTATGTCAGCTAACGCGGGGACAAAAAGTATGGCAGCCTAGTTGTACCATCATGTTTCTACGTTCTATTGTTTTTGCTGGTGCTTAACTTTTGCACAGGTGTATATATATATATATACATACATTCATACATACATAATCACATATGTACACATAAACATACATATGGACTGTCGCGGTTACCACACCATGTCAACACAATTACAATGCAATTGAGACTGGGATTAACTCCTAGTATAATTAAAGCATGGGACGGCGCGGATGCCACACCAAGTCCACCGATCAACATTAAACACTTGTGTACATACATACACACACACACACGCACGCACGCACGCACGCACGCACGCACGCACGCACGCACGCACGCACGCACGCACGCACGCACATATATATATATATATATATATATATATATATATATATATATATATATATATATATATATATATATATATATATATATATATATATATATATATATATATATATATATCATACATATACACACATATATATATATATATATATATATATATATATATATATATATATATATATATATATATATATATATATATATATATATATCACACATATACACATATATACACATATAATCATATACACGTATCAACAAATAGACCAATGGGTGCATGACTGTCGGTGGGACAAGCACCTGAAACTGAAGCCGCACATATATGGACTGGCGCGGTTACCACACCATGTCAACACTATTACAATGCATCTGGGATTGCGATTTGACCCCATATTAATTAATGCATGGGACGGCGTGGATACCACACCAAGTCCACTGACCAACATCAAACTATTTTCCTATGTGCTGTACGTGTTATTTTTATACAATGGCAGTTAACCCCTACCACTCTGGTGTTCGTAATCCAACTTATACTGTGGGAATAGCAAAAATTAGCAAAGAACCAGTGTACATTCTTCAACAACTCCGGTTGAAGATGTTACTGTCTGTGACAGCACCATCTTTCCCCCCCCCCCACCCCGAGTTTGCTGAAGAGTGAACACCGGTTCATCTTTTAATTTAGTTTGAAAATTGAAAGCTTTGACACCAGGGTGGCAAGGGTTAACAGTGAGCGCTTTTGTACATCTTTGCATATGTGGTATTCTCACGCATGGTTATCTTCTTACAATACCTACATGTTACATAATGTGCTAGACATGTAACAACACATATGCATGCCTGTAAAATGTCATGGAATGGCGCGGATGCCACACCAAATCCAATGACAAACACAAAACCAACGATTAATATGTACGAGTCCTATCTACTAATATTATTAAATTGCTATATTCCTCATTTAAATTCAATATTATATAATTTGTACATATGGCAGTCTGGCGCAGATTCCACACCTAGAGCCAATGCAAACTTATCTTGTAAATGTATGTGATACATGTGCCTTAGGTTAATCAAAGTTGTACTTAATTCTGCACAGATGTGTGTCTAGTTTTGATTTGAAATTGGAGATGTTTTTTGCTTCAACCACGTGTTCTGGTAGTGCATTCCACTGTGGCGCGATTCTTTTGATGAAGACGATTTTCCGTATGTTCTTGCTACAGTGGTCTACTCTTATTCTGTAATTGTGTCCCTGTGTTATGTTGGAGTTCTCTAAAGAAAATGGATTGGTCTAGGTTGTACATGTTCTTCAGTTTGTATACTTCGATTAAGTCCCCACGAGTTCTCCGGTATTTAATAGAAAATAACCCTAGATCCCTAAATAACCCTAAATCAAATCAAATCAAAGAACATGTAACATGTATACCCACATCTAAAGTTGTAATTAAAGATTTTGAAGGCTATTCTATAAATTTATTTGGAGCCAAAAATGTGAGGAAATCAAAAGACCTCAACTCAATGTCCCCATAAAAAATGGTGGAATAAATTCAATGAATTTAGAATATATGAATTATTCATTGAAATTAGTTTCGCTTACACGATATTTCTCTTCTGTAGCAAGTCCATGGAAAGTTATACCTAACATGATTTTTAAGAAGATTGGCGGTCTTGCCTTTTTGCTTCATTGTCAATTTTCTATTAAAAAGGTACCTATAGTTATACCTTCGATTTATGAAGCGATTTAAAAAATCTGGTCAAATTTTTGCTCTACAAATACTCGCCAACTAGACATTTTTTAACAGATATTTTGGAATAATAAGAAAGTTCAAATAAATAACAAATCTGTCTTTTATGGAGGATCTTTTTGAGGCTGGATTTATTAATATTATGGATTTCTTTGAGAGAAATGGTTCCTTTATGCCATATTTAAAGATTCATAGGAAATTATATGTTAAATGCTACTTCTCTTATAACATCTATGAGCGTTCAAAAAAGGCTTACTACAGGGCAGTAGGATGTAATCTTTTTAATAAGTTCTTACCCGGACCATGTCTAAATTTAACTCATGCACCTCACTTTAGAGGAATAGACATACACGGTGGTGTTTGGCAAAGTAAAATATTTTATAATGAAATAATGATAAAAGATGTGAGAAACCCAGTCTTAAAGTTTAATTCTGCATATTCTGCACCATTGAAATTTAATATATGGGCGTTCTTCCATAAGCTTCCACTAGGATATAAAGTAAAACAGTTTCAATTTAAATTACTGCACCATATACTGCCCTGCAAAAAGTTTTTATATAAATCAAACATCTCTACAGATCCATTTTGTAGCAAGTGTCTGAATACAGTAGATGATATTGTCCATTATGTTTTTGGTTGTCTAGAAATATATCAATTTTGGCATATATTGTTTAGTAAAATTAAACAAATTATATCAAGATGTAAGTCATAATGAGATGGAAGAGACTGTGATTTTTTGATATTATCCAATATCCAAGTTTCCAGATATAAATTATTTACTTGTTGTCAAAATTTTATATTTACAAATGCCATATTACAGAAAAGAATATTAACATGATGCATTTTAAAAATGAATTAAAATTTCAGATTAAGGTAGTGGGTAAAGGAAGATTGAAATCGAATGAGGAATGCTATAGTTTATTAGAAAAACTTGTTCATTAGCTGTAAATTATATAGATTAAGATTAATATTGTTTCTATTTATTTCTTTCATTTTTATTTTATTTTTTTCTCTTCTCTTAATGTAATGATGAATCACTCGGACATGGATGGGGTGGGGTGGGGGGGGACAGGGTTTATATTGTTATTGTTGAAATCTATGTATACATAATTTAGAGAGGAATGGAGTCGTAATTAATACTGTTTGTAATTGTTTTGTACTTAAAGGAAAATAAAAGAGTGCGCGTCAGGGGGCTGGAGGCTTTTGCCTACAGTCTTGTCATGAATGTACTCGGGTATGTTTGAAAGCCCTTAAAGGCTGATTTAATACAATATAACCAGTTCCCTCATGGTAGGCCATCCCAGAATATTGCTGAAGAACCGTGTTATGGTAGACAGGGCAGCACTAGAATGACATCATCTGGTCAGTACACATCACATAACAACCAATCACCTGATCGGTATCAGAACCTGCAGCGCAGTCATTCAACACAAAACACCGCTTCTGAGAGACCCCATCACAGCAGCCATGCAGGTGACAGAATACTTCCTCCCCACCTAATGCTTATCAACTCGTCGACTAACCAATCTCAAAAGACCAAAGCATGGCAGCAAAAACCAGCTGAAAAAACATTTGGCAGAACGGACGAAGTCGGCATGTCTCCACCCGCATGGCGCAGCCCACGTACTAACAGTGATGATTCCCAGCAAGACCAACAGGATGCTGACTCACTACCTCACTCACTCACGGCCACTGCATACTAAACAGATATCCAACCAGTGCCGGAACCTGCAACCAGATCAACGGCATCATTTTTTAGAGGTGGGCCACAGGAAAAAACAGAAAAAGCGATATACGAGCCAGCCAAAGACAAAACCACAGAAAAAGTGACAACATGTCACTATGACGACAGTAAACCAGATCCCCGGTCCTCGAGTGAACGGTCCATTGGAGACATGCCCAGTATGGCCTCAAGGTTATCCATATCTTGTTCCACCGGTTATCAGCCATCAAGAAGCTGCCCCTGCAGTATGGCCGCCAAACTACCAGACTACCAGTGCCTTCCACTTGGGACCAGACCTGTGGCGTCAACAGGCTCTACGGGACAGACCTCCAATGATGAACATGATGTTTCCCATGACTCATCTCCAACCTACTGTACAACAACAGCCCCTAGCAAGGCCAATCATACCACACCCGTATTCGACAGGCTCATATCTGCAGCAGCTACTTCCTGCCGCCCCCCCCCCCCCCCCTGCACTGTAGCCCAAATCCAACAATGGGTACCAACACAATCTCAACCCATGATACAGTTCAAATAGGCAAGCCTATGAGCACTGCCACAAGTGATCCGCCTGTTGTAAGTCTGCCAATGGCAGATCCACCGGAGCAAAGCCAACCAGCTCAGGAAGAAAACGCATCGAGTGCAGCGGCTATAGATGGTCATCACTTGATTAATATTGCAACACTGAATGCAAAGAATGCTGAGACGAATATTGGTTACCTTCATATGCTCTCAAAGAATAACGAAATCATCCTACTGCAGGAGCACTGGCTCTACAGGTACAAGGTGGAAGAAGTACTAACAAAGGTCTGCAGCAAAGGCAACTTCCATGCCAAGTGTATTGACGATGATGATCCAATACCACCACTTCAGGCACCAAGAGGCTACAGTGGGACAGCCATCGTTTGGTTAAGTAGTCTGGACCAGTACATCAGAAAAACAGATGAGGGAAGTCATAGGATCGTGGCATTAGAAATACTTACTGAAGTGCCAATCTACCTTATTAATGTGTACATGCCTTCACCTGGAAATGCCCAATCCGAACGCTACTTTGAGGCAGTCCTGGATGAAATTCATGAACTTATAGAAAAATATGAAGGAACTCATCTCATCATAATAGGCGACGACATAAATGCATCAGCTCATAGAGATAAAGGGATCCCTAGAGACCAAAAGCTAAAAGACTTCATGAGTGAGCATGACATACATCTTCCTCAGAATTACCCTATCAAACCTACATTCTGTTCTGAAAGTGGAAAGTTATCATCACAAATAGATTACTGGCTGCTGTCTGGCAGGTCCAAGCCTATGGCCAAACAAGTCACGATAACTCCAAAACATCCACTGAACCTCTCAGATCATACTGATGTGATACTTACAGCTGCGGATACCTTCAACACCCACAAGAATGTAGGTAAAGCACAAGAATCTAAAATGCATCTCCAGACAGACCATATCCCTGAGAGAATTCACTGGAGAAAGTGTGATGTTGAGCAGTACAAAGAGATGGTTGATGGCATCCTATCTGGCAAAACCCCGGAAATAGAAAGTAATCTAGCAGCACATATGATGGTAAAGACACTCTCAAGTGCCATGCACAATGCTTCTCTCCAGGCTTCTGTGTGTTCAGTCACGGACGGAATAAGGAAGCGCCCAAACAACAACAAAATATGGACCCCAACTTTAAATGCCCTGGCCACTATAAGTAAAAAAAGCACACAGGATATGGATTCTTGAAGGCAAATCAATTGAGAATGATAATGCTGCAAACCGTAGGCGAAAAGATGCTAGCCAGGCATTAAGGCAAGCTATACGACTGATGAACAGGCAGAAACGGAGTGACCATTGCAACAAGATCATGGAGGCACACGAATATGACAGACAAACCTTCTTCTACCTAATTGCAAAACAACGTACACTAGGCAATAATGGAATCCCTGCCTTATACATCATGGAACAACGTGTACTGATGAGGCTGATATCTTAGTGGCATTTAAGGAACACTTTGGTGCACTGGCCAGTCCTCTTCAAGATGCAGCATTCGACGAAGCCTATAAGACCTTAGTGGAGAACGATCTCATCGTAATTGAAGACCTGTGTCGTAACCAGAAAAAACAGAATCAGCCTGTAACAGAATTAGAGCTCAGGGAAATCGTAGCTGGGTTTAAGAACAATAAAGCTCCGGATTATCAAGGACTAAATGCAGAGCATCTGAAGCATGCCCCGGCAGCAGTATTTGATCACTTGGCAATTCTAATGAACTATATTCTCTCAAAGGGACTCGTTCCACGTGACATGAAGCAAGGAATATTAACACCTGTCCTCAAGAAAGATAAAGATAGTAAACTAGCAACAAATTATAGGGGGATTATGGTCCTGTCATTAATCGGAAAGATATTTGAGAAACTGCTTTTAAACCGAACCAAACATAACCACGAAAACATTCAGTCCATGTGGCAGAGAGGATTCACAGAGGGATCGTCCTCCAACAACACAGCGTTGATCATTCCCGAGGTTGTGAACGAGGCCAAGCACAACCAGGAACAAGTGGCTATGGTCACGCTAGATGCCTGCAAGGCGTTTGATGTAGTTTGGCACGATTCACTCCTTCATAAGATATACATCAGTGGAGTCGAACAATCACTCTGGGGAACCATCCAAGACCTCTATACTGATGCCGAAACTGTGGTCAAGCTTAAGGGCCGAATTTCCTCACCTCTACAGATCCAGCAGGGAGTACGCCAGGGTGGAATCCTTTCCACCATCCATTATAAACTATTCAACAACAATCTCCTATATATGATTGAGGATATGCAAGTCGGATAAAAAATTTGACACGTTAATTGCTCAGCACCAACTTGTGCTGATGACATTGCCATTCTCGCATGCGATACTAATCATCTCCAAGAGATTCTCAACGTTGTCCACCACTACACCAATCAGGAACGGTACTCTATCAACCCAGCAAAGAGTGCTCTTATCTTTCTTAACAAACGACCAAAAGAAATGCCCAAAATACAGCTAGGAGAAAAACAAATCCTTGAATCAAAGTGTGAAACACATCTAGGTATAGAACGTTCCCTACGGGGCAAAGAAAATGTGCAGAAGAGGATTTAAATGGCATGGAGAACGGTGTACTCCTTGATGGGAGCTGGACTGCACAGCAATGGTGGAATGTCTCCTGCACTAGCTGCGCATGTATGAAAAATCTACTGTCACCCAAGATTACTCTTTGGTCTAGAAACTCTGGAAATGAACCAAACCGAGATTAATCTCATGGAGCAATTCCAACGCAAAATTCTCCAGCAACTCCAATCCCTTTCAAAGTGTACATCCTCAACAGCAACACTTTGCTTACTGGGCATAAGACCTATAGAAGCTGAGATAGACTGCAGAAAACTGAACTTCTTAGGATACATACTCAGAAACCGAGAGACGCTAGAGTATCAAATAGCCACGAGACAGTTAGCTGTAAAGAAACCCACCCAGCTACATATAGAATTGGTTCAATCCCAACAGGTGCGATTATGTGTGCAGACAACCTAGCATTAGTTGCGCGAGCACCGGAAGCTATGCAAATCCTAATAAATGAGGCACAGCTAGATGCAGCTAGTGAGCGGTACTTGTTTAGTAGCACCAAAACTAAAACCATGGTAGCTAGAGGTACAAACCCAGCAAATCTCTGGATAAATGGGAAGCTGTTGGAGATCACAAATGAGGAGACCCATCTTGGCGTTACTAGAACATCCGTGTGTAACAACCTAAAAACAGTTGAAAGCAGAATTAATTCAGCATGGCGTGCAGCCTACTCCCTAATGGGCGCTGGCATGTATGGACATAATGGTCTAAACGCAATGACATCAATACAGATCTGGGAGATATTTACTACTCCAGCCCTACTGCATAGCCTTGAGGGACAAATCCTAAAGCAGTCTGAGATCGAAAAACTGGAAGATTTCTACAGGGCCAATTTACCTACCTGCCAGTTGTGCGAACTCTGCAGCCTACTTGCTGCTTGGAGCACTACCAGTGGAAGGCCAAATTCACAAAAGGATTCTGATCTTTCTTGTGAATATGCTACACAGAGAGAATTCCATCGAACGTGAGATAATTGAAAGACAATTAGCGGTCATGGCGGCAGCGTTCTATAGCTGGGTAATGATAGCAAATCAGATGCTACAGAAGTATGGCCTGCCGGATGCATACAGTCTTCTGAAAAAACCTGCCAAGTAAGGGAGTATGCAAAACAATGATGACAAAACAGGTCCATGACCACTGTGAGTGCAAACTAAAAGAAGTAGCTGCTGGGAAGAAGACTTTGTCGTATCTCTCCCTTGACTCCTGCAAGATCGGGAAACCACACAGTGTATGGACAAGCTGCAGGTCTGATAAGACCTCTGTATATAAGGCTACTTTCCAACTAAGTTACTAGTAGAGAGATATAACCTACATGGAGGAACAACCCATAACCGTCGAGGTCCGGCCACCTGTCCTCTGTGCAAGAGTGAAGATGAGACGCAGGTGCACTTCCTTGTCATGCGTACACCGCTTCAAGCTATACGAAAAGAACTACTGAGTAAGATCTGTGGAATGTTGAAGACATTAGGACTCCAAGTTACACAGGAGAACTGTATTCAAGCTATCCTAGACCATAGCAAGTTTGCTGCAGATGATCCTGTAAGCTGTAGCTCCCAGATACTACAGAGACTCCAAAAACTATCCAGAGAACTTTGTCACATCCTGCATCGACAGCGAGCTAAGATGACTCAGTTGCAGTGATGCGCTCAAAGTTGCATGCTGCAGAGTTGCATGATGGGTCTGACTGCATCGATGACTATACTCTACCAAACAGGTCACTCTTTTAACCAAAAATGTGTTCGCCTTGTGATACTTAATGGATACATGTATTATTACTCAAGTTCAAGTTCAAGTTCAAATTCATTTATTTTGATATAAAAATGTACAGTTTGTATTTACACAACAGGTGGTCCACCAAAGGCAGAGCCTATATAGACGGTGGGCCCCTACATAGAACAATATATATATATATATATATATATATATATATATATATATATATATATATATATATATATATATATATATATATATATATATATATATATATATATATATACACCTGTGCAAAAGTTAAGCACCAGCAAAAACAATAGAACGTAGAAACATGATGGTACAACTAGGCTGCCATACCTTTTGTACTCGCGTTAGCTGACATAATTCCAAGTACGAAATGCACATGCATGCATGACTTCACGCCGCTTGATGTCCGTGCGTGGTGGGAAACAGCACACGTGTTCAGTTATGTAAAAGTCCAGTTTGAGGTGTAGAACATTACATACAGATTTAGGCGACAAGATTAGGAATTTTGTGTTCATGACCGTGGTTTATTTGTACAGAGAGAATTAGCTCTTGATTGTGAACCGCTATGGCAAGACGAAGGTTAAGTGATCGTGTGAAATGGCAAATCATAGGCATGCATACCACTGGTATGTCATGCAGAGAGATTGGCAGACAGCTGAACATTAACCATACTGTAATCAGTCGTTTGATTGCAAAACATGGGCAAACTAACGAGGTGAAGGACAGGCCTAGATCTGGAAGACCGAAGAAGACTACTGCCCGTGATGATCGAGCCCTAGTACGCCTTGTTAGGAGATCTCCATTCACCAACAGCAGAGTGCTCAGCCAGCAATGGGAAACGCGCAATAGAGTGTCAATGTCTACCGTCAAAAGGAGACTGTATGCTGCTGGCATGAAAGCTAGGAGACCTGTCAGACGTCCTCTCCTCACTGCACACCACAAAGAGGAGCGTCTGAGGTGGTGCAACGAAAGAAGACACTGGAACATGAGATCCTGGAGACGGGTACACTGGTCCGATGAAAGTCGGTTCCTGCTTCATGCCACAGATGGTCGAACTCGTGTATGGAGGTCCAGACGCACGGCGTACGACCAACGTAACATCATGGAAGAAGTTCCATTTGGTGGAGGTTCCGTTATGATATGGGGGTGCATCTCATTTGATTGTAAGCTGGATCTGTTGACTGTACCTGGAACACTAAATGGACAAAGATATCAAGATTCCATACTGGATAGAGTTGTGGTCCCTCATTTTGTAAATCATGCACCTGGAACCCACCCTATATTCATGGATGACAACGCCCGACCACATCGTGATAGAGCTGTGCATGAATACCTCCACCAGAATGCAATCGAAACCCTACCATGGCCAGCAAGGAGCCCTGACATGAACCCTATTGAGCATATCTGGGACATTCTGGGAAACATGGTGAGAAGGAGGGATCCTCCTGTGCAGAACCTACAGGAATTAACAGACGCACTCCATCTTGAATGGCAACGAATACCACAATGGCGTATCAGTCGGTTGGTGACCAGCATGAGACGTCGTGTCCAGGCCGTCATCCAGGCACAAGGTGGATATACCCAGTATTAATAATGACAGTCTCAAACTCGTGCACAGATGTTAAACTTCGTTTTCAGACACCATTAATGACAATCTAGCCACGTGTGTCAACTGTAGGGCAATAGTTGTCAGTTGTGTCAACGTAACCATATTCAGGCCTCGTTTTCAAGTTCAAACAAAAACATACAGTGTTTCCCCACCATCATAATCAGCATTCCTCTAGTTGCATTATTACCTCTTGCACTAAGATGGATGGGTACATAAATGTTTATGCTATTGCTTTCTTCATAGCACATGAATATACCCTCGCATGTGCGTAAAAATAGGGTGGTGCTTAACTTTTGCACAGGTATATATATATATATATATATATATATATATATATATATATATATATATATATATATATATATATATATATATATATATATATATATATATATATATTATACATGAAAGACTGATACTATAAAATATATGACATAAATTAGCTGAGGTTTAACTTAGTCCTAAAAGACAAACAAGAGACATGGGGCATGGGATGGATAGATAACATGTTTACAGGTACATAGGTGTGCTTATCTTGCTAATTAAAATTATTATTATTATTATTATTATTATTATTATTATTATTATTATTATTATTATTATTATTATTATTATTTGTTTGGGTGACTGGAAGTATGATAATGCCATGGTGGTGTGGGATTTTTTGTGTGTTTTCAGTTTTTGTTGTTGGTTTGTTGTTGTTTTTTTAAAATTTATTTGGGATTTTAGGGCCTAGTAGGTGTTTATAATCATATCTTCTGTTTAAATGACTGTAGAGTAATATTGGCTGTGCGTGTCTTTGTATCTGTGTTATTCCATAATTGTATTGCTTTATATGAGGGGTTTTGTTGTGTTGCTTTTGTTTGGTGGTGTCTTGTGTGCAGGTTATTTCGTGTTCTAGTGTTGTGAGAGTGTATTTGTGTATTGACCGTAAAGATACTGGTTAAAGAAGAGGGTAAGTTGCCATTGTGGAAGTCTCTTAAAATTGTGTATAGTTGGAGCCTTCCAATGTCCTCGAGTTTTAGAATTTTTGCTACTTTAAAGATATCCTGGCCACCTGCTGTTTGTGTAAATAATTTAATAGTTCGCTTTTGTAGTGATTTTAGTTTAGCTTCAGATGTGCTTGTAGTTTTTTTAGTTTCGCTTCAGATGTGTTAGTCCAGATAGCATTACAGTAAGTGATGTCAGGAAGTATCATTGTGCAATACAGATTTTTAATAATATTCGGTGTTAGATAGGGTTTTAGTCTGCTCTTTGCTACCCTGGATGCTACGACTTCAATATGCTTCTCCCATGTCAAATTCTTATCCAAATAGACTCCTAGAAACTTGGCATATTTGACTTCATGTATTATCTGGTTGTCGATGTAAAGTTTTCGGAGAGATGCTTCCTTTAATTTATTAGATTTTGTAAATAATATATAGTTTGTTTTACTTACATTTAAGGACAGTTTGTTAACTTTAAACCAATCTATTAACTTTGCCATTTCATTATTAACATGTTTGTAAAGAATTTCTATGTCCTTATGGCTGCAGAAAGCATTAGTATCATCTGCAAAGAGGATTAAAGATAAATGGTTACAGACTTTTGGTATGTCATT
Source organism: Chaetoderma sp. LZ-2023a (assembly GCA_034401795.1). Classification (NCBI taxonomy): domain Eukaryota; kingdom Metazoa; phylum Mollusca; class Caudofoveata; order Chaetodermatida; family Chaetodermatidae; genus Chaetoderma; species Chaetoderma sp. LZ-2023a. The sequence continues at coordinate 265,573,578 of CM067369.1, read as the reverse complement.
CATATACAAGAGAAACAGCAGGGGGGCCAATGACTGGACCTTGGGGCACACCACAGATTACCTCTTTATATTCTGAAATGACTCCATTGAATTGTACACATTGTTTTCTGTTTGACAGGTAGCTCTGTATCCAATTCAATGCAGTGCCACATATTCCATAGTATGCAAGCTTTTTAATAGAATCGAATGGTCAATTGTATCGAAGGCTTTGGAAAGGTCCTGGGATACACCCAAAGTATGTTCATTATTCTCTAAGGAGACAGATAGTATTTCAATCATATCCACAATGGCAAGCATAGTAGAGTGTTTTTCTCTGAAACCCTACTGAGATGGATATAAGATGGAGTTTTTGTTTAGGTAATTGGTAATTCTACTAAAATACAGCTTTTCCAGGAGTTTCGAGAAGAGCGGATTTACCGAGACTGGCCTATAGTTAGTAAAGTCAGATGCATCTTTGGCTTTGTATAGAGGTGTAACATGTGCAACCTTTAGTCTTGTTGGAAATATATCCTGTGTCAGTGATAGATTACAAATATGATCCAGAGGAGTTAGTATTTCTACAACACAGTGTTTGAATATTTTCCATTTAAAATTATCAATGCCAGCACTTTTAGTTGTGTTAATTTGCATTAGTATTTTGTAGATTTATTCACTATCAGTAGGATTTAAGAAAATGGGGTGTTGATAGCTACCTGTTAGATAGTCCTGTACATGTATGTTCGAGCTTGGTTGAATTTTTTTTAGATAAGCTAGGTCCAATGTTGGTAAAGTATTCATTGAATTTGTCTGCTATTTCATTTTTTGTCATTTATGACTGTATTATTGTAAATAACCCGCGATGTTTCAGAATGTGTTTTTTTCTTGTTCAGTAATGATTTTGTAGTAACTTAGCTACATATAAAAGGTTACTCAACCAACAGAGGTCTTGAATCGGCCTGTGGAACTGGCGGCAGATATGCGCTGTTCAAGTTCCAAGGTACGACTGCCAGGTGTCCATAGAAATGGCGGGAATCAGCTAGCCCGGCAGCCGCGAAACGCGAACACCGGGATTGCAGGATACCGCCAGCACCACACTCTCCCCCATTTTAAAAAACATGAATGACCAGTTTAGACATGGACAAATTAATTGAAAATTGTATAACCTGTGTGCCCATTGTCTAATTAAAAAATATTTTACCATAAAAGAATCTAAGATTAAAACAAAACTGCCAATATAAATTTCATGTGTAAAAATTTTTCTTATAGCTTTTAAAATTTACACCCAATAAGAAACCCAAGGGCTTTGATACTGGAAGATTCATAAAAATTTGTATACATTACATTATCACAAATAGTTTTGTTTTGATTTTTAATACGAGGTGCCAGTACACGATTGCTAGTACAAATTGTCTTTTAAATTTTTTTAAAGAAAATCAGACTGGTTCACTGTTGTATTTAACAAGAAACATACAGGCTCAGCTGCTAAAGGAAGAAGTAGAATATTAAAAAAAATAATTCTCAAAAATAGTATAAAGAAAATGCCAAAGCTTTGACCATGATAGATGTCAATCTGTCCAGACATAACGGCATAAGGCAGATTGATAGATCAACAGCTGCCAGACGAGGGCCATCGTTACAGATTTTAAAATAGCATAGCATCACTAACTAAAATTAAGGACAGAGGTTTTCCACCACAGCAGAAAACTGACAGAATTGACGGAATTGCCAAATTGATAAAGAAGTGATAAAAATAATCTCACATGAATTTAAAGGAAGTGTTATCTGAAATTAAAATATATGAGATTCGAGGAAAACCTATGAATATTGCATATTTTAAATTTTATTGAACATTTTTAACCATACCATTTATAATATACCTCTTATATAATTGAACGGATCTGAATTTACAAATTTAGGAAATCCGGAAAACCACTATCCCTATCACAATAACTATATCTGAGTGAAGCTAAAACGGAATGGATAATACAGCAGAGGAAAGAAACAGATGAATGTGCGCTATGACTAACGCGGCAATTACTTCGCGCATTATGAAATGGTAAGCGCAAGAAATACATCTGCATGATTTATGCAGTCTTTGCTAAATGCAGATTATAAATATGCTGTCATATGCAGGATTTCTGCATTATAGAGTACTGCACATTATAAATATGCATAAGTTATGCATTATAGAGTAATAATGCATCATTGCATCATTTTAACATGTAATTGTTACACGTTTAATAAATGAAATACCTAGGCATGGCAGTATATAATATGTCGGCCTAATATAAAATATCTGAACTGACCTATGTAGAATTAATATAGCTGGGCTATCCTATAAAATATCTGAGCTGGCCTAATAAAACTATATATGTATTTGAGCTACCCTATAAAATATCTGAGCTGACAAATGTAGAACTGACATAGTGTAGCTAACCTAAGCTGAATTTCACTATGCATAGATGAGTTTGCATCATGACATATGATGCATATACTTATAAAAATCGTGTACATGGATTTAATCCATATACACATAAACAGAGAACATTATTATGACCATGCGTCATGACGGACAATAAATACAGTTAACAATACAAGGCGTACGATTAATGCGTAACAATTTACACATCATTTGACAATGCATATTTGTAATGTGTGATTAAGAAATGCGTAAATATAACCACGCATTACTAGGCGCAATTATTCACGCGTCATTTGAAAAACGCATAGTTATATTAACGCATTCTGTGAGTCATACTGCGGTGGACCCCTGTTGGTTTTTGGTATCTCAAGGAGTATTATTGCTGGAAAAAGCCACTATGTGCTTATGTGCCCAGCTAATTTAGTTTCCCAAAAACTTACAAAGAATAGAACATCACGATTTTGCTGTTGCTGAAACTAAAGCTAAGATGGAAACGGAACATAAACCAATGATTATAAATGTTTTTCGGACAAGTTGAATGTCTTCAGTGTCATGCAGAATGTTAAAATTTGTAGTTATAGTTTCATATCATCTTAATTACAGTAATTCCGTTAATGTTAAATTACTGTTACCCTTATACATTATCACACTACTATTACAGTACTGTACTATGACCGAAAAGCTAACAGAAGTCCGCAACAGTACCATGACCAAATAAATCCGAAATAAAATGAAACCAGAAGAGCATATATGCAGGTGGGCAAGTAGGGTCCATGAAGATTTACACAGTCTAATTCACAAATGCTTAAAGAGCATTCTAATACAGTTCATAATCTAGGAACCTGTTGGGAAGATGGCACGGCCTTTCGGTTCGACTCTGAATGGTGTGAGTTTGGAGTTGGTCATCTCTAGGAGATGTGTGATGTATTTCCCCTCAGACCTGACACATCATGCGCCTAGGGGAAAAAGTGTGATGCGGGTCCCCTCGGACCTGACACCTCATGCACCTAGGGGAAGTGTGATGCATTTCTCCTCGGACCTGACACCTCATGCGCCTATGAGAGTGATGCTGTGTTTGTGGGACGGGTAAAACAGAGTCGATATCCAGGTCATCTGTCAAAAACAGCATCTAGATCATCATGCAGAATTGACGAGGATGGATCAATACCATATGGAATGGTTTCATCCAAATCCTCTCCATAAATGGATACATGGTTATCATCAGATAATATGCGGCCATTATCTGCGAATAATAAGTCATCATCATCGCCATGATCTTCAGAGCTAATAGCATGTCTCATTTGCAATACCCAGAGAGGTAAATCACGATCTCTGCACAGCTTTAATCTATCATGATGAACAACCAGTTCCCGGCGTTGGTTTTTTATACCAAACAATGCTTCTGACAACTTTTTATAAACAATAAATGGACCAGTCCAAGGAGGTTGTAGTTTACTGGACCGACCTATCTTAGTTGCAGAATTAGCAAGATAAACTACATCACCACCATGATATGTGCTCATGCACACGTAGATCATACTCTTTTTTCTGGCGCTTCTGAGCCATTTTAAGGCTATCTCATGAGTTTTGTGCAACATTTGCTGTAACTGTTGGATGAAGTCACTGGCATCTGAAGGGGCATCATCTGTAGTCACAGACACAGGGCATTTGCACATTATGTCAATGGGCTGTAGCACTTCTCGACCAAGCATCATCATGTTGGGAGTATAACCCGTCTGTCGGTTTACAGTAGATCGTATAGCTCCAGCGATGAAAGGAATACACTTGTCCCAATCTTTCTGTCTGTCATGCTCTTGCAGGTAACACCGTATACACTGCAAGACGGTATGCTTTATACGTTTAATCTGTCCATTCGAACATGGTCTATAAGCTGTGGTGCGTGTTTTTTAAATCTCCAGTAGATGGCACAGTTCCTTAAATAGGCTGCTCTCAAAGTTACAGCCCTGGTCGGTGTGTACGAAATATGAACAGCCAAATGTGGTGACGAAATGCTCCACATACGTTTTGGCTACCAGTTCTGCCCCTTGCTCAGGGAGCGCATAGCACTCAACCCATTTAGTGAACTGATCAATGATCATCAACACATATCTATTTCCCAGTGCAGATGTCATAAAGGGAGCCAACATGTCCATATGTACCCATTCCAAGGGAAAACCAGCATGGAACTCGCCCAGAGCGGCTCTAGGATGGATGGAAGCTTTTTTGCTACAGCTACAAATCCGACAGGATTTCACATACACCATCACATCACGAGAGTATCCGTGCCAGATATATTTAGCCTTCACTCTCTCTAATGTTTTCTGCTCACCCATGTGACTGGCAAGCTTGGAATCATGACAATTCTCCAAAACCAGGTTCTGGAGGGACTTTGGAACTACCAGTAGATTCCGTGTGGTATTTGCTTCTATCCAAAGATGGTGCGAAATGCTAGTGACAAACATCAATTGATCGTGATGAGCCTACCAAAACTTGACAACTGGACTAGCTAAATATAACTCCGCGTCAGAAGGTGTGTGCAGCTGCTCAGTCCATGATACAACTGTCTTTAGATCAGGATCCTCCAACTGACGCTCCCTTAGATCTTCCAAAGAGAATGCGTCTAACCAGTTTGACCTTCCGATAACCTGGTCTGTTTGGGGGACACCATCCAGCAGTCCATCTGGATCATCGCTGTCTATGTCGCTGTATGATAGGTCATTATTACTCAGTTGAAGGGCCCTTATGGTTTGAAAAGCCAAAGGAATTACAGCATCAACATCTTGTTCAAATTGTACCATTGCTGCTGAAGCTTGGTACAATGTTTGCACCCACCACATGGTAATGAACTAAGGGATTGGCCAGCTTTATAACAGTGGCAAGGTGAAGAATCACTTGGAACTCGTGATAGACCATCAGCATTAGAGTGCTGTTTACCAGGCCTGTACTGCATCGTCATATTATATTGGGACAGTTTTTCTAGCCATCTAGCTAGTTGTCCTCCGATGTGCTTGAAACTGAGCAGCCACATGAGACTGTGATGGTCAGTCCACACAATAGATGACAGTCCTAGCAAGTACATACGGTACTGCCAAGTAAATGCTACCACGGGTAGCAACTATTTGCGTGTAACACAATATTTATGCTGAGCCGGTGTCAACGTTCGGCTCGCAAAACCAATAAGCACCTCTTTCCCATTCTGAATTTGGGATAACTCTGCACCAATAGCAGTCTCTGAATCATCAGTATCCAGTATGAAGGTACCATCCGGTGTCGGATAACCTAACACTGCAGGGTTGGCCATAGCATCCTGAAGTGTTTCGAAAGCTACCTGATGCTCTAGAGTCCAGTCATACTCTACTTTGGAACTGGTAAGTGCAGAGAGAGGAGCAGAAATACCAGCAAGACCCTGTTTGTGCTCTCGGTGGTGATTCATGAACCCTAGGACAGATTCCAGCTCTTTCCTGGTCTTAGGAACAGGCCAATTAGCAACACTTTCCATATTGTTTGGCTTAACAGTGATTCCCTTATCACTTACCAACTTACCTAAGAAACAGAGTTCTGTACGGAACAAATTACACTTCTTGGGTTTTAATTTAAGGTTGTGCGGCAGGAATCTGGAAAGGACAGCTTTCAAGTTGGTCATATGACTGTCAAAGTCAGTACCTGTCACTACCACATCATCTAAATACGCAAGACACTCGCACCAGCTAAGACCTTGCAACACCAGCTGAACAACCCTCTGAAAGGTAGCCAGGCCATTGCACATACCAAATGGTATCCAAACAAATTCAAAAAGCCCATACCTTGTGATAAATGCGAGGTTGTGGCGGTCCTCTTGGTCAACCTGGACCTGCCAATATCCAGCTGCCATATCAAGTAGAATTTGGAAATAACTAACAATAATTTTTAATTTAGGGCCAAAGTACTCCTGACACCATTTGTAGTAAATTCGCCACATATAAAAGGTTACTCACCCAACAGAGGTCTCGAATCAGCCTGTGGAACCAGCAGCAGATATGCGCTATTTAAGTTCCAAGGTACGACTGCCTGGTGTCCGCAGAAATGGCAGGAATCAGCTAGCCTGACAGCCATGAAACGCGAACTCCAGGATTGCGGGATACCGCCAGAACCACAATTTAATCAGTTTCCAGGTTTCTTTTATATTATTTTTTGGTTCATCAAATTTGTTATGAAAATAATGTATTTAATCTTACTACTTGTGAAATCTCGCGAATCAAGCTTCTCGTTGGACACGTCGGAAGGAACATGAGATTCTACCTCAGTAAATAGCCAGAATTAAATATCCGTACTAACTGTACTCCCTGTAGAGGTTCGTCTGAAGAACATCACACTTGTAACTTGTAACTTGTAACTTGTAGAAATCATAACCTCCTTCGTAGGAGAACCGCACTCACATGCGTAAGAATCCTAAAGTCTAAACACTGTCATCACAGTTTTTAACACTACACTTAATACGGTTGTCCGATTTAGAATGGTTGTCCGGTTTAGGACCACTAGTACGATGACAAGCTGACTATGTACATATCTATCATCAATCACCAGCACTGTCAACGGGAAGGAAGGCTCAGTAGCCTTTAAAAAAACATCCACCTTTTAATTAGTACTGAGGCATACAACAGCCATATATTACGTATGAGTAGAAGAATCCAAAGTATGGGTAGGAAAATGTAACTTAAGTTAAGCTCTGAAAGATAACTGTAATGTATCGATTGTGGCCATATTTGGGCTGCTAAGTAAAGTAAACCTGTGAGTGTGTAACAGATATGTCAGCCATCTGGCATGATACTCTAATGCGCCCAGGAACTCTGTTGTTAAAAGCTCGGGATCTAGAATCCTTGTACAATCCAGAATCAGTTGGATTACTTCTTCAGCTGAGTAGTTAGCAATGCCGGTCTGACAATATTTCTTAAGGCATGCGTCTACAGACTCAATGGCTGACAGCCTTACAGGTTGTAAAGCGGGACATCTGATTAGAAAGTGTTCCAGTGTCTCCTGTTCTGATTTGCACAACAGACATAGCGAATCCGAGGTCTCCTGCTTAAATCTGCACCGGTTCGCTTGTAGGACGTACGTCCCGGTAAGGAGCTTCAGTTTAATGGGGATACGGGCCACATCTCTTTCAGAGGAATAATCTGCTTCTAGAACAGGATGCAGCTTTCCTGGAACAAAGACAAGCTCGTTCAAGTACCTAAGTGATTTGTACAGTGGTACTGTGCTTGTAATCTCCTCTTTCCAGTATTGCTGTATAGCTCTTCTAATCAGGGACTTCCACTTTGCTTTCTGAATTGGATCATCTAAGTACACATCAGGATCTTCTAATCCATATTTATGAGTCATTTGTTTTAGCTCTATGAACCAACTGTGACTGTCAATAGATTTAACCAACAGCTGCCGCCTTGCTATTTTCTTTTCTGTTGAGGATTCTGGTAAACTGCAGATGGAATTAAAGAGCATCAGCGCTTTATGATGCACCTGAGCCTCAACAGGAAGAATGCCCGATAAGATATATACTGCTGGGTCAGCAGTGTTCTTTGGTAATGACAGAAGCTGTTTCAGGAGTCGCTTTTGGTACATTTCCAGATTTGTCAGTTGTTGCCCCTTAGGAAGTATAACTTCGAGCCTGTAAGTTAAAACTGGTGCTATATAGATCTTAAAGAGATGGATAATTGTCACTGGGTCTAGGCCGTTATGGCCATGAAATCCAGAGGAAAAAAGACTATAGGCTGTACGTCGAGCCTTCTTTATGTTTTTATCTACATTCTAAGCGGTATTCTTTCTTAGTGAGGAAGCTCTGGTTACTCCCAAATGAACGTTGGAAGTTTCGCTTGGCATTTGTTGGTCTCCTAAGAAGAATGCTTCTCCGGACTTGTGTTTACTGGAAGGGCAGATCGCAATTGACACACTTTTTGTTGGCTGAAGCTGGTATCGCTCCCTGTTGGCAAAGTCAACTGCAATATTCGTAAGATCCTGCACATCGACACTTGTAATACTCATCAGAGAGATGTCATCCGCACATGCACTATTGTTACATAAGGTGTTTCCAATACGTGCTCCCATGTTGGTTGCTCCTAAGCTGTGAAGTAATGGATCGATATACAGTTTATACAGGTCTGTGCTAAGTATGCCACCTTGCCTGACTCCTTGGAGTATCTCAATGGGGGCTGACTGTACGCCCTTCCATTTGATCTGTGATGTGGCTCCTAAATGGATACTTTGTATGAGCTTCCAGTGTTTATCATCCACGCCTACATGAAATAATCTCCGGAGAAGATGGTATGGTCGACCACATCGAAGGCTGCCTTTGCATCCAGAAGGATCAGATGCGCTGAATTGTTATTATCTTGCGACTCTCTGTAAAACTCTTCCACCAGGAGCGAAGCATGCATGGGAGACACCCGGTAGATGGTAAATCCTCTCTGAGATGAACATTGACTTCTCAGAAGATATGGGATTTACTGCGAAAGAAGAAGACGAGAAAAGTGTGTCGACGGGTTAACTTTAATCTTGTGGTAATAATCTAAAATGAAATAATATTTGATCATATTTATCTGTACCGTCGAAACACGCACGCAAACACACAGACGGTTCAGGTATTATTGAAGTAGTTTGTTGTCAATTACAGATTATGTTTACGGTACCTGTTTTCGTGATACACCTCACCAGACTGAGACTCCAGAGTTATATAGCATAGAGTGACTATGCCCCACAGGGGGTCATAAATTTGGCTGGAATGACTAATATCACACTATAGTCCGAGTCTGCTCTGACTCAACCCGCCCCTGTGACAGACATTTGGACAGACTGACGGGCCGGAGAGAGTCAGACTCAGAGCAATTTATATGCTCAAAAGACAGTGAAAGTTGGAGAACTCCGCCACCGCTTGGTAGCGCGCCACTTAATCGACCTTAGCTACAATATTCGACAAACCCCGGTTATTGCTTCGTATAATTCACATATCCATTCGCTCGCACCTTAAACCCTGTTAAATATGTCCTATACCTCACGTTATTTAACTTTTTGGCTCATTGTTGATGAATTTTTATAAAATTTCAAGCGAACAGCCATTGCAAAAACAGTGAGGTCGATTAAGAGGCGCACTACCAAGCGGTGGCGGAGTTCTCCAACTTTTGAGCATACAAATTGCTCTGACTCTCCGGCCCGTCAGTCTGTCCAAATGTCTGTCACAGGGGCGGGTTGAGTCAGAGCAGACTCGGACTACTCACACTACTACTACCATATCCCTATACTACTGTATATATAATAGTGAAAGGGAGGACACTTCGACGGCCGGTTACCACAATTTTTATTATTTTCTTAAATTATTCACGTTTTAGTATTGTTTTAGTTCAGAGTTGCTGTATTTCATACAGTATATTGTATAGTATATTGGCACGTGCTATATATAATAGCAACCATAAAAACAATAATTAATTAAGATTGTAATCTCGCAGCAGACACATACAGCGCGATGAGCTCATACAGCAGTTTAACCCGCTACGCCAATTCACCGGGATCCCCTGTTCCAATGCGGACCAATCAGATGCCTCATTACGTTCAGCGCTTCGGTTAGCATCGATCTAAAATGGATGCTGTCCCGGAAACTTTACAGGTTTAAGGGTAGGTTAATTTACGCGCTTTGTACGAAGCAAGTCGGCAAAAACGAGTAAATCGTACCTGTCCCACGAAACAAACACTGTATGAGCTTTAATTTGATGCCAATTAATCGTCGGTGGCTGGAGGTTTTCTTGTAAAAATTCTGTCAACAAGAACAAAAATCGTGGTAACCGGCCATCGAAGTGTCCTCCCTTTCACTATTATATATATAGTAGTATAGGGATATGGTAGTAGTAGTACGATATTAGTCATTCCAGCCAAACTTATGTCCCCCTGTGCTATGGGCCTCTCAATGTGTTCTTTCGATTGGACTAGTGCTGTCAACACTTAGTGTCTGGTTTAATAATCGTGAATAAGTGTTACCAAATTCCACGGTAGCAGGTCGTTTCGCGCCTGGGTCAGTTCACCTCGGGTCTTTTCGCACTGGGTTGATTCTCCCCATAGAGTGGGTCATTTCGCACCTATAGATTTTTGGCTAAAAGGGGTGTGGTGGGGGAGGATATTGTTAATGTGCGGTAGTTTGATGATTTGCGTGTATTGGTTAATTGAATTGGTGTAGACCTATTGTATAATTTGTGTGGCACTCACCTATTGTTGGTGGATGGCTCTTGATTGCTGGTTGATGTACTTTCTTCAGCTGCTCTGCCTGTAATGGCCCTCTGATAACACAACTTCATGTTGTTATTACATGACAAAAACATCTTCACTGTTCAATCACTGCTTGCTAAGTCAATAATCTGCATTTAGCTACCAGAATAAGATTTTTATGCTCGCTTACATACCCCCTTATGCCTATTCCATCATCATGCATACCCTTAACCAGGCTACTGGTAGGGATCACCCCCAGCATACGCCCTAACAGAGACTGGCACCAGTCTGTGTACTCACTCCTAGGTGACGCCTGCCACTAAGCATGCCCGCGCATGCGCAATAGATCCCAACTAGGAAACAGATTTACTTTTCAAATATTCTGCAAGCAGAACAGTTGGCCTGCTATCCAGCTTAAGTTTTTATTGCTTTGCGCTGAAGTTCAGCTACATATTTAAGAGTTACTGATACAGGAACCATGCCTTCAATGAAATCTATTCTCCCTAAGTTCTATTTAATGTATACTTAGTGGTGTTTTTGAGGTTTTTAACTCTGGTTTATGAGTTACTGGTTTTCGTGTCAGTACCCCTGTTTTAGAGGTACTCTATAAACATATGCCTATCGTACTATCATCATCAAAACATGCTTTAAAAACCCTTATTACTCACTTATTTAATTCTAGTTTAGTGCCTATATAAATATTCAAACAAAACTGTGAAATCCTTTGCTCTTTCAGTGAGTTTCAAATCTGCGTGTTTTCCCGCCTTTTGTATAGAGGCTTTGTATTCTTTAACTGATCTCCTATCTAGAGAAATCTTATTAGTTTTCTTGGAGCTGTTGCTTCATTCTCATATTTATTTTAATTTTAGGAATCAGTATTATCGTCTGAGAGAGTGAAGAAGTGTACTTCCTCCTAGGCGATCATCAACATGCGAAAAATTTGGGTGGCGTTATAGCATTATTTGCTCTATTTGCTCGGTTTGAGTGATTTGCTAATGTGCTTACAAATTCACTGATGAGCGAATATCCTCTGCCATTCGTGCTTCTAAAGAGGATTCGTCTGAATCAGACGACAGTCATAAGTCTTGCGGGCATACTCGCAAATTGGGGAAATTCATCGTCCCTCTCGACTAGGCAGGAATTGCATTCATCGCAGTCTAAGTCTTTAGAATCTAAGAAAAAGTCTGTTAAAACGACTTCCGGTAAGTCTCAGGCTAAGACCACATAAGCCTGGAGGGGGGCATTACCCTCATGCAGTGGCATCGGTGATGGAAGTTACTGATCATACATCCCATGCTACGGTCCTTTTTTCTGTTTTACCTATTGCCAGTAATGTTAAGAGATCTCTGATCTCTATGTCTAGAACATGCAAATCAATAGAAAATTTCAAGAAAACACTTAAGTCTCACCTAGTCACAAGCGCCTATGAAAATTAGTTTATCGAGATATGGCGCTATATAAATGCTGTATTATTATTATTATTTATGTCCGCTCCCGTTATTGCTCCTGGCTTGTCCGGGCAAGCGGGTTCTAAATCCGGTATTGCTGCTGGTTTGACCGGGTGTCCGGATATGAGCTCTGTGATTGTTTCTGGCTTTTTCATCTTCTAACTATGTCCGCTCCCGTTATTGCTCCTGGCTTGTCCGGGCAAGCAGGTTCTAAATCTGGTATTGCTGCTGGTTTGACCGGGCGTCCAGATATTAGCTCTGTGATTGTTTCTGGCCTAGCTGGACATCCGGGGTCTCATGATGATCTGGCTTTTTCGTCTTCCATTTCTGGTAACGGCTCATCCGTTTCTGGTTTAAGAGGTGCTTTTCCGGGTCTGCTAGATCCGGCCAAGCATCCATCTGCCATTTCCGGTTCCGGTTTTTCCGCTTCTGTTTCCGGTAGTATCTCTGTGATGACTTCTGGTATGGCCGTACATCCGTGGTCTCGAGATCTGGCAATACTGTACATCCGGGTAGTAGGATCTTGTTCAGTTTCCGGTAGTCTACTTCCGGTTTACACATTTCCGTTTCCTATTTTTCCGCATCCAGATTTCGTACAGCCGGGGATAAGGTCATTTCCGGTTTTCATGGATCTTTCTGGTGTTCTAGGATTATCTTCCGGGTCTGTCTTCCTGTTTTGGATTTCAGGTGATAGAGAACTTCCTGGGGTTCCAGGTTTGTTCTTCAGGTCAAGTTTACCTGTTCGCTTTCCTAGAATCTAGTCATCTTATTGCCTAAAAATTAGTCTTATTTCCGTATTTGTTTAATATTGGGAATGTTTAACGGCTGAAAATATTCATACCGAGTGATTGCCAGACTTGTAGTCTCAATTGGAATTGTAGTCTATTCAGACATTTATTCATTTATTAGTGACAATTTTCAACGTAATTAAAGACTTCTGACTGGTTGTCGTATGGGTTTTTTGTTGCAGGCTATTTTATATGTGCGTATCATCAGCTGATAAGTCAGTCTGTATTCTACGTATTAACTCGAGATACATAATTTTTACTTTCATCCAACTTTAGATGGCCAGTTGTCTTCGGACCGTTCAACCTTTTTTCGCGTTCCTTTTTCCTCTTATGTCGGCAGGTTGACATGTTTATTTTAACCAAAGGGAGTTAATTTGTGGATGAAAAACCCTGATTCTTGCGTAAATCGTAGTCTAATTTTGTCAGTCGCTAAAAGGAATTAGATTCAGGTTTCATAGCGATAGGTATGACGACAAGATTAATGTCTACAAGAACAATAGTCGCTGAGAAAAGATAATCAAGCGAAAAAGGGGGCAGGAAGAAGGAATATAAGCCAAATTCTTCTTCTGCGTTGTCATAGTTTCGGTGAGTTCGCTTTGTTTTCATTTTTTCCGGATTTTTGGTTGTTTTCCCTTTTCTAGCGTAATTTTTTGCTCTAATTTGACTGGGTTGCTGCGGGCCTCCTGTCGGTAGGTGGGGACTCAGGATTTGCTGGGTATTTTGGGGGCAGTTTGACTGAGGGTTGTTGGTGAAGCCACCGACAACTTTCAGTCGGATTGTTCCCGGACTGTTCGGCGGGTCTTGGGGTTTTGCTCGTCGAAGTTGTTGTCTGGGGGCTGGCGGCGGGCCGGTTGAAGTGGGGTGGGGGTTGCGCTGGAGGGGGGAGAACGGCCGAGGATCTTTGGATTTAAGCAGCCACCAACAATTTTTGGTCAAATTGTTTTCAAAATATTTTGCAGGTCCAGAGATATTACAGTTGTAATATGTCGACTGCAAAATTCAGTAGCCAGACAGTTAATCAAGTATCAGTGTTTTGTGTTTTTAACATTCGAGCTGACCCAGGAGATTCTTTATTATTCAATCTTTCCTTTTATTGGGATTTCAAACACAATGTCATTTGTTATTACAAAGATGAAATTATTGCTTCTAAGTCTATAATCAGTATACCTAATGCCAAGTCTTGAAGCTGGCTTGTTTTCCAATGAAATTGATATGGACGTTGATTTAAATATAGGACTCATTTTTGCAATCATTATAGGATCCTGTCTCATGTTCAGGATGATGATTTACCAGTGATTGCAGTCAAATACTTCAGTGTAGAAGAAGTGAGTGTAATCTTGGGAGTTAGTCGACTTTAGGTCTATATAAAACCCTGTGACTTGAAGAATGAGTCTAGGTTGTTTTTGAATGTGTTTAATGTTGGAGCATTAATTGCTTCTGTTGGTAAAGAATTCCATTCATTAACAACTCTATTTATGAAGAAATACTTGCGTAGATCAAGTATTATTTGACAAGCTGACAAGATGATCTGACAAGCCAGAGCGGCTAGGCATCCGTTTGATGTATTCAATAACAATTTTTTATTAAATCGCCCATTATTATACGATTTTTAAATTAGATAGTCAAAGGTTTGCCATAGTTCTCTTAACAGGACCTTGTCATGCATTCTATTCGTAGAATTGTGATGATGTCATCACAAGTAAGTTCCCCTTAGTTCATCATTTCGAGTGGTGGTTTGGGAAACCATAATTTCTTTTCTTCATTCTATCTTGCTAAATTCTGTCACGATTTGAGGTTTTCGAATTCCAGACAGGAATATTGCAGATTCTCAGGTACAGGATTTGGCTATATCTTGATTCTAAGCAATCCCATAGGCTTACTATGGGTTTTTGGTTTGCCATGATATCTGGTTAAATCTCTATAAATAAAATTATCTATAATTTTGGCAGAGTCTTTAGCATTTTAATAAGTTAGGCTATACTGATATGAGACTTTTCTCCATTCAAAGTAAGCGGTATTCTTAAAATATCCATAATAAACGTGAGTTACCTCTTTTGTGAGAGCTAAGAATAAGGATATAGCCCAGGATATTGGTTGGAGCATCATGGCATATGTAATCTATGTGGTTTCTATGAGCAGTCCTCTTTAGCATATAGTAAGTTTGCCATATCTTTAAGGGTGGCCCTTATTAAAAGGGCCAGATATTCTTGGATCTAGAACCCTTCTCTACAGTCTCTTCTCCCAAATGGTCTTCTGTTCCTTCTAATCAGAAGCTATTAGCTTTAGAGGGGTTGTTGTTTTCTATGATCAAGGAGCCTATAGAAGAGGCTCTTCTTTGGAAAGTAGATCCAGGCTTCTGTTCATTGGTTGGATTGTCTGATAGGCATCTAAATCTCGATTCGTTCAGTCATTGCCATGGGGTTTTCTTTCATTTTTAGAAGGAGGAACGAGATTTTCTTGGGATGTCACTAGATCCAAATTTTTTTGCGCCATGTCTGATTGGCCAGGTTTTATCTTTCATGTCTCCCTTTTCGAACAGTCAGGTTTGGGCGATGATCGCACTGTCTCCGTTCTGGACAGGATTGTTTGATTTCATGTTCCTTCCAATATTCCTGATTGTAATGGTTCTGAAGATAGTCATGGACCATTTTGAAGAATTTCTTCTAGCTACTCTCTTTTGGTCAAAGAAGATCTGAATGGTAGCCTTCCTCGATTTAGCTAGGCGTCTCCCAGTATCATCAGATCTCGCTCAAGTAATGGGCTTTCATCTTCATCCAATCAATAATTCTTCATCTTGTTTGTTTGGAGAATTTTTGAGTGTCCTGTCTCTGTGAGATCATTTTTACTTCAAGGTCACAGGATATAATTTTTTCTTCCACGAGGGAGTCGACCTGTCGAGTTTGTACAAAGGTCGACTATTAAATCCTTGGAGTATGGTTTTTTAAAGCTCGGTTTCTTGCATGATTTCGTTTATATTTCTAAGCCTTTGCCTTCCTGGAATTTGGCCTCGATTCTTAAAGTTTTGACAGGTCACCATTTTGAGCCAATTGGATCTCAGTCTCAAACAGTTGACTCGTAAGGCTGTTTTCCTTGTTGCTGCCTCTTCAGCTAGGAGAAGATCTGATATTCATTCTGTTTCCACAGAAAATGACAGATTTATCGATTCTGGAAACGCAGACCTCGATATTTAGCGTAACCAAACCAATAGTTCCTGTGTTGGTTACGCAATATCGTTAAGTGCAGACCGAAAATTAGGTTGCGTAAATATGAGCTCTTGATTTATTTCAAGTGGAGAAATAGTCAAAAGCATGTTCAGTTTGTGTCATAGACTAACAAGGCATTTAATAACCTGGAAAATCTTTTTGCTGTATATATTAGCCTCTGAAAGCAAATATTAAGGGGCCAATCTATGAGTTTATGCAATATGATTGGCTCACATCTGAACTATTGTTTACGTTAAGGAAATACCCGTAACTTATTAATAGGTTACGCAGATTTTCCAAATTTCATGGCCTGGGATGGTCTCATTTTATATCCGAGAAGGGATTATCATTTTTGCTGTCAGACAGATTCTGGTGTTCTGCCAGGGACTTAAAAGTCTATAAACGTCGTACTAATTTTAATAAGATCTACTTCTTCTCTCTTATGGGTTCAGTACACGGAGGACGTGGCTAGACCAGTTTCTAAAGCCACAGTTGTCAGATGGTTTTGTGAGACCATAAAATTATGCTATGAGATTGCCTCCCCAGGTGAGATTAATTTAACTCATGTCAAGGCTCTCGACCTTTTGGGATATGGCTTCTTCCTTCGCTCTTTTTGCCGGCTCATCATTGGTTGATGTCATACAAGTCGCAGGTTGGGAAATCTGAATCGACTTTTCTATTTCTGTTTAAAATTCAAAGGCCAGTGACCGCCTTTTTCAGAAATATAACGTTTTTAGCAAAACAAGACATGGACTACATGTATTTACCAAGCACATCTCACCAATTTCGTTAGTCTGTATATCTGTCAGATATGGTGAGAATATTCTCTTGTTTTTTTTATTTCATTGTGTTGACAATTTTCCATGTCTGATAATCACTGTGTGATTGATTAAGATGCACCATTATGTTATGTTATTAACACTTGGTTATGTTTTGTTTGATTTTTATCCTTGCTATGGATTCTCAAATCTCCTCCCACCATGTGTTAACAGTGGGGCACTGACCAAATCTACGGGTTTAGCAAGTAGTGATTGAACGGTCAAGATGTTTTTGTGGTGTAATAACAACCCCCAACAGACACCCCCCCCCCCTTATTGGGTTGGTCTGTAGTTTTATTAACCACTATAAAAACATACGTGCCATTCAATCACTGACCCGGCCTCAGCCACCCCGCTGGGGAAGGATTTGAGAATCTATTCAGGATATACAGCACTTAAATTTAGAAAAGTGAATCTGTTTCCCAGTTGGGATCTATTACGCATGCGCGGGCATGCTTAGTGACAGGCGTCACCTAGGAGTGAGTCCAGAATGGTGCCAGTCTCTGTCAGGGCTTATGCTGGGGGTGACCCCTACCAGTAACCTGGTTAAGGGTATGCATGATGATGGAATAGGCATAAGGGGGTATGTAAGCGAGCATAAAAATCTTATTCTGGTAGCTAAATGCAGATTATTGATTTAGCAAGTGGTGATTGAACGGTAAGTATGTTTTTATAGTGGTTAATAAAACTACAGACCAACGCACTAAAGGGGGTCTGTTGGAGGTTTCCTGTCCTAGCCTACAAGTATTGCAGAGTTGCCAGATTATATAGCTTGGCGAGCTGAACCATAGATATCTAGGTGAACTAGACCGCTCACATTCCTCTCCCACCCCATTATTCTAGAACAGACCCAATTACTATTTTGTACATGGACACAGCAATGATTATGTACAAATGAGAATGTGCCAATATTTACACTGAAAACTATGCAAAATTTACAACTGCGTGAACAGCATGTGCCATATATGCCAGTCTTAAACAAACCAAATTTACAATATATACAGTCTACAGTCTAACCTATCAACGCTACTAAATTTATAAAAACCTCTCGCTCTTCCAACTACGTTTGTCCTCTATATCTTGCTCAGAAAATGAGAAGGAACTGATTTGATGGCCTTCTTTATTATTTATATTAATAGCCCTCTCAAGCAATTCCCCCCATTTTGTACAAAGTTCATTCCCTGGATGGACTCCATCCACTAATTTATATCATCATCATGTTTTGTGGACTTAAGCCTTAGGCTTCTTATGTCCTGTTGTATTGTATGTTTGTATTTTGCTGGTGTGGTTTTATTGGTAGTGATGTCAGCTCTGGTGCTAATCAAAATCTCACATCATTTTGTCTAGGTTTTTATCTAGTCTCTGTTTGAAAACCTCAGTCTTTTGCTTCAAGGTATGGGTGGAAAGAGAATTCCAGAGATGCACTATTCGTTTGTTAAAAAAAAGCTTCTTCTAATTATCTTGTTGCATCGGTCTACTCTTAGCTTATATGGGTGGCCTCGTGTTACATTTGTGTAAGGTTCTTGAAAAAAGTCTGCACTAATAATGTTGTATTTGTTTTTAATGATCTTGAAGACTTCAATTAGGTCCCCGCGCAACCTGCGGTACTTTAATAACATTAGTTTTAGTGATCTTAATTTCATTTCATAGCTTTGATTGCTTAGTTATGGTATAAGTTTCGTAGTCCTTCGCTGTACATTTTCCAGATTTATGGACTGTCTTTTGTATTTGGGAGACCATACAGCATTGCTATATCCCAAGACAGGTCTCACAAGTGATCTATACAGTATACAGTTCGTTTGATTACACCCAGAAGAGAATTTGCTTTTTTAACTATATAGTATTTATATGCAGATCAAATGATAGTTTGCTATCGATGTAAACCCCCAAATCCTTTTCACAATCAGTGGACGTAATTGGGGAGCTTAAGCTATTTCCTAATGTATTGTATCGTCGGCCTGAATTGTTTGGACCTAATGGTAGAACATGTATTTTCTCTTGGTTAAAAGTAAGCTGCCAATCTTCTGCCCATTTTTAAGCATTGCCAATATCCTGTTGCTGATCTGATGAGAAAGGATTGCCAGTCTGATTTAACCTATATTTATATTTCCCCATATGCACCTATTAGATCAATTCCTTGCCGATTTACTGAAGTAGCTATTAGGTTGGCAGGAGTTAAACAAGTTTTGCTTTAATAGTATATTCTGCATTCTAAAAACTTCACTGATTGTAGTTCCATCACATCCTGTATCCACTAGACATTTGACATCCATGTCTTCTACATTAATTAGTATATATGCAGATAGTTCATCTTTAATTTTGCATTTATTTCTATAATCATTATTTAGCAGCTTTTGAGATGAATGGGTGACTGGTGGTACTGCTTCGACACCAGTCCGTAATAGGTTAAATGTGATTGGATGTCACGCACTAAGTGCCCCACCCCACCGCACCGAAAACAATTATCTCCCTGACCCCTTCCTCTTACATTATTATTTGGTCGTGACCTATTACAGCCCCTGCCCCGGTTGTTATATTGGGAGTTAGATGCACAACCCCTACCACTACATTCCCTAGGAAAATGTCCAGGTGAGCCACAAAGGAAGCATTGGCCTCCATTGAGCCTCGCTCGATCATTAGTTGCTGCAGAAACAGCAGATAATTGCACAGTCATAGTTTCAAATTGTTCCTTTAACTTTTCCATTGTTTCATTAGTTTTTTTTTACCATTTCTTTAATTTGCTCAAACTCTTCTCGCATACTAGTTTCACACGCATTAACTTTTAACATTGCCATATCAATCTCTTCCCTGCATTCATACTTTGATGCGAGCTTCACAGCCTCATTCACGTCTCTGGGGTTTTTATTTCTAATTTTCCTTCCCATTGTCACTTCCCTCAAAAAATTGGTTAACACTGCATCGTTTTTAGCTTCCTCATTATATTTTGGATAGGCTCGATTTACTAATCTTAAGTTCCCCGGCATACACAGCAAGATTTTCACCAATTTTGCGGACCCTTTTAGCTAACTCGGCCCTAAAGGCTTCCAAGCAAGCCTCGTAGAATTGTGAAAAATCAGGTTGCCCTTCGGGCAGGTGCTTGCCCAAACTTACTTGCCCGAATTGGGCTTTAGCTTGCCCGTCAATTCACAAATGTATTATACTATTTTAACACCTTAAATACCATGCATATAATAACTCTTTTAGTACACCACTGGGACTATTAGTAATTTTAAAACATAAATATTGTAATTTGAACATGATATGAATAAATCTTTATTTGCTTTGTGTTGCTTGTAACTTGGTAGTTATAATATCTAGCATTAGCTATGCTTCCTATGCCATGTTCATTCCAGAATCTGGAGCAATATCTACTATTCCCCAGAGACCCAAGTCATCAATCAACATACCCAGCCTGGTATTATGTCATAGAGTGCAATACAAAAATGCCACCATCCAAGGGCAAGTAGGTGAAGTATTCAGATGTAACTGTACCTGTTTGCATCTAGTGTAAGAGTTACCTGCCCTTGGATGGTGGCATTTTTTATTCCACTCTATGACATCATAATACTTGTCTGGCTCAGAGGCCTCAGACTGGCTGGCTAGCCAGAAAGCCCAGAATATGGTGCCATTAGAAAATGTGAGTGTCACTTACAAGTAGGAAGCTGTTGAATATTTCAACACTGAAACTACTGATTCCATTCAAATTAGTGGTGGCAGTGTTCATTCTAGGATAGGTGGGCGTCATGGAGTCAAGTCATAGTTATGCATCATCCCCTGTAATACCTTTATGCTTATTCAATTATAATATACGGCAACCCTTATGTAAGTCCATGATACTGTATTGGTAGTTGCCGCTTTTATTTATGCGGTCCTTCTGCTAAATCTTAAACTACCAGTTAGTTGTTAGATTTATATCCAAGGTTTGGCCGCAAGTGGCAGGAATTTTTACCTATCTTTGATACATGGGCCTGACTGACGAAGATGCTCGGTTTCCCTAAGGTCACCGTCCGGAGCATCTCCCTCAGAAAGGCAGCGAGCAGACATGTTATGGAGTGACAGCTCCAGAATCACATAATGATCCGGTTACATATCACACCGCAACCAAATACAACATCACTAGGACAAGTCAATATTACACAGGCAATTTTTAAAAGTTTATGGCGGGAGTGAGAGGCAGATATCCATCTCTAGTGACCTTCCCGTGAGGGCGTGGTGGGTTCCAAGACTGCACCCGGTCACTGTACCGAGTTAGATGGAGATCTGCATCCTATCCGACACCCGTGTGTCGGGGGCGGACCATATGAGATCCAGCTCCGGGGACTAACGTTTGCCTGTCGTTAGGGTTAAGTTTCAGGATGCCCAGAGATGCACTGCTGGCCGGTTAAAATAAATAGCTTTTCACAGTGCTTCCTACCTTGGCAGGGTTATCTATGCTAACTGGTACATTTATCCGAAGATACAGAGGTTTTTGCGAAATTGAGACTTTGGTCTTCCCCACTTGGAAACCCCAATAGTTTCCCAAGTCGGATCATGCCAATGTGGCGATGGGAGTTCCAGTCAATTAATAAGTCTTGCGACTGGAGGAGCGTAGAAAGAGACAGTAACTCAATATAGTAAGAGGCCCTAAGGTATCTGGCCAATTTTACACAATCTAGCCTGTGTGCGGTGTTACATATCCACTACATTCGGAAAAGAGGTTTACACAAATGTCTCCTAAGGAGCGGTTGCCCCTAACTACTTTTAAACCTATCCTATGGAGCTAGAATAGCCAGGTTTAGTCGATCACGTCAAATTTGCACAATAAGAACATGAGCAGTGACCTCAGTGTAAAACTGATGCTGGGGGAAAATGATGCAGATTTAGTGTTGCTGTATTGTACAGCCTAGCATACAGCAGTCCTAGTATTTTATATAAAATAAACAAAACAAGTAACTAGGATGGCTGCTGCCATATATATAACCAACTATCACAGTACTGACAATAAATCAGGTCGTAGGACCTTGCGGTGCTCGTTAGTCATAAGCACAAAAATAAGGATAATATATACTGTTGTACATTACAGATATAAATTATAAAATGCGGTCTCAGACGACTGGTCGGTACCTATTAGTCATCAGTACCTGTAAAGAAACAAATGAGTACCTATTAGTCATCAGTACCTGTAAAGAAACAAATGAGTACCTATTAGTCATCAGTACCTGTAAAGAAACAAATGAGTACCTATTAGTCATCAGTACCTGTAAAGAAACAAATGAGTACCTATTAGTCATCAGTACCTGTAAAGAAACAAATGAGTACCTATTAGTCATCAGTACCTGTAAAGAAACAAATGAGTACCTATTAGTCATCAGTACCTGTAAAGAAACAAATGAGTACCTATTAGTCATCAGTACCTGTAAAGAAACAAATGAGTACCTATTAGTCATCAGTACCTGTAAAGAAACAAATGAGTACCTATTAGTCATCAGTACCTGTAAAGAAACAGATGAGTACCTATTAGTCATCAGTACCTGTAAAGAAACAAATGAGTACCTATTAGTCATCAGTACCTGTAAAGAAACAGATGAGTACCTATTAGTCATCAGTACCTGTAAAGAAACAAATGAGTACCTATTAGTCATCAGTACCTGTAAAGAAACAGATGAGTACCTATTAGTCATCAGTACCTGTAAAGAAACAAATGAGTACAATAATACACAGACATAGCTTAATGAGTACCTATTAGTCATTGGTACAGAAAAAAGTTCATAAATCACTGTAGATGCTGCGTCACAGATGATGAACGTGAGATGGCATGATTCTTGAGTTGCTGGGAAATCTCTGTAGGCGAACTGTTGTTGCGGCTCACTCTCAGACGTTGAAGAAGAAGGACTGTAGTTGCGGATGTCCACTAGATAGTCATAATAGCTCATACAAATCATTTAAGCAGAATGTTGGAAAGTTCCGTACTGTATCGGATGTTTGAAAGTTGCCCATATCATAGAGGGCTACAGTAGAAAGTTGTAATTATACAACGCATGTACATTTCTGGGTACACCATACATGGTACACCGCATAGCTCTTGCAGCATACGAGGCAGAGTCCCACCAGACTGCGACCTAAAAGTTAATTAACACACAACATGCTGCGCGGAAGTTTGATCGCCACTTTTCAGCGTGGTTCAGCAGATCTGACGAGTTGTCCATCAAGATTCACCACTCGTTCTACATACTGGAGAAGTTACATCGGGCCTGCGAGACCCATCCGCAGGAAGGCTCCTCTAAAGTGTTGGAAGTGAGGGACTCTTCTATTCAAATAGTTGCCCCCGGATGGCCATCGGAGGGCTTACAAAAACTAGATGTGGATGTTCGATTGCGGGCCAGAGACTAAGAACTGAAATCCGAAAGGCACCGTTGCGGTTATAAGGGAACCACAGTCAGTAAGCAGTTGCCCACATCTTGCACTGCTCTGGCCACACAACCTGCCACTTGTTCTCTGTCGACGAAGTGTGGTCTCGATTCTTGGTTTTGCGCTCCTTTTATACTACTCGTGACATCATAGGCAGGATGCCCAGCCAATCAGCGTGCAGATAGGATGGGTGAGGACGGTATCACTATTACGACGTCCTTGTAATATTTTGAAAATAATGTCAATGAGCTAAATTAGGATAACTAATAAAAAGGTGAATAGTTTTAGAATCCTCATCTCATTCCGGTCCTGATATGTACTAAGAACGACGAGAATAGTGGAATCTAAAGAAATTTTGCGCACCAACCTGTTACACTTTAGTATGCATTCTCTCCCAATGCTGGCACATGTTGTCAGGGAAGCTCTGACGCGTGCTACGCGATCTCATGGACTTCGACATTTCACAGAAACCTCTCATATGGCTTTATACACGCATACTATCCTACTCTGGTGGGGGGGGGGGGCGTGCTTGGAATGTACCCGGAGCGGTTGTCCTGTAGCCAGCTCCGATCCGCGCTACACCCTAAGCAAGTACCCTCTCTCGGCAACCTCAGCTATGAAGAGAGACGCGTGCGCTTGAAGCTACAAAATGTACCAGAAGGCTTGGAGGGGACATGATCGAAGTGTACAAGATACTGCGTAGCATCTGACCCAAATGTAACCGATGACCTACTGGAAGTAACAGACACACCAGAGGCCATGACCTACGGTTGGTCAAGCGCTGTAGTAGGATTAATGTGTTGAAACATTTGTTTACGAATCATGTAAATAACATATGGAATGCCCTTCCTGAGGATATTGTGCATGCTAGAACGGTCTTTGCTTTTGAAGTAGCACTAGATAGATTCTGGGAAAACCAGGAATTTAAATACTATTCCTTTGCGCCCTACCATATACCAGGAAGTCAGGTACGCAGAATGGTCGTGAAGAAAGATGAGGCGGACATAGAGGCTGTAATCAGCTTGAGTCCACAGAGACATCCTAAGACAAGACAAGCAAAAGACAAGACAAGCAAAGATATCATTAGACAGTCTACAGACTCCTGTTCGGAAAACCAAAAACATGCACAACAGCCACTTCAACTAAATTTACGCAAGAACTGACGTCTTTAAATTCGGCTTTATTCCCAGTATGATAAGGGATTGGAACAAACTATCACAGGATCAGAAAACTCGGCAGATCCTACAAATAAATTTACCGAATTAATCAGAGGCAAAAAACATATCTAAACCAGCTGATTGACGAATGTGTGGTGAAAATAATGTCCTTTGGATGTTTCGCCATAACTAATCACGATCACAGGAAAGAATCCTTCCCTCGCACCATCCGGGAATGGAACGCTCTGCCACCTAGGATAGTGTCAGCCATGACTCTTCAAGCCTTCAAGGTCCAAGTGTAGTCACGAAGCTAAACTGACACTCAGTTTTTAACCAGTTTTGAATCCTGTCTTAACGCTATGCGCACCCAAATGGCAGAATAATCAACACATTGATGGTGGCTATTAACCAGCTGAAGCAGAACAGTTCAGGTTCCGGGTCACCCGTTATTGAATTTGATGCAGTAAATTTAGGCCTATGATCAATCAATCAATCACAATCAATCATAAATTCTATTTCTGTAAGTACATGTAGCCTACTAGCCTGTTAGGACAGATTTTAAAATACAATTGCATTTACTTATATGATAGTAATCTGGGTTTATGTCTGCAGCATAATAATAAATAATCGTAACTGCTCAGGTGTAGGCGGCACATTTCAGCTGGCACCCGGAATGTAACAAACGCCAACGTACATAATTATTGTTGGTAGCTCAAGATGCAAAAGCATTAAAGAGTATCTAATGAATAAGGATTTCATAAACAATGATTGACATTCATGATTGACATTGTTGTCTGCGAGAATAGTATAGGAGGTACAACAACAGAAGATCTCTTCAAGGAAATACGGCGAAAGACAAGGGAGGTATCCCACAGGCATCCTGCTTACAGAATTGTCGTCTGCGTACTTGGAGGTATTTGCAGCCTTAACGGCTAAACGTAGGTACAGAGAAGGAGAGGAGATCTGCTACACAAGAAATACAGAGGATCTAACCGAGTTAAAAGGAATGATAAGTGAGATCATACAATACACTGGTGACATGTAGCACGGACTGCTTGGCGTCAGGGTGGAACAGCCTGGCCCGAGATGCTCCAAACTCATCCTCCATCACCGTCCTATGGACAGTATGTTTCTAATGTGGTAGTCAGGTTTTAGTTCTTGATCTGCCCTTCAAGTGCACCCATAATTTATATCGTATGGCATACATTTTTGTAGTGACACATTACAATGTAAGCCTGCTTATTCCACGGAGCATTGTTCTTTGAGCTTAATTTCAGATGAATTTTTAACTTTAAGTGAGTTTTAAGTATGCACAAGGTGCACTTTATATGCGAATTAGGGGATGTATTAAATAACGGTACTGTACTGAAGGTCTTTCAAAATTACTGAAAATCCATTATTGAAAGACATGCTGAAATTGCTGAAAATCAGTTTTCCCTTTGGAAGTTACTCATTAAGCGTATAGCGGTTAGGCAGCCCTCATGTAGACACCATGAGAAACAGTGAGTGGGAGGAGGTAGCTTCTCGGCACTGAACTCTTTCTAGAAGCTCCGATTGTCCTTTTGGTCTAGGTGACCATGCCGAGTTGCAGTATGCTATTTGAGAATAGGCCTCACTAGAGACTTGTATGAGAGAATGAATGTAGATGAATCTATGGTAGTAAAGGTTCTCATAGTAGGGCACATATGTCAAAAAGATGTTCCATTCTGGCAGAAAGCATGAAATTTGGCATATAGGTGGTTTACGGTATCCTGATCATAATTAGATGTGGTGCCACGTGATTCTACCAAGGGAACCCATTCAAAATGGTGGATTCAAAATGGCCGCCTTCCCAGCAGAAAATTTGCATTACTCAAGCTCTAGACGGAGAAGAGGGATGGGATTAATGTCAAATTAGGGGTTTCATGGGTCAATCGTTATAATTCTACTCACTACAATACTCTAAATATGTAAATAGCAATCCTTCCATAGCGACCACCTGTGTTTGATGTCAAAAGACGGTGGCTCTTTAAGATGTGTTATCTAAAAGATCCATCTCTTGAGAACAAAAGCAATATAGCATCTAGAAATGGTTTAAATTACTTGATTTCTTAATATCGAACCAAGTAATGGTCATTATAGATACGTTCAATTATCCTATTAGGGTATGCAAGGCTATACATGATGCTGTTGATTGTTGAATCATGATTCACAGACATCACACGCACTGTGCACCGCATGAGCACAACTGTGTACACGGTAAGTTGGATTTATAGCATTTGCATCTGCCAGTGCAATTACTTTTGCAAGCACATTTCACGAGTTCCCGGCATGCCTTAGATGCGTCTGCAAGCAAACTCCATTGCGGTGACCAAGTGTCTCCATCTCTGACCCAACCCCAGTCAGCTGGCGATGGCGTTTTTGAATTTGCGTGGAGTGATTGGCCCCAAAGATGACCTGCCAGGAACGCAGCACGTTTGGTGTGTTGCAGCAGAGCTGCACTGGTCGGAGAAATGTTTTCTAGCTGCCTGTTGCCAAAAGCGAAAAGCTGTTTTCGTGCCTCATTAACCTTTGACAATGGTGATGTGTGTTTGTACAGTAGTACGACAAACCTCTCCAGCGTTTCCATGTCATTGTCACACAGAGATGCCGGGGCTTCAGACAGTCTCCTAAATAGTGACTTGAATAGATCTGAAGTCCTCCAAACTTCCCATGCTGTCTTCTTGCCAATCCCACAAAATGCAGACACAGTGTCACACCCAGAGAAAGCATGCATAAATAGCAGTCCTTGTGACGCTTCTGCACCCAAAACCGTTGCAATGCCATGAGCTGATACATAGCGGAAGGTCTTCCCATGGCCAAGTGCGACTCAGAGATCACGCCCATGAAGAAAGTTTGCTGTCCGTATGGCTAGGACTATGACGTCTGTATCTCTAGCATGAATCATTATTGTTCGATAACCTTGGTGATATGCATGGAAGGTGTGGAGCAACATTCTACCATCTGCTTCATCTTGCATGCATGGCACAAGTTGTGAGACGTCATGATCTGGCCTCATCAGCACGTTTTCCTCACATGTGACGAGTATCTTTCCTTCTGGTAGCTCGAATGACTACAATGTATGTGCGAGAAAGGTGAAGAGGCCTGTTTTGTTGCGTCAACTCGTAGGAAAGTTTTCCAATTTTGAGGGAGTCTTGTACTCGATGCAACACGAAGAGCTTCACCATGTCCCCGTAATTCTCTAGCGTGTGTCTTCAAGATTCCCGCCTTATACATGTCCCATACAACATCCAATCTTTTAACCATCTGTAGTTGTCTAGCAATGTGTGGGAGGAAGACGTGCTCTGCAAAATCTCCAAATGTGTTCACAACCACGTTTGATTTCTTGGGATCTAGATTATGCTTCATAGCTGCTCCGTCAATGATCTTCACTTCAACCTCGGGACAATCAGTTGCACGAGCCACTAATGCTTCCAAACATCCCATCAGATCTGTTTTGCTGCCTTGGCGCATTGCGTTGCTCTCAGCAAGTGATGGGGGGCCATGGATGATTCTCATGCTCAAAGAATGAATCAAGGTCTCCGTCTCTGGATTGGCACGAAATGTACAGTCTAGAGAATAACTGTACATCTGTCTTCATTGCAACAAGCTTCTTGTTGGTTCTGCTACTCTTCCTCTGTTTTGATTTGAACAAAAATCAAATTGTTCTTTTGGATTGGGTCATATACCGATTTTGATGATACAGATAGTCGATCTGTGACGAATGCGTGGTACTGTCTAATGCCTAGAATATAATAGGCTATTGTCTCTGTCTATAAGCAGAGCACAATACCCGTGTGCGTGATTGCTATGCAGCTATGTATTCTCCTGATATATTTAAATAGTCAGTGTGAGTTTAGGAAACTACAATAATTATATGGAAATCCGCAACGAAATAATGCTTGGCGAAGCGAGGGGCTGGCATACAATTACTTTTACTGGAGAAAACGTGTAGACCAATTGTTTTGAGTAGCGAAAACTTGTTTCTAAAATGTTCTGCCCGCAACATGTGTGTACAAACGTTTAGCAATAATACTACTAATTTACAAATGTTACAATAACAGCGACAACAACAACAACAATAATAATAATAATATATTTTTTCAGCATGTTTATCTATTTAGGGTATTGTAATGGGTAAGATCATAACCAGTGACCCAAGAAACCCTTAATTTGACATCAATTCCAGCCCTCTACTCCATCTAGAACTTGAATAATGCAGATTTTCCGCTGGGAAGGCGGCCATTTTGAATCTGCCATTTTGAATGGGTTCCCTTGGTAGAATCATGTGGCACCGCATCTAATTATGTTCAGCATACCTTAAACCACCTATATGCCAAATTTCATGCTTTCTGCCAGAATGGAACATCTTACCTCATATTTGTTACATATCCGCCCCACTATCATGATTAATTCCTATTTTGCTGTTAGCCTTGGATAAAATATAATCTATGGACTTGTTGTTATTGCAGATAGAGTTGTAATGATTTTCAGCACATCTACCTGTGATATATGAGTGGGCTCGTGTGGACGGAGAATCTAATGCAGAACCGTGCCATGTTTTGATCATCACAAAGACTTGTAATGGAGGCCGCTTGTGTAGATGAAGATACATTGGTATTGAACCAGCTCTGGCAGAGAAAGCAGCCACAGTTTACCTGCCTACCTGATGTAGCATCAGAGAAGGTGAGCTTTCTACACAGAATACAGCTAATTACTACTAAGTTAACTGTTTCCTAAGCAAAAACAGAAACATATTAGTTAGTACATAAGAAATACTCTGTTAAATATGTTGAGCATATCTGGATTGGAAGACATTGCTGCCTTAGCCGGCTTAGGGGCCGATGTCTTCCAATCCAATTATGTTCAAAGTATTCAACAGTATGTAGCTCTGCATAACCCTTCAATGGTCAAGATTTGTCAAGAAAAATTTTGAAAGTAGTCTTCTAGCCTGCAAATGAACATTTCTAAAGACAATTGCTGCTTATGGCTGTTTTGGTCAGTTATTAGCTCACCTTACCTGAAAGGCCAAGTGAGCTTATGCCGTGACGACCGTCTGTCGTCCGTCCGTCGTCCGTCAACCTTTCCTTTAAACGACTTCTTCTCAAGAACCACTGGGTCGATTTCAATTATATTGGGCAGGAAGCATCCTTGGGGCATAGGGATCCAAGTTTGTTCAAAAGGAACCCGATCGGCCAATTTGGCCGGCGGCCATCTTGGATTTAGGCCAATTTTAGGAAACGTCTTTAAAAATCTTCTCCGAAACCGTTTGGGGGATTGGTGTAAACCTCATGAAATATGATTTATGGCAAGTGCTGAACCAAGTTTGTTCAAGGGGAATTGATTGGTCAAATGGTTTGGCGGCCATCTTGGTTGACCTAGTTGTAGCGAAAATGACTTCTCCAGAACCACTAAAGGGATCGCGCCAAAATTTGGCAGATATGATTAGTGCCTACGGGCCATTAAAGTTTGTTCAAGAGAAGGTGATCCGTCAAAAAACATGGCCGCCGTGGGCCAATCAAAATATAGCATGTTTGGCAGCCATATTGGATTTTTTTATTTGATGGATTTTGAGGCCGAAATTGGTTTTGTGTGTGTTTTAGAGTATTTTGAGCTCAGATTTGCGATTTTCGAAACTGTCTGATAAACGGTTTGGTGGCCATAGCTCCCATGCTAAAGCAATGGGAAATTTAAAATGTTTTCTTCTCGAGAACTACTTGGCTGATTTCAATTATATTTGGCAGGAAGCATCCTTAGGGTGTAGAAATTCAAGTTTGTTCAAACGAAGCTGATCGGCCAATTGGGCCAGTTGCCATCTTGGATTTTGGCCGATTTTTAGAAACATCTTTAAAAATCTTCTCTGAAACCGCTTATGGAAGTGATGCAATCCTGATGAAATATGATTTAGGGATTTAGGCGGCCATCTTGGTTGACCTAGCTGTATCGAAAACGACTTCTCCAGAACCGCTGAAGGGATCGGACCGAAATTTGGCAGATATAATTAGGGACCAAGGGCCATTAAAGTTTGTTCAAGGGAAGTTGATCCGTCCAAAATGGGTTTAATGTGTTTTTGGGTATTCTGATCTCAAATGTGCGATTTTCGAAACTGTTGGATGAACGGTTTGGTGGCCATTTTGTTGATGAAGAGCATTCTAGTTGAAATGCCTATGGTCCAGGTGAGCGATACAGGTCCCTTGGGCCTCTTGTTTAATCATTAAAATGTTAGACATCATGGTGATAATAATAATAATAATAATAATAATAATAATTATCATCAAACCTGTTGTTAGCCCATCAGCGAGGCATACCTGGCCTCTACAGTGAGCGATATTGATGACCGTCCATTTGCAAGCCAAGAGAAAACATTTTATAGGCCCGCGCAATGTGGGATCATCCTAACTGATACCGCTTGTCGTCTGTCTGTCTGTCCATCTGTCTGATTCTTGTCCAATCCATATATCAAAGCAGGGTTGGCAGTGGGAAATACTGGGAAATACTCAGATATCATGGGGTAAGTTTATATATTTAACCTCATGGTTGTTAATTATGCTTAAGAAAAAACCCAATAAATATCATCTAGTGACATATGTATAAGTTGCAAACCTATGCATACATGTAAGGCTACACTACATCAGACAAAACTGAACATTCAATGAAATGCCAATTATAATTTTATGATATATAACTGGATATTTGACAGTAAATCACCATCTAATTCTGACAGTAGTCAAAGACTTTTATTATTGGATAGGTAATTGTGTAGATCTACTGAACTGTATGAAGATCTATAGAATCTACAAATCTTCATACAATTACCTATCCAATAATAAAAGTCTTCAGAATATGCATGCAATGTAAACTGACTTCTGAGGCCTTTACATATTGCTGTGTACTTGCTTTAACCATTTAGCGCTCAAGTCAGCGAAAAATGGCTTTTTATGTGGTATTGATAAATGTCCATTTGCAAACCAAGAGAAGACTATTTTTGAAAATTTACCATTGGAATGACTGGCTTGATAACTGAGCCAGTCATTCCAGTAGTAAATTTTCCAAAAATAGCCTTCTTGATCTGCAAATGGATATTTTCTATGAGGTAATTGAATTTTGCTTGAACAAATTTGAATGTTAAAGGGTTAAATAACTAATTCACTCTCTGGGATATTTACATGTAAGTTAGTACAATGATGGCTGAATACAGTTCATTCTGAAGTTGCAGAAATGTTAAAATTGTAATTGCTTTTTAAACCTGAAATCTACAGAATTTGTTGATAATAATGTGAAAGTCTGTGTTTTCAACCAATCATATTGTAGCATGTAATAGTATAAATAGTAAATAGTATCCCCAATTAGACGCCTTGCTGTCTTTCTTTCCATTGTGAAGCAATATCACACCTTTATGTGAATGAGCTGAGTGATGGAGACAGTCTAGCTCATAGCACTGATTCACATAGAAATCTAAGGCTAACTAAATAATCAATACTTGTAGGTACATGTACCAGCAGTTTGGTAATCTAAGCTTAAATCTCTATTTTAAATCAATATTCTGATAGGCTGAGAATTCAAGGCAGCCTAATGGATTTGTATTTTATGTCACAATATGTACAGCACGCTAATGCATTGTATATCAGTTTAATGACATGAAAGTTTCTTAATATTTTGAAACTATTTTACTGGAAGTTGTTGTTGCAGCTCCGACTGAAAATGGTTTCTGAAAATTTTACCAAGATTGTTTGTGCAATAGATAGGTGTTGTATCTGCTATGTAGAGTTGAAAAGGTTATAGATATGCTATTATGTGCCTATATTGCCTATTTGATCTCATATGTCAACCTGTATTAGATATATTAGCTCCTCTCATTAATATATCTAAGATATTTACTTTAAAATATACCATTTCTGATGAGTATTGGAGTATTTCCCGCTTTTTGGAGTATTTCCAGGTGCGGTATTTACCAGTATTTCGCACCAGGTATTTCCAGCACCGGGAAATTGCTGCCAACCCTGTATCGAAGGGGTTTGAACCAACGCTCACAACCGTTTTTCAGCGGATATATTATAGGGGAGACGCAGTATCGAGATTTCA
The DNA here is from genome assembly GCA_034401795.1 of Chaetoderma sp. LZ-2023a. Lineage (NCBI taxonomy): Eukaryota > Metazoa > Mollusca > Caudofoveata > Chaetodermatida > Chaetodermatidae > Chaetoderma > Chaetoderma sp. LZ-2023a. Next base: position 265,541,053 of record CM067369.1, on the reverse strand, counting down.
TTTCAGTGAATTCCGTCCTTATTCACCTAAAAGCCTAAAAATTTGTGAAATATTTATTGACCGATCTATATTTCGGAGAGTTTTGAACTTACACTCAATATTTTCATAGGCTCTACTACATGTACCTACCCACATGTATATAGGCGAAGTCTCATAATTTTGTTTTAAAAAAATCTCTTCTCCAGAGTTATCTCCCTTGAAATATTAAAAATTTGTCAAATATAAATGCAGTGTCATGATATGGTTTTGGCAATATCCACTCATATTTTCCAGGTTTACCCCCCCCCCCCACCCCCCTTGAAAGATGTAAAATTTGGCAATAATTTCTTATCCGATCCATATCTCAGAGAATAATTTCTTTTCTTATCCGATCCATATCTCAGAGAATAATTTCTTATCCGATCCATATCTCAGAGAATAATTTCTTATCCGATCCATATCTCAGAGAATAATTTCTTATCCGATCCATATCTCAGAGAATAATTTCTTATCCGATCCATATCTCAGAGAATAATTTCTTATCCGATCCATATCTCAGAGAATAATTTCTTATCCGATCCATATCTCAGAGAATAATTCCTTATCCGATCCATATCTCAGAGAATAATTCCTTATCCGATCCATATCTCAGAGAATAATTCCTTATCCGATCCATATCTCAGAGAATAATTCCTTATCCGATCCATATCTCAGAGAATAATTCCTTATCCGATCCATATCTCAGAGAATAATTCCTTATCCGATCCATATCTCAGAGAATAATTCCTTATCCGATCCATATCTCAGAGAATAATTCCTTATCCGATCCATATCTCAGAGAATAATTCCTTATCCGATCCATATCTCAGAGAATAATTCCTTATCCGATCCATATCTCAGAGAATAATTCCTTATCCGATCCATATCTCAGAGAATAATTCCTTATCCGATCCATATCTCAGAGAATAATTCCTTATCCGATCCATATCTCAGAGAATAATTCCTTATCCGATCCATATCGCAGAGAATAATTCCTTATCCGATCCATATCTCAGAGAATAATTCCTTATCCGATCCATATCTCAGAGAATAATTCCTTATCCGATCCATATCGCAGAGAATAATTCCTTATCCGATCCATATCTCAGAGAATAATTCCTTATCCGATCCATATCTCAGAGAATAATTCCTTATCCGATCCATATCTCAGAGAATAATTCCTTATCCGATCCATATCTCAGAGAATAATTCCTTATCCGATCCATATCTCGGAGAATAATTCCTTATCCGATCCATATCTCAGAGAATAATTCCTTATCCGATCCATATCTCAGAGAATAATTCCTTATCCGATCCATATCTCAGAGAATAATTCCTTATCCGATCCATATCTCGGAGAATAATTTCTTATCCGATCCATATCTCGGAGAATAATTCCTTATCCGATCCATATCTCAGAGAATAATTCCTTATCCGATCCATATCTCAGAGAATAATTCCTTATCCGATCCATATCTCAGAGAATAATTCCTTATCCGATCCATATCTCAGAGAATAATTCCTTATCCGATCCATATCTCAGAGAATAATTCCTTATCCGATCCATATCGCAGAGAATAATTCCTTATCCGATCCATATCTCAGAGAATAATTCCTTATCCGATCCATATCTCAGAGAATAATTCCTTATCCGATCCATATCTCAGAGAATAATTCCTTATCCGATCCATATCTCAGAGAATAATTCCTTATCCGATCCATATCTCAGAGAATAATTCCTTATCCGATCCATATCTCAGAGAATAATTCCTTATCCGATCCATATCTCAGAGAATAATTCCTTATCCGATCCATATCTCGGAGAATAATTTCTTATCCGATCCATATCTCAGAGAATAATTTCTTATCCGATCCATATCTCAGAGAATAATTTCTTATCCGATCCATATCTCAGAGAATAATTTCTTATCCGATCCATATCTCAGAGAATAATTTCTTATCCGATCCATATCTCAGAGAATAATTCCTTATCCGATCCATATCTCAGAGAATAATTCCTTATCCGATCCATATCTCAGAGAATAATTTCTTATCCGATCCATATCTCAGAGAATAATTTCTTATCCGATCCATATCTCAGAGAATAATTTCTTATCCGATCCATATCTCAGAGAATAATTTCTTATCCGATCCATATCTCAGAGAATAATTTCTTATCCGATCCATATCTCAGAGAATAATTCCTTATCCGATCTATATCTCAGAGAGTTTTGGACTTATGCTCGCAGTCTTTTGTCAGAGGATCTAATTGTCATGATTTTGTTTCAGAAAAATCTGCATATAATTGCCCGGGTTATCGCTCGTGAAAGTCGTAAAATTTGTCACAGATTCCTTGTCCGACCCATCTCTGAGATTTTTGGACGTATACGCAAAATCTTTGTTCAGCCTATCTTTGGGGTAGAGATGAAGTGTCATGATTTCATTTCAAACCTGGCCATATTCACCTCTTCCCTTGAAAGACATAAAAGCTTTAAAAAGTTTCTTGTCCAACCCCTACATATATCTTGGAGAGTTTTGTACTTATATTCACCATTTTAATCAACAGGTAGATCAGAGGAAGATACAGTGCTGCGATTGCATTTGGCAAATTCCATCCATATTCACCAGAGTTGTCTCCCCTGAAAACCGTAAAATCTGCCTACAAACATTTAGCTAGAATTTGGTACATACATGTAGATAAACAGGTTACAAGACGTCATCAGTTGTCATGGTGATTCAGCAAAAGTTATCTCCCCTACAAAATAATAATAACTAGATTGATCGGTCGATGACGTGTCATCTCAAATCCCCACATTCACTGCTTTGAACTTTTGACACACCCCACAACCCACCCCGTGGGTAGGCGCCAAATGTAAACATCATTTTGCACTCCGCGATCATATGGGTAACTCACATAACAAATTTGGTTGAATTCCGTCCAACAGTGTCAGAGGAGTTGCATTACGATCAATTTCATGACCTTTTGACCCCATTCCCTGGGGGCGGGGCCAAATGTAAATGTGCTCATCCACTCCACATTGATATGGGTAACTCACATATCACATTTGGTTGAATTCCATCCAATGGTTTCATAGGCAATGCGTTACAATCAATTTCTGCAGGTTAAAATTTGACCTTTTAACCCCTCTCCCGCCCCCTGGGGGTGGAGCCAAATCTAAATGGCCTCTTGCACTCCGCAATCATAGGAGTAACTCAGATATCAAATTTGGTTGAGTTCTGTCTAACGATTTCAGAGGAGTTGCATTACAATCAATTTCATGACTTTTTGACCACATCCCTCACCCCCTGGGAGCCAAATCTAAATATCATCTTGCAAAGCAGAAACATATGGGTAACCCAAATTTGATTTAATTCCACCCAATGGTTTGGGAGGAGATAGCGTGACGGACATACAGACAGGTGGACAGAGGCGATTACAATATCCCCGGCGTTTTTTTTAAATGTGGGGATACTAATATCTTTATTTATAGAGGGTGCAGTAAACTCGATCAGTACAAATAACTCTTCTTCCCTGAGGCCCTCAACTATTTACAGTTTGAATATATTTATAATCAGATATATAAACTATCTATACAAGAGTATGATACAGGTATATACAACAACTAGACGATGCACATTACATGTTTCACCCCACCCACCACCACCACCACCCCCACACACACCCACCCCCTGCAAACTGCAGCTATTCACAAGATTATGTTTGTCACAGGGATTGAGTGATAGATTGTACTCGCAGGCAAACAGACAGACAGACAGACAAATGTAATGACATTCATTATAGGTGAAGTAATTAAGTGGAAACCAAGTGCATGGATACTTTTGCCAAATTTTTAGGTATTTCAAGGGAAATAACTACAGCGAATCTGGACAAATTTCACTGATCAGTACACAATCCCCACCGAGGGCATGCCATCAGGAGTTGACATAACAAATTTGAAATAAATCCATCCATTATAAGTGAAGTTATTAAGCATAAACCAAATGCGAAAAGCATAATCCACCCCACCCACTCTGCCCCGCTTTGAAAATAAAATATTAAGGACAATACAGATACATTTGGATATGAATTAGTTTATACAGTATACAAAACTCAACATTCACAAAAACTAAGTACATGTATTCACATTTATCATTCCTCAAACAAATACATGTATGTATGTTTGGGGGCGTATGTTGAATTTCATTAAAATTCCTGTTTAGATTACAACTGGGACACCTGCCTCGATAATCAAGCTAGTCATTCCAGTGGCAAATTTTTAAGAATATTCTCTTGGCCTGCAGAGCAAAAATATTAATTTTATTGACCAATCATCTTGAAGCGTGACCATTATTAGTCACCTACCGGTAAAACCGGGGGGACTATAGTTTTGCACTCCGTCTGTCTGTCCATCTGATGCAGTTGGTTTCCCATGCTTTTTTTCGCAGTCCTTCAAGGCATTTAACTGAGAATGGATACATAGTCATTGCTTTGTTATGAGAAGTTACAGACCAAGTTCCAGTTTCAGGTGTATGTGTCAAATTTTGATGGAGTTATGACCCTTTCAACTTAAGAAATGTGAAAAATATCAGTTTTCCGCAATTTTTTTCGCACTCCTTCAAGATACATTTGTATTTAAAAGAAAATCAGTACATCGCTTTAGTTTAAGGAGGTACAGAGCAAGTTCAAATTTCAGGCACTTTTGTAAATTTTTCATGGGGTTATCACCCATTTCGACTTTCCGCACTTTTTTTCGCAGTCTTTCAAGATATTCTACTGAGAATTGATACATTGGTTTGTTATTAGAAGTTACAGACCAAGTTCGAGTTTCGCACATATGCGTCAATCTTTGATGGAGTTATGCCTCATTTCGACTTAAGAAATACGAAAAATATCAGCTTTCCGCACTTTTTTCACACTCCTTCAAGGTATTCAAGTGAGAATTGGTAGGTTGCTTTATTATAGCGAGTTACATCATTACATGTACAGAGCAAGTTCGAGTTTAAGACATTTTCTACAGTTTTTCATGGAGTTATGCCTCCTTTTGACTTATGAAATACGAAAAATATTTTAGTTTTCCGCACTTTTTCGCAGTCTTTTAAGATATTCAACTGAGAATTGGTGGCTTGCTTTGTTATGAGAAATTACAGGCCAGGCTTGAGTTTGAGGAGTTCTCATAAATTTTTGATAGAGTTACCTCCCCTTTAGACATGAAATCTGAAAAATATCTGTTTTTCGCACTCCTTCAAGGGATTCCACTGAAAGGTTACAGAGCAAGTTCGAGTTTCATAAATTTTCATAAATTTTCCGTGGAGTTAATGCCCACTTTCGACTTATGAAATACAAAAAATATTAGTTTTCCACACTATTTTTCGCAGTATTTCAAGATATTCAACTGAGAATTGGTATGTTGTTTTGTTATGAGAAATTACAAAGCAAGTTCGAGTTTTAGGAGTTTGCATCAATTTTGATGGAGTTACTGCCTGGAGTTGCTGGCCCTTTCGACTTATGAAATAGGAAAAATATCTTTTCCCGCACTTTTCACACTCATTCAAGGGATTCAAATGAGCATTGGTAGGTTGCTTTATTATACAGAGTTATAGAGCAGTTTTGAGTTTTCCATGGAGTTATGCCCCCTTCCGACTTATGAAATACAAACATATCAGCTTTCAAGACTTTTTCACTCTCCTTCACCATACATTTATATAACTGAAACTTGGTATATTGCTTTGTTATGAAAAGTTATAGATCAAGTTTAAGTTTTGGCTGCTTCTGTCAATTTTTAATTGAGTTTTTGACTGTCAATCTCTAAAGATTTATATCACCAGGTAGGGGACATGTACTGCAAAGCAATACTTAAAGAATGCTTGTTTATTAAGCGCTGACTGCAACAAGACTTCTTGTTGTTTAACCCTTTAATAACTAAATTTTGTCAAGAAAATTAAATATTTCCTAATGGAATGTCCATTTGCAGGCCAAGAGAAGAGCATTTTTGAAATTGTACCACTGGAATAGCTGGCTCGGTTACCGAGCCAGTCATTGCTGTGGTAAGTTTTCAAAAATGGGTGTCTCTTGGCCTGCAAATGGACATTCCTCCAGACCACTACACAGGCAGGTTTGGGCCGGCTTCAGTATGATACGGTTAATTCTATGCTGTAAATGATTCATGGCTGATCTTGATTGTCACACAGACAATGGAGGAATCCAGCCTTAGCTATGACCCACCCATCTCTTAGCTTAGCTCCACCAACGCTTTGCCCGTGTTAGGATTGATCGATCTCTGAACTCCCTGAATCTTAATTTTCAGAAAACTATACAGGTTTGCTGTTCAATATTTTGAAACTAATTTGACTAGGTGCTGGTACGATCTTAGCAACCTCATTCATGACATAATTGGTTATGACATCATCCTACACATCACATGTAGTTTATTATGACATCATATGATTGATGGGTAAACTGGAAACCTCCATTCCACAAATCACCAAATGAGTCAACAATCAGCGTCACTATGTAGCATCCAAATCCATAAAATGTTCTATATTGTGCACGTTTTCAAATTACATTTTAAGTTTAAATTCTAGAAGCTAGTAATCAGCAGTCGCTTCTACAAGCAGTTACATTGTAGATGTACAAATCTTTTACATATTAGTTTTGACATGTTCACTGTCTGTACGCTGAATTTCTGCAGACTACATCTTCCATGGGGCTTAACACTGGATATGCTGGATATTTTGAAAACAATTTGACTGAAAAGTTGTTGGAATTTCAGTCAAATTGGTTTCAAAATATTCAGTAGGTCCAGAATTATTGGCCATTGAAATTCTTGTCTAGTGGCGTGCATCAGTTAGACATTTAGTTATGCCATGTTTGTTTATTGTTGCAGATTGGAGGACAAGTCCTGTATGCCACAGAGGATCAGTTTAACTCAAAGGAAGATTTATTAAAGGTATTGTCCCTGTACAATGCTGTACCAGTTTCTTACAGGGTATGGACATATTTGCCCATTGCATTTGAATGTAAAGTCTTTGTCAAGAAATCAGATCTAGTTAGTAATTACATGTAACATTCAGTGAATTAATATGTGCATTAAAATCTTTTAGATGCAGTAAATAAAGTCATCGCCATTACCCCCTCGCTGTAAATATTCATTATCCAGTTTGCACAGTTTTGACGCACTAATGTACTGTGCTAAGTTTTAACATGGGTGTAAATCTGCTATCTCTATGGTAATAGATGATGATATAACACCCAATGTCTATGGTATGACAACAGGCGAATTAGGCAACAAAAGTAATGACATACCGTATCTGGCTCTTTTGTCAGAAAATAACTTAATTTATATTTAGCAATTCTAGACCGAGTGAAATTCTGTTTGTCGTACTAGTTGTTATTCGTAGACATCAGCAAGACCCGTATCAAAATTAAAATACTGTATTCTTTCATAAACCTGGTATCAGAAATGAAGACATAAATTGCTTTTCATGTCATTAAATTTTTGAAACAAATTTTTAGATGTGATTCTCAACTACCATAAGTCTGTCTGTGCATCTGTCTGTCCTTTTTTATCCCCCTTCCCCTCCCCCGGTATGGAAGACGGGGGGGATATAGCGATCAGCATGTCCATTCATCCATCCCCATCTTGTCAACGCATCTCCTACTAGAGGTCTCATTGGACAAACTTAAAATTTTGTCCACATTATCAGTATCATGTGCGGATGTGCATGTGCTTTTTTCGCGTCCGAAAATTATTCATTACAGAGTTACCCCCCTTTAAATACCTTTAAGCCGATACATGAACTGCAGTACCTATCATTTCTTGTCAACACAACACAACTCCTACAATTTAGCTGTGATTCTTTTGAAACATTGTAAGGGTTCTCATTACCACTTGAAGGAGTCTACTCCATCCAAAAGCCAGGACTATAGTAGAGAGTTGTGGTTCTTGCATTAGAAGGCATTAAATGCAAGATTAGAATTAGTGAAATTATGTTTGTCGTACTAGCTGTTATTCGTAGACATCAGCAAGCCCCTTATCAAAATTAAAATACTGTATTCTTCTTTCATAAACCTGGTATCAAAAATGAAGACATAAATTGCTTTTCATGTCATTACATTTTTGAAACAATTTTGATGTGTCTGTCCTTTTTTATCCCCCCCCCCCCCCCCGGTCTGGAAGACGGGGGGATATAGCGATCAGCATGTCCATCCATCCATCCCCGTCTTGTCAACACATTTCCTACTAGAGGTCTCAATGGATTAACTTAAAATTTTGTCCACATTATCGGTATCATGTGCGGATGTGCATGTGCTTTTTTCGTGTCCGAAAAACTGTTCATTACAGCGTTATCCCCCTTTATATATCTTAAAGCCGATACATAAACTGCATGGCCAATCATTTCTTGTCAACGCAACTCCTAGAGGTCTCAATGGATTAACTTAAAGCTTTCTTGACATTATCAGTATCATGTGCAGATGTGCATGTGCTTTTTTCGTGACCAAGAAATTGTTCAAGATAGAGTTATCCCCCTTTATATATCTTAAAGCCGATACATAAACTTCATTGCCAATCATTTCTTGTAAACACAACTCCTACAGTTTAGCTCCGATTCTTTTGAAACTTGGTACGTGTTATCATTACCGCATGAAGGTGTGCATGTGTGTTCATCCGCCTGTCCAAAATGTATGTATGCTCGGCTACCAATCCATCCATCTCTGACAATCATTTCTTGTCAACACAACTCCTACAATTTAGCTGTGATTCTTTTGAAACCTGGTAAGGGTTCTCATTACCACTTGAAGAAGTCTACTCCATCCAGAAACCTGGAGTCCTGGACTATAGTAGAGAGTTGTCGTTCGTGCACTAGAAGGCATTAAATGCAAGATTAGAAATCTTTCTGGCGCTAAATGTAAGTAGATTTATTTAGCAAGTTGTGATTAAACGATAAGTATGTTTATGTGGTTAATAAAATGACAGACCAACCCTAGGGGGGGATGGGGGGTGGCTGTGGTCCTTATCTCCCTTGAAATACTTAAAATTCATCAAAATTGTCTTGTTCATGCCAGATCTTGAAGAATTTTGAACCTATGCTCTCAATTCCTTTGTCACTGAATATATTATTTGAAGAAGCAGTGCTATGATTCCGTTTTGAAGAAATTCATCCATATTTTCCTGACTTATCTCCCTCGAAAAACTTTAAATTCATCAAAATTCTCTTGTCCGGGCATAATAGTTGAAGAGAATTGAACCTGCACTTACAAATCCATCTTTCTTTAAGGCGAGATGCAGTGTCAGGATTTGATTTTTCTAAAATCTTGTCCTTTACAATTAACGTTATATGTATGTCCACTATTTATATATGTCTATCTGAAATGTTTGGATCCGGGGAGGGGATATATGCCGTCTTCTGATGGCACTTGTTTGACATTTCTGAGAAAGCTGTGTAAGTCACAACTAGAGCATGGTCGCATGTGTGATACTCTATGCCGAAACTACAACTATTGCGTGGTCGCATGTGTAATACCCTGTGCTGAAACTACAACTAGCATGGTCGCATGTATGATACCCTATGCTGAAACTACAACTAGCATGGTCGCATGTATGATACCCTATGCTGAAACTACAATTAGCATGGTCGCATGTATGATACCCTATGCTGAAACTACAACTAGCATGGTCGCATGTATGATACCCTATGCTGAAACTACAACTAGTGTGATCGCATGTATGATACCCTATGCTGAAGCTACAACTATAGCGTGGTCGCATGTGTGATACCCTATGCTGAAATTACAGCTTTGTTTCGATCTGGTATATTATACGTGTGGTAAAAAATTACGCTAGATCTGAGAACAAAATAAGGACCCCATGCTGGTTAGATGCATCTGCAGAAAAAGCCATTGTTATGGTAAGGAATCCACTGCAACTAGCAGAGGACATGTGATGTGAAAACGGGCTCCATTTGTATCATTTCTGTATGAGTTTTCGACACTTATGTACACTAAAAGTATGCCGTTCACACAGAATATACCGAAATGGTAAGATAGGCTCAGAATGGAGCTGAAGTATCTTACATCATAATTAAATATGTGATTTGTTAACTGACCACACTGTAATCAAAATGGCGTATGTCTGTCATGAAGGTGGCAATAGTCTGTCATGAAAGTGTCTAAATTGTATGTATTTTATTAGCCCTTTAACCGTCAAATTTGTTCAAGAAAATCTCAATTTTCTCATAGAAAATGTCAATTGGCAGACCAAGAGGAGAGTATTTTTGAAAATTTACCGCTAAAGTCATTCCAGGGGTAAATTTTCAAAAATACTCTTCTTTTGGTCTGCAAATGGACATTTCTCAAGATCATTGCAGAAGCCATTTTTGGCTGATATGAGTTAAAGCATTAAGATACATGTACAATTTAGTAAACATTCTGTTGAATATTTTGAAACACATTTGACTGGAAGCTATAGCTGCTATGCCAAATTAGTTCAATATTCAATAGACTACCTGTATAGACACATGTACCTTGAAATTTAGATTCTGGGAATTCAGTTTTCTAAGCCTCCGACACGCGTAAAATGTGGGCGGTGGCTAAATAGAAATGTGTGTGTGTGTGTGCGTGCGTGTGCGTGTGCGTGCCTGTGTGTGTGTGTGAGTGCGCGCGTGCACGCGTGTGTGTGTGCCTGTGTGTGTGTGTGTGTGTGTGTGTGTGTGTGTGTGTGTGTGTGTGTGTGTGTGTGTGTGTGCATGTGTCTGTGTGTGCGTGCGTGTGGTGTGTGTGTGTGTGTGTGTGTGCGTGCGTGCGTGCGTGCGTGCATGCGTGTGTGTGTGTGTGTGTGTGTGTGTGTGTTTGTGTGTGTGTGTGTGTGTGTGTGTGTGTGTGTGTGTGTACGTGCGTGTGTGGTGTGCGTGTGCGCGTGCACGTGTCTGTGTGTGTGCGTGCGTGTGTGTGTGTTAGGTACATGTAGAAATGAATCCATCTCATGTTTCCTCATTTCATGTTTTTGGCACCTGTATATAGCGCTGAACAGCCTAATCATGCATTGTGTCTTACTTAGCAAGCTGAGCCTGTCTGGCACAGAGAAGAAATATCTAATTATCGACAGAAGATGGATGGATGGCAGACCAGGAACCAGTTTCATAGCACCGCAGCTGACTTCTGCCAGAGTTGTATTATTAAACTGGGTAAGTCTTAGCTGCCTTTTCAGTTTGAGACTGTTTTTGTTATTTTCAAGAAATTAACATCCCTATATAATGACATGTAGATATGTACACTAGACATGCATATAGCCATATAAATATGTGAACATGGACTATGATCAAGATTTATCCATGTAGCTCGCCTCCATGAACTACATGTACGGCAAGGTGTTGTGAGTGGTTTGATCTGCTGTTACATCTACTTAAGGTTGCATCATGATGCATTTGACATTGAAATTCTGTACATTTACAGGGTTTCAAATTATTTTGTGGATGATATGCATCCAGTTTATATTTAATGTTTTCATCACCTACCAACTTAACTGGTAACCACGATATACACTAACACAAAATGTCTCGAATCAAGTAAAAATTATTACCTCGATCTCATCCTCTTGTAAGTCCAGTAACTCTTTGCAGGCATTTTATGTACACAGGGATTACCTCCCTTGAAGTCAATCTTATTCACACACACGCACACACGGATTGCCTCCATTGAAGTCAATCTTTAACTGGTGCATATTCAGCCAATACAAATCACCTGATCCAGGATGCTTTGCTTCTGATATCTGATTGGCTGACACGATCACGTGATCTTCATGCCTAATTTGCTTACCTCAATTAGCAAGGCACCATTTCTCAGAAAAAAGATTGGTATTCAAGCATTATTTATAAGGATTTTGAGTTACATGTATTTTATTGTAATCTCTGTGAATTAGTATTATATAGAGTATGTCACGACGCTACCTCCTGATTCCAGTTTTCGTAACGAAGTACGCTGATCTTTGTTCTTTCTATACATCTACAGGTCCTTATAACATGGGTTTGTCAAAATAGCGAAAAGAATATTTCCAAGCCAAGGAGACAAATTTTGAAACTTTACCACTGGAATAATCCCAGCATCTCAGTGGTAAATAATTGAATATTTTGAAAAGAGAGTCTTCTCTTGGCCTGTAAACAGACATTCCGTAGGCTAAAATTTAAATTTTCTTGATAAATCTGTACTTTTAAAGGGTTAAATTAATTAATTTGAATGAAATCTCACAGCTCAGTTCTGTATGATAGTTAGATGTATGTCTAATCTACACCGTGATGTAATGGATTAATGCAGATTTAGCCATGCCCCGCCCATCTCTAGCTAAGCTCCACCAATGCTTTGTCCGTGTTGGAATGGATCAAAGCCTGAATCTCAATGTCCAGAAAACTGTACTCGTAAGCTGTTGAATATGTTGAAACTTATTTGACTAGGTAATATTCAACAGAATATTTTTGAAATAGTAAAGACATACGATTTATACAACTTGACGGACTATGACGTCCGCCTACATGTGACGTCGTGGATTATGATATCATATGATTGATGAATGCATTTGTAGACTGGATTCTTCCATTTAATTGAAGATCTTTGTGTAATTTGGGGCAGGGGAAATTCTTTTCAGGTGGACCTACATGTACATCCAGGTTAGCATATATAGTATCACATGACAAACTATCCACAGGGTTTTATACACAAGTATGGACAGTCTGGAAAAGTATGGAATAATAATAAACCCATAGAAAAAAACTATGAAAATGGCAAATACAGATGTCTTCATGTGAATCTCATTTTCAAAATAAAATAGGTAAAATTAAAAATATTGACAATCTGGGCTACTAATTCCGACAGTTTTCTGTAAATATTTGGCAGTGGTGAAGTGGACTCTGATAAAGATATCCTAAGACTGAATCTATAACGTCGGATGGGTGAACAGAGGGTAGGGGGACAGCCTACTGGCTAAGGACTCTTTAACCATATGGCTGGTGCCTAGAAACACCATGATGTGGAGATTATATATCATGTATGCTTCCTTTTTCACCTGATTAGAGTGTTTACGTTTGCAGATGGGTCCCCTCTTAGAACCTGGGTAATGCAGTAAGAAGCATACTCCATCCTACGGTTAGGTAGTGCTGTGTCTTGAATCCTCAGTTTGAAGAGTCTTTTGCTTCCCCTGCATAAGGGGAGGGGAGGCGAGGTACCTATTGCCACCCCACCCCCACCCCCCTTCTCATGCTACGTCTATGAGAAGAATTAGCTTTGAATGGAGCGCTGGGATATCTCTGGTTGGAGATTGTTTGTATTGGCTCCTACCATGTTTTGCTGATTAAATTAAACTGGTAAAACGTGATAAGCCACGTTGCTGAAGTATACGCTGACGCTTGTCTTTGGTTGGAGGACCAAAGTCAGATGCCCGACACTGGGGCAGTGCCTCCTATTTATAGGCCACGGGACCCAGCAAGTTTACCCACCACTGAGCATGTGCACACTCATGCTCACTTGTTAGCTGAACCCGGAATTCAGGGTCCCTGCTACTGAGCATGTGCGTGCACATGCTCACTGATTGTTCTTAGCTGGGCCCTGAATTCAGGGTCCCTGCTATTGAGTGTCGGGAATCTGACTTTCGTCCTCCAACTGAAGACAAGCGTCAGGTATACTTCAGCAACGTGGCTTATCACGTTATACCAGTTTATATCCTAAAACTAGTATGGTAATTTATAAATTAGCTCTGGAAAAGGTATGGAAAAAGTAAGAAATTTCATACTGGGAAAGGTGTATGAACCCTGTATACAGGTCATAGGTGAGACACTCGCCATCTTCTGATAGCTCATGTTCTGCTGAACATACAGATATATTCTCTTATTCCGCTATATTTGAGTTTTGTTAGGCTAGGGGTTAACATTGGGCCTATGTCATCAGTCATGTCAGTGTGAAGACTTGCTCTTGCTACAGTGGACCTTGCCATTATTAGCTATGCCTCGCCCATCACTAGCTAAGCTCCACCCGCACCTCGTTGTGTTGGGATTGATCGATCTCTGAATGCCCTATCAATTTCGAGAAAACTATACAGGGAAGTTATTGAATATTTTGTAACTAATTTGACAGGATGCTGTTGCTGCTATGCTGTTCCTGCCTATAGCAGCAACAGCGCCCAGTCAAATTAGTTGCGAAATATTCAACAGAATATTTGTTAAATAGTAAAGGCATACAATTTGTACAACAACGTATAGTCCATCTTCAAATATACGTTCGTGACGTACTTATCGACATCATTCATGATGTGGTTGATTATGATGGGTGGGTACTCTGGAAAGGTGAATTGTCTAGCTTAATTTGTATTTTGCTTCACTCTACATATCTATTTATTTGTAGGAAAGGTTTCTCTGTTGTACGGTGTGGATATAGATACAGCATACTTTACAGGAAACTATGCACCATATATCAGCATACAGGGACATTGCTGTAATTCAGGTATGCATCTGTCACAGCATACAGGGACATTGCTGTAATTCAGGTATGCATCTGTCACAGCATACAGGGACATTGCTGTGATTCAGGTATGCATCTGTCACAGCATACAGGGACATTGCTGTAATTCAGGTATGCAATCTGTCACAGCATACAGGGACATTGCTGTAATTCAGGTATGCAATCTGTCACAGCATACAGGGACATTGCTGTAATTCAGGTATGCAATCCATCCCAGCATACAGAGACATGGCTGTAGTTCAGGTATGCAATCAGTCACAGCATACAGGGACATGGCTGTAGTTCAGGTATGCAATCAGTCACGGCATACAGAGACATGGCTGTAGTTCAGGTATGCAATCAGTCACAGCATACAGGGACATGGCTGTAGTTCAGGTATGCAATCAGTCACAGCATACTGAGACATGGATGTAATTCAGGTATGCAATCAGTCACAGCATACAGGGACATTGATGTAATTCAGGTATGCAATCAGTCACAGCATACCAAGACATGGATGTAATTCAGGTATGCATCAGTCACAGCATACAGGGACATTGCTGTAATTCAGGTATGCAATCTGTCACAGCATACAGGGACATTGCTGTAATTCAGGTATGCATCAGTCACAGCATACAGGGACATTGCTGTAATTCAGGTATGCAATGAGTCACAGCATACAGGGACATTGCTGTAATTCAGGTATGCAATCAGTCACAGCATACAGGGACATGGCTGTAATTCAGGTATGCAATCTGTCACAGCATACAGGGACATTGCTGTAATTCAGGTATGCAATCCATCCCAGCATACAAAGACATGGCTGTAGTTCAGGTATGCAATGTGTCACAGCATACAGAGTCATGGCTGTAATTCAGGTATACAATCAGTCACAGCATACAGGGCATCGCTGTAGTTCAGGTATGCAATCAGTCACAGCATACAGGGACATGGCTGTAGTTCAGGTATGCAATCAGTCACAGCATCCAGAGACATGGCTGTAGTTCAGGTATGCAATCTGTCACAGCATACATAGAAATGGCTGTAGTTCAGGTATGCAATTTGTTACAGCATACAGAAACATGGCTGTAATTCAGGTAGGCAATCTGTCACAGCATACAGGGACGTTGCTGTAATTCAGGTAGGCAATGTGTCACAGCATACAGGGACATATCTGTAATTCAGGTATACAATCTTTCACAACGTACATCAGCATACAATGGCACCATCCCAACTCGTTAATGACGCCTGAGCTGACTAATTTACTGTTCATTAGCTCCACTCATTAGTGACCCAGCCTGACTAGTCGCTAGCCCCGCTTCTTAATGACTCGTGAAGATTAATTTCAAGCCCCGTAGCTACAGTACAGCTCCTATAAATAACCTGAAACATGTTAGTTTGTACAATTTTGAACACTACATGTATGTAAGAAATGTTCTGTTGAATATTTTGAACATAATTGGATTGGAAGACATTGCTGCCTTAAGCAGTAATGGCTTCCAATCCAAGTATGTTCAACATATTCAACATTACTTTCTAAAATATGTCTGAGTTGTACTCTAGGATGCGTATTACCTGTATTCGTGACTATGATGTACTGTAGTCAGTCTATCTGTTCAGCTGTCTGCATCTATCACGTGTTTATTTTATTTGCAGAAAAAGGTCTTCCAAATATGGTATTCACGTCACATAAAGCTGTCTCTATAGTAACACAGGTATTTATAGATGTGATAACCAATTTAAACTAAAATCCTGTGAATCCCTAGCTGTCAAATTCAGGCTATTGAAAGAAATCATAGGAACAATGTTTTGAATGTGTTGAAGTAATATTAACTGAAAACTCCTGCTGCATTTCCATCAAATTATTTTCAAAATGTTGACCATACTATTACTTACATAATAAAGAGTTTGCTAATCTCCTGTTACTTGTGATTACCTTACTATGAACTTTCATGACATGAAACTAAAATGTATAATAACTGTCATACTGGAGTTCTGAGTTACCTCCCTTAGCGCTAGCGCTCAATAAATTGTTTCCACTCTATCCAGGGGACTAAAGATGACACCTTCACGCCAGACTCCTCCGTAAGTACCAACTTTGTTGGGAAACTAAGTCATCAAGGATTGCGGGCTGACATCCGCATACAGAGTCAACTCTGATTTTGTCTACCATTCTTCAAACAAGAAACTGTGCTCGACATCCTCGGACGACGCAATCTTCCCAGGAGCTTATCATAGCTACGTGAAATGTACGTGGTCTGAGTGCAACATCAAAGAGGCAAACCTTAGGTGCAGACTGTGAATGCTATAACATCGATATTGCATGCATTCATGAGACAAGTAGCTAAACACTCAGAGCAGCAACTATAGACATGCCATAAGCTAGTGCTCATGGAGCAAAAACAGGCGACGTACCGGGGATTAGGCTTCGTAATCGGACCAAGGGTCTTGGATCATGTCATTAGTTTTGGATACGTCAGTGATTGTGTTGCATTCATCGACTTGGCTATACCTATGCGAAACCACAGCACCACTAAGTGTCGAATTGTCAACGCATACGGCCCAACTACCGAAAAAGCCAAATAGAATCCAGCAATATTAGATTCCTCTATGCCGAACTGAGCGCCGCCATTACAATCCCAGCTAGATGGCGACTGTTCGTGTGTGGAGATTTCAACTCCAAGCTGGGTAAACTCGGAATTGCGGACAAAAGTTCAGGACTTGGCTTATGCATGGGCTCCTATGGAGAGGGCACACACAACAGCAATGGAGATGCACTGGTGGCATTCCTTAGTTCCAATGACCTATTTGTGGAATCATCCGCTGCCAACACCATAGCTGTTCTTAAAAACAACCAAACTAGGTATACTGACGACCCTCTAGTAGTAAAACTGTCAGCAGAGTAGAAAGCATTATGGCTGCGCATCTATCAAAGTGGCCAAAGTGAGGACCACACCAAACTACGCCGGGAGCGCAATATTATTCTGCGCCACATTAGCGAACGCTTAAAAGATCTTGCTATTCAACAGGCAGTTTCTCTAGCAGATGAAATCACTGCCACGGATGACTGTCACAAAATGTTTTGGGCAGCCCGGCCCCTGAGAGTTACTGACTACACACCACCACTCACTGTACACAACTCTGAAGGACAATTTATTGGCACTGACCAGGGAAAAGCCGAGGCGATCCGAGAATGGGTCAAGGAACAGTTCACTGACAACGATGATGAGCCCTTGAATCCATTCTCAGGAGACCCCAGGCCATTACTAACACCAATTAAAACAGCAGAAGTTGAGAAGGCACTTAAAGCCCTGAAAAATGGACGGGTGTCTGGACCTGATGGCATGAGCAATAAACTATTCAAATATACAAGTGACATTATCTCAAAACCGATCATGCACCTAATCAATTCAGCTTTTATGCACCACCTTCCCATCGATGCTGTAGGCTAAAGCACCCTTATTGCACTACCCAAGCCCAAGAAGCCACCTGGGCCCCCAGCCAATCTGCAGGCCTTTGTGCTCCTCAACAGCATACAGAACATCCTATCCAATGTTACTCTATGCCGCATCTGAGACAAGATCAATTACTTCACCAAATCATGTCAAAGTGGCTTCAAACGTGGACGCAGCTGTGCAGACATTGTATGGGCTCAACGCATGCTTGTGTCAGTAGTCATGTCCAAACACTGGGACTTCCACAAAATGGGCATTGACATGTCATGAGCCTTCAACACAATTAAACGCTCAAAGATCCTAGATGTACTACGCCAGGCCAGTTGCAATGAAGATGAGCTACGACTAGTGAGACTACTACTTGCAGACACCAAGTTGAGAGTACGAGTCAAGTCAGTGAAGTCTGTAGAGTTTGAGACATCAATCGGCTCCCCACAGGGAGATGGTCTATCTCCGGTACTTTTCACCTGCTACCTTGCTGCCGCATTGAAATCTGTGCGGGTGAGTTCCACAAGACCAAACCCCCCAGTGTCAATACTGGGCATGCTGCTAGAGATCGTATATGCCGGCAATGTGGCCTTCATAGACGAGGAAAAGAAACCCCTTGACCAACTTCACCCAATAGCTGCAAGCAAACTAAAAATTGAGAATCTCTATGAATGAATCCAAAACAGAGTTCACCCACATATACCTATCTACAAAGCATGAAACTGTAGAAAATGACGACCTGCTTTGTGGCGGTGAACCATGGAGGAAAAGTAAAATCCTGGGATCACTGCTTTGTAGTACTGCTGACATTTCTGCATGCTGCGTCATGGGGAACATAGCTTTCCAGTCCTTCTGGAAGCTATGGAATATGTAGATCAGAGATGACCTTGATAAAGAGGCTACGTTTGTACAATGCAACCTGCATATCCTTGATGCTGTATAACTGTAACAGCTGGGAAGCTCTAGACAAACACGATGCCTGCCACCGCAAACACCTACGCACCATCACTGGACACTGATGGCCAGACAGCATAATTTCCAACGATGGACTATACAAGATGTGTAATACGTCACCGCTGTCTGTAAAAGTCGGCCAGCAAAGATGGTCCATGTTTGGCCATGTGCTAAGGATGCCAGAAGAGACACCAGCACAGAGAGCCTTGGAATTCGGACTACTCGGAGCCAGAAAATACAAAGCCAGGAGAGAACGTCATTGCATAAATCTGCTAAGCATGCTACGAGGTGATCTCGAGAAAGCAGGACTCGGTACACTTAAGTCAAGAATGGACCTGAGGAAGCTAAGGATTTTAGCTAAGGACAAGACACAGTGGGAAAAAGCGAAGAAGGACTAATTGCAGCTGTATGATGGTTCTACTACTACAGCCGCAGAATACAGTAATCATACATACATACTCTTTATCCAGAGTCCAGGTCCCTAACCTATAGGTAAATGTAACGAGTTGATTATTTAGAAAATATTGTCAATTGAAAATGCTTATATGGCTAAGACAATCACATTTTTAGAAAGACGGTGCGATAAATTTAGAGCAGATTTATACAATATGGAAGAAATATCTGTTAAATACACGATGAATTACTGTTATTTAACCATTTTATGGCAAAGGCGGCCAAAACTGGCCTCTGGATGGCCTTGAGGAATGGCCATTTGCAGGTCAAGAGAAGACTATTTTTGAAAATTTATCACTGGAATGACTGGATCGATAACCGAGCCAGTCATTCCAGTGAAAATTTTTCAAAAATAATCTCATGGCCTGCAGATGGACATTCAATATGAAAATATTTGGATATTCTTGAAAAACTCTTGCCATTAAAGTGTTAACCTGAGAAACTGGAAGACTTTTAACCCTTTAAACCATACAGACCTGAAGCAAGAAATTCCTGTTGATGTAAGGAATATTCTGTTGCATATCAGTAGAGTGCTGAAGATTGGAGGTTCCAGGCCGCACTGCGCACTCTAATAAACCATGGATCCACGCACTTAACGCTTATGATCATGTCGATAGGCACTTACAGGACTGGCGGTATGATCAGCGAACGAAAAGAAGAAAGAAGAAGAAGCAACAGCTCCCAGTCTAATTAATTTCAAAATATTCAACAGTTTGTCTGTATGGTTGCCTTGTAATTGAGACATTGGAATATCAAGAGGTTAAAGGTTAAAACCGTACACTGAAAAATTCCCCATATCTCATTTTCAAGGCAGCCATACAGGAAAACTTGAATATTTTGAAATTAATTTCACGGGATGCCAATGCTGCCTAAAGCTAGGATTCCATTAACATGTATGCGTATGCGTATCCGTATGCATATCCGAATGAGTGATTCCATTTGTACATGTATGTATGCGTATCCGAAAGTAGTGATTTTATTCAATTAATTGGACTACTACTACTACTACTACTACTACTACTACTACTACTACTACTACTACTACTACTACTATTACTATTACTACTACTGCTACTACTACTACTACTAGCATGATTATGTTCTAAAATAGTTTATCAGCTTTTCAGTGAGTTTCACATTCCAGCGCGCTTACTATGAATTTAACTTATGTATTGGAACACATGTACAGAATAATAGTGTCGATTTGGGGAAAGCCCATGAATGACGTAATGAAAACGTCATTTTCAAGTAATCCCACATCCGAATGCTGTCTGTATCCGATTAAAATCGCTACATGTAGTGATTGGATTCGAATACATACAGGGTTCGCATAGGCATACGGACATATGGAATCATACTATCTATTTGTAATGGGAGCGGAAAAGAATTCGGATACTCATACGCGTTAATGGAATCCTAGCTTTAGGCATCAATGACTTCCAGTCAAATTAATTTCAAAATATTCAACAGAATACGTTTTATTTCATAAAGAATTAACTTTTTCAGGGATTAGTCAGTGAAAGGATTAAAGCCAAAGATGACATATACATCAAATTATTTACGTTTTGTCAGAAATATGATGTTGAGTATCTAGATGCTGTTTGACTGAGTTTTTCTGTATAAGTACAACTACATGTATGTCAGAAATGGTTGATGTACATGAAATTGATTGTAACGGTGAAATGTTGAGTATTGGTATCAGATTCCACAGTATGTTTGTACTTAGTTTAAATACACTCTGAGAAAAGGTTAGCTAGCCGTGTTAGTCTATATAGACCATAAAACAGGATTTTAACCCTTTAACCATCAAATCTGTTCATGAAAATTTAAATTTTCTCCTAGAAAGTCTTCATTTACAGACCAAGAGAACATTATTTTTGAAAATTTACCACCAGAATGTTGGCTCGGTTATTGAGCTAGGCAGGATAGGTTATCGAGCCAGGCATTTCAGGTGTAAATTTTCGAAAATAGTCTTCTCTTTGTCTGCAAATGGACATTTTCCAAGACAACTGCTGAAGCGGTTTTTGGCAGGTTTGAGTGTTAAAGGGTTTAAGATTAACTTATTTTATTGTGTCAAGCTTTCAAAAATAAATATTCTTCATCTGTCCCTAACCCCACCTGATGAAGCACATTTATATGTGAAAGCTCATCAAGATAAACAAAGTTGGTATTAAAAGATACTACACCTATGGTTGTGCTCGTTGCTCACGATTTCCGATTTTATTGATTTTTAAACCTACGATACGATATCGATTCTTGGTTTGCCAATTGTGAAAAAATTCAAAAGTACCATATTTCGTTGACTAGCAAATTTCAAATGTACCAACAGTATTTATTGCACCCTCGCTGGTTTAACTGATATTAAATGAATTTACTGGTTCCTAAATATGCTCAAATTCGAGTTTATTTATCTAAAGCACTTCAATTTTATTACTACAAAGCTCATTATGTTAGTCAATTACCCATATATCAAAAAGATCGCTACATGTAGCAGCCATTGTTGCGAGATATTTATTTTTGCACAATGTTTTAGATGATCTCCTCTAGTTCTTCTCCTACATTTTGATTGGCTAGTATGATGCATTTGAATAGAAAATACACTAAACTTTTCTATCGGGAATGAAAATTATTGAAAAAAGAACACACTGGCTCAACTGAGCATCTTCCGTGGACATGCAGAGTGAGTTTAGGCGGTCACTCTCATAGTTACTCGGGTACGTACTCGAGGCTACCCTCCTATTTACGTTTATGCCGGTGAATGTTGCTACCCGGGTACGAATATTGTTTTAATGCTACTAGTTTCTATTGCTTACTATTGCTATTGTCAAATTTCTACTGCTTACGATGTCGTAATATCGTGAGCAATGGCAAACCGATATCGTGAGCAGCTCAACTCGTTTGAGCACAACCCTAACTACACCTTGAATCCATACAATCTGAGTGAGTATGCTATTGTCTTTCTGATCTGTCTTTTTCCCTCGCAGAAATGGGAGACTGTTTTACACAAGACACGTTTAAAGGCGGGATATCTTGCCACTAGACATAATTACTTTCACTTCAAAACAAACAGACTATACAACTACCTAAGGATAAATATTTATCCAGGTAAGGTCATGCTTTAATTACCTTGATATCTAAATATAAAAAAGGGATTTATTTTGAGATACAACGAAAATAGATCAGTCGGTTAGTTATAATGTAGGATTGTTCCGTTTTTGCTTTGCCTTTGTATTTTATACCCCTGGCTTGAAAGAATGGTGGGGAGTGGTGGGTGGATTGGCTTGGCGAGGGAGTGGGGTGGGGAGTGGTGGGTGGATTGGTTTGGCAAGGGAGTGGGGTGGTGGGTGGATGGGTTTGGCGAGGGAGTGGGGTGGGGAGTGGTGGGTGGATTGGTTTGGCGAGGGAGTGGGGTGGGGAGTGGTGGGTGGATTGGTTTGGCGAGGGAGTGGGGTGGTGGGTGGATGGGTTTGGCGAGGGAGTGGGGTGGGGAGTGGTGGGTGGATTGGTTTGGCAAGGGAGTGGGGTGGTGGGTGGATTGGCTTGGCGAGGGAGTGGGGTGGGGAGTGGTGGGTGGATTGGTTTGGCGAGGGAGTGGGGTGGGGAGTGGTGGGTGGATTGGTTTGGTGAGGGAGTGGGGTGGGGAGTGGTGGGTGGATTGGTTTGGCGAGGGAGTGGGGTGGTGGGTGGATGGGTTTGGCGAGGGAGTGGGGTGGGGAGTGGTGGGTGGATTGGTTTGGCAAGGGAGTGGGGTGGTGGGTGGATTGGTTTGGCGAGGGAGTGGGGTGGGGAGTGGTGGGTGGATTGGTTTGGCGAGGGAGTGGGGTGGTGGGTGGATTGGTTTGGCGAGGGAGTGGGGTGGGGAGTGGTGGGTGGATTGGTTTGGCGAGGGAGTGGGGTGGGGAGTGGTGGGTGGATTGGTTTGGCGAGGGAGTGGGGTGGGGAGTGGTTTGGCGAGGGAGTGGGGTGGGGAGTGGTTGGTGGATTGGTTTGGCGAGGGAGTGGGGTGGGGAGTGGTGGGTGGATTGGTGTGGGGTGGGGAGTGGTGGGTGGATTGGTTTGGCGAGGGAGTGGGGTGGGGAGTGGTGGGTGGATTGGTTTGGCGAGGGAGTGGGGTGGGGAGTGGTGGGTGGATTGGTGTGGGGTGGGGAGTGGTGGGTGGATTGGTTTGGCGAGGGAGTGGGGTGGGGAGTGGTGGGTGGATTGGTTTGGCGAGGGAGTGGGGTGGGGAGTGGTGGGTGGATTGGTTTGGCGAGGGAGTGGGGTGGGGAGTGGTGGGTGGATTGGTTTGGCGAGGGAGTGGGGTGGTGCTGTGTGATATAGCTATTAGCACAATTGTCTATAATGATTTCTTGTTAACACAACTCTACATTTTTATCTCCCCCCCCCCCCCCGGTCTGGAAGATGGGGGATATAGCGATCAGCATGTCCGTCCGCCCATCTGTCTGTCCATCCATCCGTCTGGCCCCGTCTTGTCAACGCAACTCCTAGAGGTCTCAATGGGTTAACTTAAAATTTGGTCCACATTGTCAGTATCATGTGCGGATGTGCATGTGCTTTTTTCGCATTCACAAAATTGTTCATTACAGAGTTATCCCCCGTTATATATCTTAAAGCCAATCCATAACTGCATTGCCAGTCATTTCTTGTCAACGCAACTCCTCCTAGAGGTCTGAATGGATTAACTTAAAATTTTGTCGACATCAGTATCATGTGCAGATGTTCATGTGCTTTTTTGGTGTCCAAAATCTTGTTCATTACAGAGTTATCCCCCTTTATATATCTTAGAGCTGATACATAACTGCATTGCCAATCATTTCTTGTCAACACACCTCCTACAGTTTAGGTCAGATTCTTTTTAAAATAGGTACGTGTTATCATTACCAAGTGTAGGTGTGCATGTGCTATCCGTGTACCTTTACGTTCATCGGTCTGTCCAAAATGTATGTATGTCCATCTGTCGGTCCATCCATCTCTGACAATCATTTCTTGTCAACGCAACTCCTCCTAGAGGTTTCAATGGATTAACTTTAAAATTCATCCACATTATCAGTATCATGTGCACGTGCTTTTTTCACGGCCAAAAAATTATTCACTGCAGAGTTATCCCACTTTAAATATCTTAAAGCTGATACATAAACTGCATTGCCAACCATTTCTTGTCAACGCAACTCCTACAGTTTAGCTCTGATTCTTTTGAAATTCGGTAAGTGTTATCATTATCCCGTGAAGGTGTGCATGTGCTATTCCTATACCTGTACATCCATCCGTCTGTCCAAAATGTATGTATGTCCCTCTGTCGGTCCAGTCATCTCTGACAATCATTTCTTGTCAATGAACTCGTGGAGGTCTCAATTCGATTAACTTAAATTATTGTCGCCAATTTCAGTATCATGTGCAGATGGGCATGTGCTTTTTTCGCAGCAAAAAAATTATTCATTGCAGAGTTATCACCCTTTAAATATCTTATACCCCATACATAAACTGCTTTACACTTAGTGAAAAAGGAATTTAGGTTTTAGGAAGGGTTGCAATTTTCATTGATTAGTTTTTGAAAAATATTGTCCTTTGCAATTAACGTTGCATGTATGCCCACTCTTGATGTATGTTTATCTGAAATGTTTGGATCCAGGAGGATATGCCATCTTCTGATGGCTCTTGTTTTCCAATTCCTATGACCGTTAGTAAATGTTCCCGGTATCACCTGAAGGTCTGTTCCTGGTATCACCTGTAGGTCTGTTCCCGGTATCACATGAAAGTCTTCCCAGTATCACCTGAAGGTGGGTTCCTGGTATCACCTGAAGGTCTGTTCCCGGTATCACCTGAAGGTGTGCTCCCAGTATCATGTGAAGGTGTGTTCCTGGTATCACCTGTAGGTCTGTTCCCGGTATCACGTGAAGGTCTGTTCCCAGTATCACCTGAAGGTGTGCTCCCAGTATCACCTGAAGGTCTGTTCCTGGTATCACCTGAAGGGGTGTTCCCAGTATCACCTGAAGGTCTGTTCCCGGTATCACCTGAAGGTGTGCTCCCAGTATCACCTGAAGGTCTGTTCCCGGTATCACCTGAAGGTGTGCTCCCAGTATCACCTGAAGGTCTGTTCCTGGTATCACCTGAAGGTGTGCTCCCAGTATCACCTGTAGGTCTGTTCCCGGTATCACGTGAAGGTCTGTTCCCAGTATCACCTGAAGGTGTGTTCCTGGTATCACCTGTAGGTCTGTTCCCGGTATCACGTGAAGGTCTGTTCCTGGTATCACCTGTAGGTCTGTTCCCGGTATCACCTGAAGGTGTGTTCCTGGTATCACCTGTAGGTCTGTTCCCGGTATCACGTGAAGGTCTGTTCCTGGTATCACGTGAAGGTCTGTTCCTGGTATCACGTGAAGGTCTGTTCCCAGTATCACCTGAAGGTCTGTTCCTGGTATCACCTGTAGGTCTGTTCCCGGTATCACCTGTAGGTCTGTTCCCAGTATCACCTGAAGGTGTGCTCCCAGTATCACCTGAAGGTCTGTTCCTGGTATCACCTGAAGGGGTGTTCCCAGTATCACCTGAAGGTCTGTTCCCGGTATCACCTGAAGGTGTGCTCCCAGTATCACCTGAAGGTCTGTTCCTGGTATCACCTGAAGGTGTGCTCCCAGTATCACCTGTAGGTCTGTTCCCGGTATCACGTGAAGGTGTGTTCCTGGTATCACCTGTAGGTCTGTTCCTGGTATCACCTGAAGGTCTGTTCCTGGTATCACGTGAAGGTCTGTTCCCAGTATCACCTGAAGGTGTGTTCCTGGTATCACCTGTAGGTCTGTTCCCGGTATCACGTGAAGGTCTGTTCCCGGTATCACCTGAAGGTCTGTTCCTGGTATCACCTGTAGGTCTGTTCCCGGTATCACGTGAAGGTCTGTTCCTGGTATCACCTGAAGGTCTGTTCCTGGTATCACCTGAAGGTCTGTTCCTGGTATCACGTGAAGGTCTGTTCCTGGTATCACCTGAAGGTGTGTTCCCGGTATCACGTGAAGGTCTGTTCCTGGTATCACCTGAAGGTCTGTTCCTGGTATCACCTGAAGGTCTGTTCCTGGTATCACGTGAAGGTCTGTTCCTGGTATCACCTGAAGGTGTGTTCCCAGTATCACCTGTAGGTCTGTTCCCGGTATCACGTGAAGGTCTGTTCCTGGTATCACCTGAAGGTCTGTTCCTGGTATCACCTGTAGGTCTGTTCCTGGTATCACGTGAAGGTCTGTTCCTGGTATCACCTGAAGGTCTGTTCCTGGTATCACCTGAAGGTCTGTTCCTGGTATCACCTGAAGGTCTGTTCCTGGTATCACCTGAAGGTCTGTTCCTGGTATCACCTGAAGGTCTGTTCCCAGTATCACCTGAAGGTGTGTTCCCAGTATCACCTGAAGGTCTGCATGACGGTTCTTCAGTGGAATTATTTCATACTTGTCAGAGTTTATGTGATTCTATCTCTCCTTAAACCTTTAGCACTTACATTTGTTCTAGAAAATGTCTATTTGCAGACCAAGAGAAGACTATTTTTATACCCTGTGTGCGGGCGGCAGAGTGGTTTCCGGATGATAGCTCCGTTACCGTTTGTTGGATTGCATTGAAACTTCATAGGGTGGTTGGACTAGGTCTTGGGAAGAAACCTATCGAAATTGACAATGATCCGAAATCCAAGATGGGCACCAGCCACCGGTGGCCATCTTGAAAATTGGTTTCCAGATGATAACTCTGTTATCGTTTATCGGATGATCGCTATGAAACTTCATAGGGGCGAGGTGTTTCGATTACGTCTGGAGAAGAAACCTATTGAGATTGACAATGATACGAACTCCAAGATTGCCGCCAGCCAACGGTGGCCATCTTGAAATTTGGTTTCCAGATGATAACTGTTACCGTTTATTGGATCCCTTTGAAACTTCATAGGCTGGTTGAACTATGTGTGGAGAAGAAACCTATCGAAATTGACAATGATAGATTGGTTCGACTATCTATGGGGAAGAAACCTATCGAGGTTGACAATGATCCGAAATCCAAGATGGCTGCCAGACACCGCTGGCCATCTTGAAAATTGGTTTCCAGATGATACCTCCGTTTTCATTTATCGGATCACTATGAAGCTTCATAGGGGGGGGGGGGGGGGGTTCGACTACGTCTGGAGAAGAAACCTATCGAGATTGACAATGATACGAACTCCAAGATTGCCGCCAGCCACCGGTGGCCATCTTGAAAATTGGTTTCCAGATGATAACTCTGTTACAAATTATCGGATCGCTTTGAAACTTCATAGGGTGGTTGGACTAGGTGTGGAGAAGAAACCTATCAAAATTGAAAATGATCCGAAATCCAAGATGGCTGCCAGCCACCGATGGCTATCCTGAAAATTGGTTTCCAGATGATAACTCCGTTATCGTTTATCGGATTGCTTTGAAACTTCATAGAGTCATTGGACTAGGTCTGGGGAAGAAACCTATTTGAAATCGATGATAATCCGAAATCCAAGATGACCGCCAGCCACAGGCGGCCATCTTGAAAATTGGTTTCTGGATGATAACTCAGTTACCGTTTATCGGATCGCTATGAAACTTCATAGGGTGGTTCGACTACCTCTGGGGAAGAAACCTATTAAGATTGACAATGATCTGAAATCCAAGATGGCCGCCAGCCACCGGTGGCCATCTTGAAAATTGGTTTCCAGATGATAACTCCGTTATCGTTTATCGGATCGCTATGAAACTTCATAGGGTGGTTTGACTATGTCTGGGGAAGAAACCTATCGAGATTGACAATGATACGAACTCCAAGATTGCTGCCATCTTTTGGTGGCCATCTTGAAAATTGGTTTCCAGATGATAACTCCGTTACCGTTTATCGGATCGCTTTGAAACTTCATAGGGTGGTTGGACTAGGTTGGACCTATCGAAATTGACCATGATCTGAAATTCAAGATGGCCACCAACCACTATCTTGAAAATTGGTTTCTGAATGATAACTTCCCGTTTATTGAATCGCTTTGAAACTTCATAGGATGGTTGGACTACGTCTGCAGGAAAAACCCCATCGAAATGGAGGATGATCCGAACTCCAAGATGGCTGCCAGCCACGGGCTAGCATCTTGAAAGTTGGTTTCTGGATGATATCTCTGTTACCATTTATTGGATCACTTCCTAGGGTCATTGGAATATGTGTAGAAATTTACGATAATCCAAAATCCAATATGGCCACCAGTCAGTAGCAGCCATCTTGAAAATACCTCCTTGACTGTTTAGCGAATCACTTTGACAGTTCATAAGGATGACTGAGCTGATGGGTCTGCGGAAGAAATAAATATTTTCGGATACTGTAGCTGTAATTTATTGGTTTGTCATCATGGCGGAGTATTATGCACCGTTTACGGAGCTCTTGTTGAAAATTTACCACTCATGACTGGCTCGATTATCGAGCCAGTCATTCCAGTAGTAAATTTTCAAAAATAGTGTTCTCTTGGTCTGCAGATGGATATTTCTCAAGACCACTGCTGAAGCCATTTTTGGCTGAAATGAGAGTTAAAGGGTTAAAAAATTAAAATTCATCAAACGACCTCATTTGCCAGTTGACAAAATCTGTGCGTATCCACATGCATTGTCTCCCCTGACAAACTTAAAATTCATCGAAAGTTTCTTGTTTGGACTTAATCTTGACAAGTTTTTAATCGTCTTTTGGAATTCATTTTAGTAGATATATTGTGCGAAGATACTTTGTCATGATTTTATTTTTCATTGGCTGATTTTTCAAATGTGTTGTTCTTTACACTTGATAATGACGTGTTAACATTGTTTTGATCTGTAACTTATGATTCTAATTAATTTGAAAATGCATTGTAGGTGGCGGGATTGCCAGATTACGGGTGTACGGAACAGTGTGTCCTGATTTGTCCATCTCACACTCTAGTAATGTACATGTAAGTATTTGTCAGCTGAAGTCCATTGATCTGTCACATGACTTCTCAGCTGTAATGATGATGTACTGTGTTCGGCAGCTGCAATAGTTTACAAACATCCTATAGCTGCAATCAGTCCTTCTTTGGCCATTGCTTCTTGTCCTCTATGTCCTCAGCGCTAGTCCTTAGCTCCCTCATGTTCCTCTTGGTCATCAGTGTACCAGGTTCAGCTCCTTTTAGATCAGTAGGCATCGCCATTAGCATGTTGGTGCAGTGGCTTCCTCTATGACCTTTGCGGATGTTCACACTGAGTACAGCAGATCACAAGGCTTTGTGTGCAGGCCTGTCTTGTGGCATTCACAGAAAATGGCCAAACATGGTCATCTCAGTTGTCATGAACATCAATGAAAGCCTTGAACAATCATCCAACTATTTGCAATAATTTGTGTCATGTTGTTCATGATACGTTATCGTATGATGATTTATGATCTTAGATGCTATGGGAGTATCTGACCACATCTCTGCTCTCCTTCCTGCACTTCAGTGCCTAACCTAGAAACATCATAAATAAGTTATTACACTTATGTAACACGGTCACTCATATTTGTATTTGATAATATTTCCAGTACTTGTTCTAGAGGACTATTGTCTCATACAGATATCCATGAAAATATTTGAAAATTAGTTCACTAATATACTTACGCATAGCAAAAAAAATTCATAAAATTAATTAAATTTTATCTTGTTAAATAGCACAAAAATATGTCTAACCAAGAACATTTACACCCACCCCACCACACCCCTTTCCATTTACATCACCTCAAAATGCTACTTATATCAGGTATCCTTTGGTCGAAATTTTTCAACAAACTGAAATTTTTGCCGAGTGAATTCATTTACAGGCTTACAAGATAATACTATTTTTGTAAATTCACCACTGTTTGGCCTGCAAATGGATATTTCTCAAGTTCAGTGAAAATTATTTTTAGGTCAAGAGATAATTTTTGAAAATTTACTGCAGGGAAATTTAGAAAAATATTTTTCTCAGCCTGCAAATGTACATACAATAAGCAAATATTTTAATTTCCGTGACTAAATTTAGCCATTAAAATACTTAATTGAACATATGTTTGCATGTTTTTGTTAACAGTCATTGGATTTGGTCTCACTAGAGAATGGTGGCCATTGTGTTAACTTGAGTAAGCTGTGCCCTGAGCGAGTGAAACATATCATTGAACCATCTCTACAAGACAAGACGGTCAATAATCAAACCCTAGTGTCACATGTGAGTATCTCCAGCTACAAAGTTACCGTGCCAAACTTTAACATGTTATTGGTCAAATTTGATAGAGATCTCATAGAAAATGTCCATTTACAGACCAAGAGAAGCCTAGTTTTCAAAAATTCATCCATCCAGCCAGTCATTACAGTGGTACATTTTAAAGAAAATGCTTCTCTTGGTCTGCAAATGGACATCATGACCATTACAGAAGCAATGTCTGGACATCCTGACCATTACAGAGGCAATGTCTGGACATCCTGACCATTACAGAGGCAATGTCTGGACATCATGACCATTACAGAGGCAATGTCTGGACATCATGACGATAACAGAAGCAATGTCTGGTCATCATGACCATTACAGAAGCAATGTCTGGACATCATGACCATTACAGAAGCAGTATGTCCATTTTTGTCTCGCCTGGGAAGCAGAAAGAGAGACATATCTATCATCTTTCCGATGGCAGCGATGGTGACGTCAACAATGTTAAAGGTTTTTGCGGCTTGGCTACACTGTTAGAAAGCTGCTGCAGCATGATGATAATGAGGCCTCGAGGTCAAAGATTACGGTCACTGTGATACAAAACTGTTTCTTCAATGTTAAGTTTTGCGCTGTGGGTGGGGGGTGGGGTTGGGTTGGCCATGAGGTCAAGGTCATTCTGCCCTGGCTATTTAACCTCTGCTTTTCAACTTTAAATTTGTACTTTTAGAAAGTCATTTATATTTGAGGATTACTTAAGAGTACCAGTGCTAATCTTGGACACGTTCCTTATACAATAAGGAAGCAGCATATTAATAGTGACATCACGAGGGCCAAGGTCATCATTGCCTTGAGATTGACCTCTGTCATGCCTTAATTGCCAATGTTCTGTTTTTGTGTTTGCCTATATTTTAGGATTGCATAATCTTAGTCTTACTGGAACCAAACTTAAAACACATGGTTTCCTATACCATACCGAGGCAGCATGGTGATAGTGAGGTCAAAGGTCAGGGCCATCTAGCATTGTTATTTGATATCTGCTTTTTCAACATTAATTTTTTTCATTTAGCAAATCATTTACATTTATTAGCTCACCTGACCATCAAAGGCCAAGTGAGCTTATGTCGTGGCGACCATCCGTCGCGTGTCCGTCGTCCATCATCCGTCCATCAACTTTTCCTTTAAACGACTTCTCAAGAACCGCTAGTCCAATTTCAATTATATGTGGCAGGAAGCATCCTTCAGGCATAGAGAGTCCAGTTTGTTCAAACGAACCCGATTGGCCAATTTGGTCAGCGACCATCTTGGATTTCAGCCGATTTTTAGAAATGTCTTTAAAAATCTTCTCCCAAACCATTTAACGGATCGATTCAAAACTCACTAAATATGATCTAGGGTAAGCGCTGAATCAAATTTGTTCAAGGGAACTTGATTGCCCAAATGATTCAGCAGCCATCTTGGATGACCTAGTTTTCACAAAAACAACTTCTTCCCCAGAACCGCTGAAGCGATCAGGCCGAAATTTGTGATATATAATTAGCAACTAAGGGCGATTAATCGTTGTTCAAGAGAAGTTGATTCGTCAAAAAACATGACCGCGGTGGACCAATCAAAATTTAGTGTTTCACTTCAAGAGTATACTTACCTCCCTAATACTTTTGATATTGCTAAATATTGGCTTTCACTCAATAAACACTCAGATTTAAAACAGTTAGGTGCCCCTACTGGGCAGGGAGTCAGAGCGTAGTCTGGCGGATGCCAGCCCCACCACCGCGCATGCGCAGACTAGCACTTCCTCTTTGCTAGATTATTGGCAAAGAGAACACACATGTCTTTTTCAGTCATAAGCTTTTCTACTCTTAAACTGTTTTATTAGTGTTATTTTGGAGTGTTAGTGTCTGATTTGGATGGCGGGAGGATACACTTCGCCACGGAAGGACTTAGGACCTTTAAATCAGGTGACTTCTAGTAAAATTAGCGAGTTTTCTTCCCGGTGTATTGTGTTTCCGGGACTCGCGTTTACCGTGATAAGCGCCTTGGTTAGTTGGTTTATGTCAACTCGGTGCTACCTAGGACTAATTTCTCTTTCTGTTTATGTCCACAGGTCTGTATGACGCTAGGTGGTGACTTCACAGTAGCAGAGAGTTAGTTTTCTCTCCACCATGGTTCCATTTCCTACTAACACTGTTAGGTTATCTAACCAAATGAAAAATTATGTCCAGTGAGTTGGAGGCCTAGTATAAAGGTCTTCTCACTTTGCCCTCTTGATCCAATTCCTTCCCCATGAGGTGGAGAGAGTTAAGAGGCGTGCAGATGGTGGAGTTCTCCGGTTCGTCACGTTGGATGGTTTGTCTATACAAAGTGTCAGGTATCTAGTTATTGATAATGTGGTGATGTTAATTATTGTAAACAAACAAAGGGAGATAATTAACATTTTTGCCAGAAAAGAGTTATCTATATGTATCTGATGGTTGTGTAGTCGACTTATCCATTCAGCATACAATTCGTCCTTGCACTTGGATGTTTTGTTGGGATCGAATTTTTTTCCTGTCACGGGATTAATGACGTCATAATCAGCCTGGCTATGTATTTATCAGCAATTTGAGCGCTATGCTGGTTTCTGATGTATATTGATCTTTATGATCATTTTCCTTCTCTTTGAGTTGGATTGAGTTTCTAAGCTTAACTAGTTGCTCATACTCCTTGTCCTTTGCCCTGTTTCAGGGACCGGGTTGCGCGTCCTGTGGTCGTTTTCTTCTTGAAAAGTTCTGGCCGCATCTGTGCTATCAATGTAGCCCTTGTGGTCCATTGGTTAATTGTGACATATGTAAGCACTGGGGGGGCGAGTTAATGTCCGAATTCTTGTGCTGCTTACAGGCGACGGACAAGGTGGTAGAGGAGGAGAAGAAGAAGAAGCGGAAACGAGAGGTTGTAAGTAGGAAGGGTAAGGGGAAGGTCTCGTCCGCGGTGGATATGGAGGCCTTCCGGACCGAGATGTTGGGAGAGATGAAGAGGACAATAAAGGATTTGGTTCCAGGGTTGCTTCGTGGCATGCTTCCTGGACCAAATCCTTTACTGTCCTCATCATCGGCTTCGGAGCAGGTAATCCCCGCCTCTGGATCGATTTTCCTTAG
The DNA here is from genome assembly GCA_034401795.1 of Chaetoderma sp. LZ-2023a. Lineage (NCBI taxonomy): Eukaryota > Metazoa > Mollusca > Caudofoveata > Chaetodermatida > Chaetodermatidae > Chaetoderma > Chaetoderma sp. LZ-2023a. The sequence goes on along the minus strand of CM067369.1, from coordinate 265,507,410 downwards.
TCCGCTTCCGTTGTTCGACGATTCAGAGGTGGCCCCATTAGAGGGGCCGTTCCACGGCCCTGGCAGCAGGCTTATTGCCGCGCCGATAGGGGACCGTGGACGGTTGTCGCTGGAACCCGCGGGCTGATTATCAGTCCAGGGGTATCCGCACGCCGCGGTGGCCAGTACCTCCTATGGCACCGTTCCTGGTCAGCCCGGGTTAGCTCTCTTTGCTGACCCGGGGTCTAATCTTTCTGACCAGGGTAATGAGGATTACCTGCTAGGGTCGCCGTCTGACGACGTGGACATGGATGAAGACGTTTGTGCACCCCTCGCGGGGAATACAGGCGCCTTATTCCACGGTTTTACTCACCCTGGAGTAAAGTCCGCGGCTCAGGTGGTGGCCCAGGGCGCTGCTGATGGCCAGCGGTACCGCATACCTCGGCTTGCCGAGGGTGTTGCTGGTGCTGGCCGGGCCCGTGGTGAGACTATATATACCCCGCGCTCTGCCACGGTGCCTGCTCCTGGTCAAACCAGTGATATTCTCATGCCGGTGCTGTCAGGCCCGCGTGTTTTCCCTGGCTTGCCAGGTGTATCAGCATACCCGCCGTCAAGCTCTACTGCTTGCGCTCAGGAGGAAGACGAAGGACCCCGTCTTGTAGAGCGCTCGCAGTTAGCCACGGAGGAGGATTGGTATGACGCTTGCCAGTGGTTGGTGAGCGTTAGGCCTGATCTGCCCGTGGAGCAGTCGGCTAGCCAGCGTGTTCACACACCGTGGTTAGCTGGGAAACCGACTGCTAACGCTATGCCTTCTCTGCCGCTGGCGGAGCATGTCGTTGACATGTTCAAGGCGGCGGAGTCGTCCATTAAGTCGAGTGGACGTCTCGCGAAGGCCCCTCGCGAGGTGGCCAGGCGTTGTCGCATCGTGCCCCTGGATTACCAGCGGTACGGTGTGGTGCCCAAGCCCAGCGTGGATGACCGCGCGGCTTTGGGTGAGGATGCGCGGCCAGGCTCCCGTTCTGACACGGGTGTCCTGTGCGCGAACGCGTTGCGTTCGGCGAATACCGCGTTGCGTGATGCGGAGGAGAGTGGGAGGGCTTCGATTGCCGCTCTGTCCCACGTCTCCCAGCTGTTACAGGGGGTAGTAACGGCATCCGCATCGCGCCAGCCAAGTCCGGTCACTGTCCAGCGAACCATCCAGGATGGTATTAACCTGGCGCTGGACTGTATGACTCGGGCGGTGACCAGGAGTGTCAGGGCAAGACGCACGTTTGCCCTGGACAATCTGTGCCCGTCTCAGGACCTGTACAATAGGCTACTGCGTACGCCTATGACGGGCCCTGGTCTTTTTGGAGGTGAGGGATGTCGCCACCTGCAAGAGACGGTCACCCTGGTGAATAACCAGAGGGCGCTGCGCGAGCAGTTTGATGTGCTGCGTCGTGCTAACGCTCGCGCCGCGGCCCCGGCGTGTCGTCCCCTGCAGGCTCGAGGTGGTGCTGGCCAGGTCAGTGGCCAGCCACCGTCGCAGCGTCGGCCTCGGCCGCGTGCGATTCGGCCAGCAGCGAGGGGGGCGCAGGTTCCTCAGGCGCCGTCAGCCAGGCAGCCGCCCGCGCACCGAGGTGCGCGCGGGGCGGGGCGGGGCGCGCGAGGATCTGGGCGTGGTTATCGGTCCTGACAGGACGCTTACCGCGGTAAGAACCACTCCGGTGTGTATGGCGACGGAGACAGTGCCGCTCTTGCATGCCTCGTGTCCACCGCGGTCCCTAGGTGGGCCGGTGGGAGGCCGGCTAGCCGGCCACATGCAAGAGTGGGAACGGTTAACTCAGGACCGTTTAGTCTTGCGATGGCTTTCCGTCGGGTATCATCCAGAGTGGATGACAGGCCCGCCGTCGCGACTGTCTCTGGTGCCAGTCTGGACTCCCATTCCGAGAGATCCAGAGCAAAGGTTGTGTATCGAGGAGGAGATAAATTCCCTCGTACAAAAAGGAGCTATTCAGCCGGCACAAAGATGTCCGGGCTTCTATTCAACCCTGTTCTTAGTAACAAAACGCACCGGAGGGTGGAGACCGATTCTCAACCTCAAGCCACTGAACAAGTTCATCGAGACGCCCAGTTTCAAGATGGAAACGGTGCGCTCGGTGTTGGCGGGGTTGGAGAGGGGGATGTGGACGGCGTCGATAGATTTGAAGGACGCTTATTTCCACATCCCCATCCACGGGAGTTTCTGTCGCTTCCTGAGATTTGCATTCCAGGGCAGACAGTGGGAATTCAGGGTGTTGCCCTTCGGAATTTCCACGGCTCCTCGGGTTTTCACCCGTGTGGTTCTTGCGATCACAGCATACCTCCGCAGGAGAAGCATAGCAGTCCACACGTACATAGACGACTGGCTGTTGAAAGCGCACACCCGGGAAAGTTTGTCCGCCAATCTGGAGATTGTTTTGAAAATTCTCACAGACTTGGGCTGGATGATCAATTTCCCAAAATCAGAGCTGACTCCATCCCAGAAGTTTGTTTACCTGGGGATGTTCTTCGATCTAGAGACAGGATATGTTTATCCTACTCAGGAGAGAGTTCAAAAACTCATCTCGTTGATTCAGTCAGTGTGCGACAGTCGTCATGTCCTGGCACGGGTTTACTTGAGAATGCTGGGGTTGATGGTTTCGTTGGAACCAGTCATTCCTCAGGCCGCCTTACGCAGGCGGCCGATCCAGTTGTTTCTCATGACACAATGGACCCAGAGTACAGGTTCGCTGGACTCGAATGTGTCAGTGTTGGCGCCTCTGATTCACCACCTGCAATGGTGGTTGAATACAGAGAATCTCTTGCCGGGGGTTTTGCTAACCCCTCCCCACCCTCAGGTGACTGTGTATACAGATGCATCGATGGAGGGCTGGGGAGCTTGCCTGGAAGAATCCACGATATCAGGGCTTTGGAATCTGGAACAGTCAAAGGAACATATAAATCTACTGGAGCTAAGAGCAGTAGTCCTGGGCCTGGAACATTTCTTACAGAAAGTTCAGGGCAAGATTGTTCTTATTCGTTCAGACAACTCAACAGTTGTGACTTACATAAACCGCCAGGGCGGAACGAAGTCGCCCAGTCTCTGTATGATGACATGGAAACTGCTTTGTTGGTGTCTGGATCACCAGATTACCTTGAAAGCAGTTCATATTCCGGGAAGGTTAAACCTGCTAGCAGACTCATTGAGCCGAAGGATGAGTGTTTTACCCACGGAATGGCAACTAAATCAATGTGTGGCGGATCGTCTGTTCGACCATTGGGGGAAACCCAACATCGATTTGTTCGCAACGAAGGAGAATGCGAAGATGACGACGTACGTCTCTCCGATTCCGGATCCAAGCGCTTTCGCAACAGATGCGTTAGCTATCAGCTGGGGGAGAATGTATGCATACGCATTCCCTCCAGCAATCCTGATTCCAAAAATTCTTCAGAAAATCAGACAAGAGGAATGCCAAGTGCTTCTGATCGCCCCGGATTGGCCAAGCCGATCATGGTATACGGATCTGCTGGACCTTCTGGTCTGCAATCCGGTTCCTCTGCCTCTGATGGACGATATTATCTTCCAGGGCAAGGCCCTTCACAACAATCCGTCAATGTTCAGATTGACTGCGTGGATGTTGTCAAGGAATCTAGAATTAAGGAGGGCTTTTCTGAGCAAGCAGCCATGTTTATGGCCAAAGCCAGGAGGGGGTCAACCTCCAGAGCATATAATTATAAAATCAACAGATTTGCAGAATGGTGCTCAAAAAGATGTATTGATCCAATGGATTCATCTATTCAAGTAGTAGCTGATTTCCTCTGTCACCTCTATGATGCCTATAGCCTCAAGCCTAACTCTATTGCTGGTTATAAGTCAGCATTAATGTCTGTTATTCCTTGCTTGGCTAAGAGGGGAAGTGATGAAGTAAATACATTGAATGTATTAATTAAAGGCATGGGCAATCTAAGACCAAGGAATCCACCTGTGATTCCGTCTTGGAGTTTATCGCTAGTGCTTCAAGTGCTAGGTGATAAGCCTTTTGAACCACTTAGTTCCATTTCTATGAAACTATTAACACTGAAGACTGTGTTTTTAATTGCTGCGGCCTCGGCTAGGCGTAGGAGTGAAATTCATGCCTTATCAGCCGAGGATGACCGTTTTGTGGTTTCAGGGGAAGGCCTTAAGCTGCTACCTAGGATTAATTTCTTGGCTAAAAATCAGTCGTTGAAATATCCAGGTCAACCTATTATTTTGCCTGCTTTAACTAGATATGATCCTAATTCTAAAGCATGGTGTCCCGTCCGGGCGCTGCGCCGGTACAAACAACGTACGGCGGCATGGCGCACCGACCAGTCAGCGTTATGGTTGTCATATATTGAACCCCATGGGAGGGCTTCTAAGGACACCATTTCCAGGTGGATTGTGGAATGCATTCAGTTTTGCCATAAATCCGCTACCGGGAAGCAGGTTGACGTGGCCAAGGCTCACAGTGTCCGCGGCGTAGTGACATCCACGGCCCTATTTAATGGGGTCCCTGTGGATGATATTATGTCGGTGGCTCAGTGGCACTGTGAGTCAAGTTTTACAGACCATTATCTCCGTGACACCTCTAATCCTCTCGCCTTGTCGGTTTTGAAAAAATAAATCGGTTTATATTTTTTGAGGAGGTTTTTCCTCATTACTTATATATTTCACAATTAATTTATGGAAACACCCACTTTTTTGGGCCTGCATCAGTCTTTGCCAATGGGAAGATGATGTCAGCAGCCATTTTCAACAAGGTCAGTCTTGTTTATGTGTTGTCCGTTGTTGATTGTATTGTCACGATTACCCGTTATTAATATGGTGATGGTTTGTGTATTTGTGTGGTTCATTGTTGAGAGTTACGAAAATGGAGCTTTTTCGTCTCTGTCCTGTAGTACATGGCACTGGTACGTAGAGAGCGTATAGGACATTGAGGTCAGTCGACTCTTCCTCCCAGGAAGGAGGGGGGGGGGAGCGCATATGACATTCGGTCATCTCTCATACATCGGTGGTGTTATCCGATGGTTAGTCAAATCCTGACTGTTTTTTCTTACAGTTTCAGAAGTTTAAGTGCCTTAAACGCAGAAAAGCGTATAGGGATGAGCTGGTCTTTTGACCTCGCCTCCCTCCCGCCAGATTCACTTTCGAATTCTGGCAATATCAAAAGTATTAGGGAGGTAAGTATACTCTTGAAGTGAAATAAACGAAATCTAGGATTTCTTTTTTCACGAGAGAGTTGATACTTACCTCCCTAGATACGGACCCGGCCTCTCCACCCCACAGAGGCTCGGTCTTCAGGCTCTTAATAGTTGCATGTGTGTCAGCCAATAATCTAGTCAGAGGAAGTGCTAGTCTGCGCATGCGCGGTGGTGGGGCTGGCATCCGCCAGACTACGCTCTGACTCCCTGCCCAGTAGGGGCACCTAACTGTTTTAAATCTGAGTGTTTATTGAGTGAAAGCCAATATTTAGCAATATCAAAAGTATTAGGGAGGTAAGTATCAACTCTCTCGTGAAAAAAGAAATCCTAGATTTCGTTTATTTGGCAGCCATATTGGATTTTTTTATTTGATGGATTTGAGGCCGAAATTCGTTTTATATAGGTTTTTGGGTATTTAGATCTCAAATTTGCAATTTTCGAAACTGTCGGATAAATGGTTTGGCAGCCATCTTGGATCATTTTCCCATCAGAAGCTACCATACTATGCAATGGGAAATTTAAAATGTCTTCTCGAGAACTACTGGGCCGATTTGAATTATATTTGGCAGGAAGCATCCTATGGCATAGAGATTTTATTTTGTTCAAACGAAGCCGATCAGCCAATTTGGCCGGTGGCCATCTTGGATTTCAGCCAATCTTTAGAACTGTCTTTAAAAATCTCTTTCTCCGAAACAGCTTGGAGAATCGATTCAAAACTTATGAAACCTCATCTAGGCAAAGTGGTAAGCCAAGTTTGTTCAAGACCACTTGATTGACCGAAAGGTTCGGCAGCCATCTTGGATGACCAAGTTTTCCCGAAAACAACTTCTCTAGAACCGCTGAATGGATCAGGCCAAAATTTGGGAGATATGATTAGGGACTATGGGCCATTAAAGTGTGTTCAAGGGAAGTTGCTCCGTCAAAAAACATGGCCGCCGTGGGCCAATCAAAATGTAGTGTGTTTGGCAGACATATTGGATTTTTTTATTTGATGGATTTTGAGGCCAAAATTGCTTCCAAATATGTTTTTGGGTATTCTGAGCTCAAATTTGCAATTTTCGAAACTCGGATAAACGGTTTGGTGGCCATCTTGGATAATTTTCTCGTAAAAAGCTCCCATGCTAAAGCAATGGGAAATTTAAAATGTCTGCTCGAGTACTGCCAGGCCGATTTCAATTATATTTGGCAGGAAGCATCCTTAGGGCATAAGGATCCAAGTTTGTTGAAATGAACCCGATCGGCCAATTTCCCCAGCAGCCATTTTGGATTTCGTGCAATTTCAGGAAATGTCTTTAAAAATCTTCTCCAAAACCACTTGGGGAATCTTCATCTAGGCCAAGGGGTAAGCCAAGTTTGTTCAAGAAGATTTGATTGACCAAATGGTTTGGCAACCATCTTGGATGACCTGGTTTTCACGAAAATTAATCCTCCAGAACCGCTGAAGGGATCGGGCTGAAATTTGGGCCATTAAAATTTGTTCAAGGGAAGTTGATCCATCAAAAAAACATGGGCGCCGTGGGACTATCAAAATGTAGTGTGTTTGGCAGCCATATTGTACTTGCAAAAATGTCCACAAACTCATTTAAAAGACTGCTAAACCACCCACCAACAATTTTGACAAAAATTGATGGTGCTCCAGGTGAGCGACACAGGCCCCTTTGGCCTCTTGTATTTCAGGATTGGTTAATCCTATTGGAACTAAACTTGGTAACGTATAATGTTAGTAAGCAGCATGGTAATATTGAGATCACAAGGTCAAAGGTCAAGATCACTATGACAAACAGGAGACAGGCGAGACATTTAATTCTGCAGGAGTTCTTTTTGTTACCATGCCAACACCCCTTAATATTGGGAGCTTCGCAGTGAGTCAAAGCTGACAAAACCAGGTCGATATTTTTCCAAATATATTGTTACCTAAATTAATGTGTTAAGCACAAGAGGTCCCAGTATAGTACCAAACATTTTTTATCAATGATGGTCCGTTTAACCAAAAATTAAGCTGAAATAAATTGCCTGTCCATGTGACGGTTATCTCACTCTCAGTCTGGTGTTATTGGAACTAAGCTTTGATACATAGATATTCTGCTAGCAGGTACCACAGTTTCATTGATGTCACTCGGTTACAGGTCAAGAAAACTGTTTTCCAAACATTTAGTTGTTGTTTCACCTGATCAGCTGTGTCACAGTTGAATATCACCTCATGCTTCAGTATTGCCCTCTCCCCTGCATCACAGTTGAATATCACTTCATTCTTCAGTATCGCCCTCTCCCCTGCACCAAGTTCAGAAGTTTATAGTACCGATTGAGGATGCTGAGGATTGATTTGACAAGAATGAGTGGTTTTTTTAATGATTTTAAAAGTTGGGCACACATTATATTGCCTTAGCATTTCTGTTATGTACATTTTAGAGCCATTGAAATAGATTTTTCATGGAGTGATAATCGTTGTAATTACATTAACTTGTATCAATTTCTGATCTCAGATAGCCTATAATATATGTCAAAGTGTTGCTGATTATTTATCTGATTGTTTACAGGGTCCGCGACGAATGAAGATTGACAATGAAAGTATGCCAGGTAGTGTTAAATATTTGCTTGCCAAGCCGGCCAAAACAGGCCTCTGCAGTGGTCTTGAGGAATGTCCATTTGCTGGTCAAGAGTTTATTTATGTAAATTTATGGAATATCTGGTTCAATAATCTAGCCAGCCATTCCAGTGGTAAAGTAAAAAGGAAACCTCTCTTATCCTGAAAATTGACCTTTAATAAGGAGCACGTTTTACTGATCACATTTAACCATCAAAGGCCCTTAATAATGTCATCTGATCATGTACTACATACATACTACATGTATATGTAGTTCGGCACTGAAGCTAAGCATTGAGGCATATACTACATGTATATGTAGTTAGGCACTGAAGCTAAGCATTGAGGCATATACTACATGTATATGTAGTTAGGCACTGAAGCTAAGCTTTGAGGCATATACTACATGTATATGTAGTTAGGCACCGAAGCTAAGCTTTGAGGCACATACTAAATGTATATGTAGTTAGGCACCGAAGCTAAGCTTTGAGGCATATACTACATGTATATGTAGTTAGGCACTGAAGCTAAGCATTGAGGCATATACTACATGTATATGTAGTTCAGCACTGAAGCTAAGCATTGAGGCATATACTACATGTATATGTAGTTAGGCACTGAAGCTAAGCATTGAGGCATATACTACATGTATATGTAGTTAGGCACCGAAGCTAAGCTTTGAGGCATATACTACATGTATATGTAGTTAGGCACCGAAGCTAAGCTTTGAGGCACATACTAAATGTATATGTAGTTAGGCACCGAAGCTAAGCTTTGAGGCATATACTACATGTATATGTAGTTAGGCACTGAAGCTAAGCATTGAGGCATATACTACATGTATATGTAGTTAGGCACTGAAGCTAAGCATTGAGGCATATACTACATGTATATGTAGTTAGGCACTGAAGCTAAGCATTGAGGCATATACTACATGTATATGTAGTTAGGCACTGAAGCTAAGCATTGAGGCATATACTACATGTATATGTAGTTAGGCACTGAAGCTAAGCTTTGAGGCATATACTACATGTATATGTAGTTAGGCACCGAAGCTAAGCTTTGAGGCACATACTAAATGTATATGTAGTTAGGCACCGAAGCTAAGCTTTGAGGCATATACTACATGTATATGTAGTTAGGCACCGAAGCTAAGCTTTGAGGCATATACTACATGTATATGTAGTTAGGCACCGAAGCTAAGCATTGAGGCATATACTACATGTATATGTAGTTAGGCACCGAAGCTAAGCTTTGAGGCATATACTACATGTATGTGTAGTTAGGCACCGAAGCTAAGCTTTGAGGCATATACTACATGTATATGTAGTTAGGCACCGAAGCTAAGCTTTGAGGCATATACTACATGTATATGTAGTTAGGCACCGAAGCTAAGCTTTGAGGCATGTACTACATGTATATGTAGTTAGGCACCGAAGCTAAGCTTTGAGGCATATACTACATGTATATGTAGTTAGGCACTGAAGCTAAGCATTGAGGCATATACTACATGTATATGTAGTTAGGCACTGAAGCTAAGCTTTGAGGCATATACTACATGTATATGTAGTTAGGCACCGAAGCTAAGCTTTGAGGCACATACTAAATGTATATGTAGTTAGGCACCGAAGCTAAGCTTTGAGGCATATACTACATGTATTTGTAGTTAGGCACCGAAGCTAAGCTTTGAGACATATACTACATGTATATGTAGTTAGGCACCGAAGCTAAGCATTGAGGCATATACTACATGTATATGTAGTTAGGCACCGAAGCTAAGCTTTGAGGCATATACTACATGTATGTGTAGTTAGGCACCGAAGCTAAGCTTTGAGGCATATACTACATGTATATGTAGTTAGGCACCGAAGCTAAGCTTTGAGGCATATACTACATGTATATGTAGTTAGGCACCGAAGCTAAGCTTTGAGGCATGTACTACATGTATATGTAGTTAGGCACCGATGCTAAGCATTGAGGCATATACTACATGTATATGTAGTTAGGCACTGAAGCTAAGCATTGAGGCACATACTCCATGTATATGTAGTTAGGCACTGAAGCTAAGCATTGAGGCATATACTACATATACATGTAGTGCGGCACTGAAGCTAAGCATTGAGGCATATACTCCATGTATATGTAGTTAGGAACCGATGCTAAGCATTGAGGCATATACTACATGTATGTGTAGTGAGGCACTGAAGCTAAGCTTTGAGGCATATACTACATGTTTTCACATCATGAGAACATACTTACCTCCCTAACACTCTTGATATACTAGTATATCGGCTCTAAGTGAATTATAAAACGTTAGGTGCCGCTAATGGGCTGGGGATGTACAAAGGCATGCACATGACAGACCCCACCTACTGCACATGCGCATACTGGTACTTCCGTTTTCTAATATATTGGCTGACAAGCTATATGTGGAAAACTTTCCCAGTTTCTTTTTTGAGAATTCTCAATACTTATTATCATCTTTTTGGATTATGGCTGATTCAATGTCTGCAGAGGAAGCTTCCTCATCATCCGTTAAGGTGATATTGTTCCATTTATTAATTTAGACTTGTAACTTTTATATGTTACGGTTTTCGTTCGCGGCCGTTTTGGCATTACTGCGATTTTAGGCGCTGGGAATCCTTGTTAAATTCTCCCAGTGCCTAGGGCTATTAATCCCTTGTGCTTTGTGTTCACAGGTTCAAGTTATGGATGGTAAGGGTTAGGGCTGCAACGATTCATTGATGCATCGATGGATCGCGATACTTTCCCCATGATACGATACGATACTTGTTTTCCGAATCGCGACACGCCAAAAAAAGATTTTCCAGTGAGATTAATTCAGTAAAATCGGATATGACCATTGATTTTAGACGCTAAACACTCTAAATAATATACGGATACAATAACCTTTTTAAACTACGATGTAACTTTACTTCGATGAGGGATTTTAGTGCAGAAAATTTTGGGACAAGTCACGACTGTAAGTTATGAAATATGGTAACGCCACATAAATTTTACAACATCGTTCTTGGTCAATTCTCGCAATATTTTCAATAAATTGTCGCAAACATATTTAGTTTGGTCTTTAAACACTTTATAACGCCGGCAATGAAAATTCCTTAAATTTAATCCAAATTTCTCGCGATAAAGAACCGCGGTGGGAGGCAATGAAACAGCTTTTACTGTTTATGTACTATAGAAGAAAAATCACTTGCTTTTGTACGATGTGGAGGGTGTCTACGGGATCAGCGTGAAATACGAAAATATGAGCGAGTGAGATACGAAAATGAGGCATCAAATTATTAAATCAATGAGCGCCTGACGCACGTAATATACACTATAGAGGAATTTCATTCATAAATGCACACTAATTGGAGTTCCATAAAGGGTGATTCCAACAGCATCCAATCAAATTATTCCGCTGACTACTACGTCATTAGACATTAGCTGGCTATTTTCCCGGGCATTGCCAACTGTTTGTGGGTTAGTTGAACTAATTTTATTTTGACTCGTAATTGCTGCACATTTGCGTAGAATTTTAAGAGCTGGTAAGTAAAATATAAAATGCCTGCACTTAAACAGTGTCTCGAATTACCAAAAATATTCGTAAATATGGCATTCAGAACTGCTGGAATCGGCCATCTTACGACATTAGCCTAGTCACCCGGATATAAAAAATATAAAGCAGATTTCACAGAGCTACCGATTGGATGGTTTTGGCTAATACAATCCGCTCGTTTTACAATGCCTGCTAAAAATATTTTACTTCGTCATTGTCATAGCTGACATGAAGTATCACGATACGTATCGCATCGTCACAGGAGTATCGTGATACATATCGTATCGTTGCTTAGTGTATCGTTGCACCCCTAGTAAGGGGTCTTGTTCTTCTCTCGAAGGTTGTTCACGTCTCTTTTTATCCTTTTGTCCCATACCCCTCATCAGGTCTACAGAAAGAAGAGTCTTGGCGGATGGATGGACGTGTTCTCCTGCACAAGAGGATGGTTTTGCCTGTACTCAGGCTAAGGGAGTTTATTAGTTATGGCACATAATTATTTGAAAATATTCACAAATTTCTGCTGCCATTTGTTATTGCACTGTATTCTCTCTTGTATGTGCATGGGTTCTCGAATATATATAATTATATTATTCTGGAGTAATGAATGTTTTTAGTCACTAGATATTTCTTGCATTCATTTCTGATGTCCCCTCTCCTTGAAGGAGGTGTTGCATTGAGGTTTGATGTTTTTTTCTCTTTCCTTGATGTCATAATCTTAGTTTAGAGAAATCTTTTTGATGGTTTTATCACCCTTTATTATGAACGTGGAGAGATATCTAGATAGTCAATAATCTTTCTCTCTCATTCTTAATTTGGGATCCTGGTTGTGATTTGTTATCATTAACAAGAGAAGTCAGCTGTCCCGTCAGGGTTGTCTGTAATAAAAGTGGGTGTCTTCTCTCTCGAGTCTGTTCTTGTTTTTATTAATAGTCAAATAACAAGGTTTTGCAAACTATAATACTCATTGTCTTCATATGCCTTCCTTTTCAGAAGTCATGTCCATGTTTCAAGCCCATGAAGGCTAGATTCTTCCCCCACCCTTGCCATCTTTGTACAGTTTGTAGGCTGTCCAGCAAATGTGTCATTGGGGTGGTGGGTGAATCTAACCTCTGAATTCTTTGCTTTACAGGCTAAGCTGATGGTTGAGGAGGGTAAGAAGGCAAAGAAGGAGGGTAAGAAGAAGGCCTCTGAGAATGGTGAGCTCGAGGCCTTCAAAGTTGAGTTAGTGAGTGAGTGAGATGCGCAGGACTTTGAAAGATCTGATGCCTGACATGCTTTGCGGCATGTTGCCAGGCACAGGTGTTTCTACTTCCTGCACATCGACCTCAGTGCAGGTAGCCCCCGTCCCTGGATCATGCCCTTTTAGCTCGGACAAAGTGTTTAGTGATCCAGGGGCGGCCGTCTTGGACCCAGGCTTGATGTTCGCATCGCCTAGTGATCCAGCGGCGCGAGCAGCATCAGGCGGGACCCGACCAGCGAGCCTGACCACGATCACTCGCGGTGTACCCTCATCTTTTGCTTTCGGGCATTCTCCTGGTCATCTAACGAGCCTGACCAGGAAGATGAAGACTACCTGCTGGGTCCACAGGATGATCATGAAGACATGGATGCGAGCATCTACACCCCTCTCATGGGGAGCGCGGCCGCTCGCACCTATGGCTCCCTCGGGAGCAGGTTTCATGATTTAGCCTGTGGGCCGGTTTGGAGCGGACGGCCACCCATATAAGATTCCACGCTTAAGCGTGGAATCTGATATGGATGTTCCATGCCGCGCTGGTGTGCCTGATACCCCACACACAAGCGCGACCTCGGTGCCCATCCAGCCTATGGAGAATGTTATGCCAGCCCTCGCGGGCCCTTATGCATTCCCTGGGCAGCCGGGTTCGTCTATAGCCTCCGCCTCGGCCCTACATGTACCTGCGAATGCCTTTGAGGATGACGAGGGCCCGCTGCTCGTTGGCAATTCGCAGGTAGCCATGGATGAAGACTGGTCTGACGCGTGCGCGTGGCTCCTCGCTGTCAGACCAGAGCTCTCCGTGGATGAAACGGCCGCTGGTAACCCTCGGGCATGGTTACAGGCAAAGCCATTGGCCAACACGACTCTGTCTCTGCCGTATGCTGAACACAGCGGCAGAGGAGTTGATTAGACCAAAAGGTTGCCTCACGAAGGCCCCCCCCCCACCCCCTGCGAGGTTATTAGGCAATGTCGAGTTACTGCTAGGAAACCGCGCCGCTCTGGGAGAAGATACGCGGCCGGGTTCCTGACTCAAATTCCTTCCAAGAGATCCAGACAAGCGGTTGTGCATAGAAGAGGAGATAGAATCTCTAATTCTAAAAGAAGCAATTCAGCCGGCGCAAGATTGTCTGGGCTTCTATTCAACCGTGTTTTTTGTGACAAAGAACACCGGAGGGTGGGGGGGGGTGGAAGGGAGACCAATTCTCAACCTCAAACCTCTAAACAAGTTTATAGATACACCGAGTTTCAAAATGGAAACAATAAAATCGGTGTTGTTGGGGTTAGAGAAGGGGATGTGGACAGCATCAATAGATCTCAAGGATGCTTATTTCTACATTCCAATTGCAAGGCGTTTTCGTCGGTTCCTGAGATTTGCTTTTCAGGGACGCCAATGGGAATTCAAGGTTCTTCCATTTGGCATCTCGACGGCTCCAAGGGTGTTCACTCGAGTGGTACTTGCTATCATAGCATACCTCTGCAGGAGAAATATAGCAGTCCACACTTACATAGACGACTGGTTGCTGAAAGCACACAACCCAGAAGGTTTGACAGCAAATCTGGAGATAGTTTTGAAAACTCGCACAGATTTAGGATGGATAATCAACTTTCAGAAATCAGAACTAACTCCATCCCAGAGGTTTGTTTACCTGGGTATGTTCTTCGATCTGGAGATAGGAGATGTTTATCCATCCCAGGGGAGAGTGGAAAATCTCCTCTCGTGCGTTCAATTGGTTTGCAGCAGTCATTATATTCCAGTACGAGTCTATCTGAGAATGCTAGGTCTGATGGTTTCAATGGAACCAGTCATTCCTCAGGCAGCCTTACACAGGCAGCTGATTCAATTGTTTCTCATGACCCAGTGGACACAGAGTTCAGGATCACTGGACTCGCGCATTCAAGTGTTGGACCCTGTCATTCATCACCTTCATTGGTGGATGGAGAGAGGACATATCCTGGCGTGGGTCATGCTGACCCCTCACCACCCTCAAGTAACGGTGTTTACGGATGCATCGATGGAGGGACGGGGAGCTTGCCTGGAAGAAGGCACTATATCAAGGCTTTGGAATCTGGAACAGTCAAAGGAACATATCAACATGCTAGAATTACGGGCTGTAATTCTTTCTAGGCCTGGAACACTTCTTAAAAGAAGTGGAGGGAAAGTTTGTAATGATACGTTCAGACAACTCTACAGTAGTGAGTTACATAAACTGCCATGGCGGAACGAAGTCGCCCAGTCTGTATGATGACATGGAAGCTGCTTTGCTGGTGCATGGATCATATGATCACCTTGAAAGTAATTCATATTCCAGGAAGGCTGACTCTGTTAGCAGACTCATTGAGCCAAAGGATGAGCATTCTGCCTACGGAATGGCAACTAAATCAATGTGTGGCGGATCACCTGTTCAATCATTGGAGAAAGCCCAACATAGATTTGTTCGCAATGAAGAAGAATGCGAAGACGACGTACGTTTCTCCAATTCCAGATCCAAACGTTATCCCAATAGATGCACTAGCTATCAGTTGGAAGGGAATGTATGCATACGCATACCCTCCAACAATCCTGATTCCAAGGATTCTTCAGAAGATCAAGCAGGAGGAATACCAAGTGCTTCTGATCGCCCCGAATTAGCCAAGCCGATCATGGTTTACGGATCTGCTGGACCTTCTGGTCTGCAATCCAGTTCCTCTGCCTCTGATGGACAATATTATCTTCCAGGGCAAGCCCCTTCACAACAATCCATCACTGTTTCAATTGACTGCATGGATGTTGTCAAAAATTCCGCGATTAAGGAGGGCTTTTCTGAGCAAGGAGCCAATTTCATGGCCAGAGCCAGAAGGGGGTCAACCTCCAGAGCATATAATTATAAAGTCAACAGATTTGCAGAATGGTGCTCAGAGATGTATCAATCCGATGGATGCATCTATTCAGGTAGTAGCTGATTTTCTCTGTCACCTGTGTGATGCCTATAGTCTTAAGCCTAATTCTATTGCTGGATATAAATCGGCATTAATGACTTATCCCTTGCTTGGCAAAGAGGGGAAGTGATGAAATAAGTGTTTTAAATACTCTTATTAAAGGTATGGGCAATCTCAGACCAAGAAATCCTCCACTGACAATGTCATGGAGTCTTTCTCTGGTTCTTCAAGTTTTGAGTGATAAACCTTTTGAACCACTTAGTGCTATATCTGTCAAATTATTGACAATTAAAACTGTATTTTTGGTTGTGGCAGCATCAGCCAGATGCGGGAGTGAAATTCATGCCTTGTCTGCTGAGCCTGACCGTTATATAGTTACAGGTGAAGGCCTTAAGCTTCTACAGAGATTGAATTTCTTGGTTAAGAATCAATCTTTGAAATATCCGGGTCAACCTATTATTTTACCTGCCTTAACCAGATACGATCCTGGTGCTAAAGCATGGTGTCCTGTCCGTGCTATAAATAAGTACAAGAAAAGAACTCAGGTTTGGCGGACGGACCCATGTTCCCTATGGTTGTCATATGTTGAACACCATGGTAGGGCATCAAGAGACACTATTTCCAGATGGATAGTAGAATGTATTCAATTCTGTCATAAGACAGCCACTGGAATTCAAGTAGATAGAGCCAAGGCTCATAGTGTCCGTGGTGTGTTAACTTCCACAGCATTATTTAATGGTGTTTCTATTGAAGACATTATGTCAGTAGCCCTGTGGCACTGTGAATCAAGTTTTACCGACCATTACCTTCGTGACACTTCTAACCCACTCGCCATCTGTCCTCAGAAAATAAATAAATGTAGAGGTATATATTTGTAATTAGTTTTCCTCCTCTACTATTTACAAATATCACATTTGTTGGTAGGGTATCCCTACTATTAGCTGGTACAATTCTCTTCATCCGGTGGAGGGAAGAGATGAGTACCGCGCCCAAGCCATCAGAGGTCAGTATATGTGACCTTTTTTTTTTGTCTTGATGATGGTGTCATTTTTTATTTATTTAATCTGGTGATGGTTAATGTCTCTTAATTGTGGTTCTTTCAGAGACTTTGAAATTGAAGCAATTTTTCTTTTTTCCAATGTCTAGTAATACTTTCATCAAGCATTAGAGAATGTGCTAGTCATTTAGAGCAGCGTTTTTCCTAACCTTCCTCAGAAAGAGGGGTGGGGTGGGGTTTGAGCGCATTTGCCTTTTGATCAATCTCTCTTCATCGGTCAATTAGCCGATGCAAAATTCTATTCCTGGTTGTGTTTTCAGACACAATTTCAGATGTTTTAAATCTCTTGAAAATTTAAAGAGCCTAGTCTCTTCGAGGGTGTGCTGGTTTTCAGGACCTTGCATCCCTCCCACCAAATTTACTTTCAAATTCTGGTTTTTATCAAGAGTGTTAGGGAGTTAAGTATGTTCTCATGATGTGAAATAAGAAAATTTACCAAATTTCTTTTACACGAGTGAGATGACATACTTACCTCCCTAACAGGATCCCGACGTCTCTACCCCACGGAGGCCTGGTCCTTTGGTTATTTAAATAGTTGCTTCTATGTCAGCCAATATTTAGTAACGGAAGTACCAGTATGCACATGCGCAGTAGGTTCGGTCTGTCATGTGCATGCCTGTGAACAGGCATCTCATAGCTCGTGCCAGTGTCTATATTTAATGGCACATGAGAGCTTTAAGATAAGGCCTGTGTTTACATGCTCTATATACATGTTGCTAAGTATTTCAAGCATTAACTCTTTCATGGTCAAATTTGGTCAAGAAAATTTCCCTTAGAAAATGTCCATTTTACAGGCCAAGAGAAGACCATTTTTGACAATTTAGCGCTTGAATAACTGGCTCGATTATCGAGCCAGTGATTCCAGTGGTAAATTTTCAAAGATGGTCTTCTCTTGGCCTTCAAAGTGGATATTTCCTAGGATGCCTGCAGAGGCTGGTTTTGGCTGGCGAGACCCTTAAATGGTTAAATGCTTCACTAATGTTTCTCTGAGTTACTGATCACTGTATTCCTGTTTCAAACCAGGATTGTGGTATTTAACCATGTTTATTCATGTTACAGACCAGGATTCGGTTATTTAACCTTGTGTATTCCTGTTTCAAACCAGGATTGTGGTATTTAACCATGTTTATTCATGTTACAGACCAGGATTCGGTTATTTAACCGTGTGTATTCCTGTTTCAGACCAAGATTGGGGTATTTAATCATGTTTATTCATGTTTCAGACCAGGATTGGTTATTTAACCGTGCGTATTCCTGTTTCAGACCAGGATTGGAGTATTTAACCTTGTCTATTCATGTTTCAGACCAGGATTGTGGTATTTGACCATGTTTATTTATGTTTCAGACCAGGATTGGGTGATTTAACCATGTTTATTATGTTTCAGACCAGGATTGTGGTATTTAACCATGTTTATTCATGTTTCAGACCAGGATTGTGGTATTTAACCATGTTTATTCATGTTTCAGACCAGGATGTGGGTATTTAACCATGTTTATTCATGTTTCAGACCAGGATTGGAGTATTTAACCATGTTTATTCATGTTTCAGACCAGGATTGTGTTACTTAGCGATGGGTATTCATGTTTCAGGCCCGGATTGGGGTATTTAACCCTGTTTATTCATGTTTCAGGCCATGATTGTTATATTTGGCCGTGCGTAATCCTGTGTCAGACCAGGACTGGGGTATTTAACCATGTTTATTCATGTTTCAGACCAGAATTGGGTTATTTAACCATGTTTATTCATGTTTCAGAGTAGGATTGGGGTATTTAACCATGTTTATTCACGTTTCAGACCAGGATTGTGGTATTTAACCTTGTGTATTCCTGTTTCAGACCAGGATTTGGGTATTTAACCATGTTTGTTCATGTTTCAGACCAGGATTGGGGTATTTAACCATGTTCATTCATATTTCAGACCGGGATTGGAGTATTTAACCTTGTCTATTCATGTTTCAGACCAGGATTGTGGTATTTGACCATGTTTATTTATATTTCAGACCAGGATTGGGTGATTTAACCATGTTTATTATGTTTCAGAGCAGGATTGGGGTATTTAACCATGTTTATTCCTGTTTCAAACCAGGATTGGGGTATTTAACCATGTTTATTCCTGTTTCAGACCAGGATTGGGGTATTTAACCATGTTTATTCATGTTTCAGACCAGGATTGGGGTATTTAACCATGTTTATTCCTGTTTCAGACCAGGATTGGGGTATTTAACCATGTTTATTCATGTTTCAGACCAGGATTGGGGTATTTAACCATGTTTATTCCTGTTTCAGACCAGGATTGGGGTATTTAACAATGTTTATTCCTGTTTCAGACTAGGATTGGAGTATTTAACCATGTTTATTCCTGTTTCAGACCAGGATTGGAGTATTTAACCATGTTTATTCATGTTTCAGAGCAGGATTGGTGTATTTAACCATGTTTATTCATGTTTCAGACCAGGATTGGGGTATTTAACCTTGTGTATTCCTGTTTCAGACCAGGATTGGGGTATTTAACCTTGTTTATTCCTGTTTCAGACCAGGATTGGTGTATTTAACCTTGTGTATTCCTGTTTCAGACCAGGATTGGGGTATTTAACAATGGTTTTCCTGTTTCAGATCAGGACTGGTGTATTTTCAAACTAGGACAACCTGGAATGATAAAATCAGTAAGTACACAAGCTACAATGTCAGTTATTAAAGGTGCATAGTCACACCAAAATGCTTGAAAACAAAATTGTTGAAATTATATAATTTTAGAGGCTTAAATTGTGTACCTCAATTTAATGAAACGAAATAAATCTTAACATATGATGATTTCTTTCCATATAAATACATTTCGTAGGTTTAGTTGTGAATTTGAATTATGGACTCGTGCCTCCAATTCAATTTGATAACTTAAAAAATTGTTATTAATTTATACGTAGTGAAATCGTGATATGCTAAGATTTATTTCGTTTCATTACATCTATGAACACAATTTAAGCCTCTAAAAGTATATAATTTTAACAATTTTATTTTGAACCATTCTGCTGTGAACGTTTAACCCTTAAAAAACAAAAATCCCAAATAAGGCAAAAAAAAATGTTCTGCTGCTAAGAGCTGCTCTGCAATCTTGCATAGCGTTATGACATCAAAATTCTCGTTATGTACTGGAATAACCAGTTAATACATGTTAGTTGAGCCGTGTTCGTCGAGTCAATAGTTTACAGCATGCTAGGCAAACTCTTTACAACAAGTTGGCTAACAATTGTTGTTGCCTATAGCAGCAAGAACAGTCAGTCAAATTGTTCTCAAAATAAATAATCTAGCAGACAATACAGGTTTATGCAGCTAATGTTTTGTTAACAATTTGACTGAAAATCATTGTGGCAACAACTTTTAATCAAATTGTTCTCACTATTAGCTGCAGTATAGTAGTCCTTACTGCTGATATTTTGAGCAATTTGATTGACAGTCCTTGCTCTCAGAATAATCATTTCCATGCTTCTAGTATTGTTAGCTAACAGATGTAGGTCAAATTAGCATTTGCCATCTATGTTATCACAATCCAGTGTGATATATGTTTGCAACTGCTGTAGTTGTGTTCATTTTATTGCCAATCACTTGGTAATCATGTCATTTATAATCCCGGCACATAAGATTGTGCATGTGCCCCGTGATCTACTGGTCTTTGGAAGTACCGTATTTCGCTTAATTGTAGCCTATGCTCTAATAGAAGCCCACCCCCTAACTTTGACATATGAGCTCCAGTGATTTCTTAGCAGTTTCAAAACGGCAAAACTGTATTAGAAGCCTACCCCCTAACTCAGCAGATTGTATAGGAAAATATTTTTTAAGAGCAAGTTTGTAAGTATTGCGTGTATAATAATAATAATCGGGTCACACGGGGGGGTGTCTACTTAAGACCGATCTCTGCCCTGATACATTTCCGGCCCCTCTAGAAGTCAATACATGCCTCGGATTTGTAAATCTTGACCACCTATTAGATTAATACTAATAGTAGGCCACGTATGTTCACGATATATACATCTGTGCAAAAGTTAAGCACCACCCTATTTTTACGCACATGCGAGGGTATATTCATGTACTATGAAGAAAGCAATAGCATAAACATTTATGTACCCATCCATCTTAGTGCAAGAGGTAATAATGCAACTAGAGGAATGCTGATTATGATGGTGGGGAAACACTGTATGTTTTTGTTTGAACTTGAAAATGAGGCCTGAATATGGTTACGTTGACACAACTGACAACTATTGCCCTACAGTTGACACACGTGGCTAGATTGTCAGTAATGGTGTCTGAAAACGAAGTTTAACATCTGTGCACGAGTTTGAGACTGTCATTATTAATACCGGGTATATCCACCTTGTGCCTGGATGACGGCCTGGACACGACGTCTCATGCTGGTCACCAGCCGACTAATACGCCATTGTGGTATTCGTTGCCATTCAAGATGGAGTGCGTCTGTTAATTCCTGTAGGTTCTGCACAGGAGGATCCCTCCTTCTCACCATGTTTCCCAGAATGTCCCAGATATGCTCAATAGGGTTCATGTCAGGGCTCCTTGCTGGCCGTGGTAGGGTTTCGATGGCATTCTGGCGGAGGTATTCATGCACAGCTCTAGCACGATGTGGTCGGGCGTTGTCATCCATGAATATAGGGTGGGTTCCAGGTGCATGATTTACAAAATGAGGGACCACAACTCTATCCAGTATGGAATCTTGATATCTTTGTCCATTTAGTGTTCCAGGTACAGTCAACAGATCCAGCTTACAATCAAATGAGATGCACCCCCATATCATAACGGACCTCCACCAAATGGAACTTCTTCCATGATGTTACGTTGGTCGTACGCCGTGCGTCTGGACCTCCATACACGAGTTCGACCATCTGTGGCATGAAGCAGGAACCGACTTTCATCGGACCAGTGTACCCGTCTCCAGGATCTCATGTTCCAGTGTCTTCTTTCGTTGCACCACCTCAGACGCTCCTCTTTGTGGTGTGCAGTGAGGAGAGGACGTCTGACAGGTCTCCTAGCTTTCATGCCAGCAGCATACAGTCTCCTTTTGACGGTAGACATTGACACTCTATTGCGCGTTTCCCATTGCTGGCTGAGCACTCTGCTGTTGGTGAATGGAGATCTCCTAACAAGGCGTACTAGGGCTCGATCATCACGGGCAGTAGTCTTCTTCGGTCTTCCAGATCTAGGCCTGTCCTTCACCTCGTTAGTTTGCCCATGTTTTGCAATCAAACGACTGATTACAGTATGGTTAATGTTCAGCTGTCTGCCAATCTCTCTGCATGACATACCAGTGGTATGCATGCCTATGATTTGCCATTTCACACGATCACTTAACCTTCATCTTGCCATAGCGGTTCACAATCAAGAGCTAATTCTCTCTGTACAAATAAACCACGGTCATGAACACAAAATTCCTAATCTTGTCGCCTAAATCTGTATGTAATGTTCTACACCTCAAACTGGACTTTTACATAACTGAACACGCGTGCTGTTTCCCGCCACGCACGGACATCAAGCGGCGTGAAGTCATGCATGCATGTGCATTTCGTACTTGGAATTATGTCAGCTAACGCGGGGACAAAAAGTATGGCAGCCTAGTTGTACCATCATGTTTCTACGTTCTATTGTTTTTGCTGGTGCTTAACTTTTGCACAGGTGTATAATAAAATTTATTCCACACTTTTGTAGTCAAAATGCACGTAAAAGTCTTGACGTGATTAAATACCTTCTTTATAAATATATTTTAAGTCCAAATCTATGTACCAAACAAGGACAGGAGAAAATGTGCATCAATTTTGTAACGCCGATCAACATTAAATGATCCAAATTGAATTATTACGAGCGACAATATAACCGGCTTCTTAAGTTAGCGAGCCAGCGGCTCTTTTAAGATGGAAGGCGGCGTGTTCTCGCGAGATATACGTTAATGGGAGTTTATCAAATGGGTACCCGTTATTCAGATCAGTATAATACTCAGTTCCTATCTCGCAATGATAATATAGAGATATTCCCGAGTTACGAGTCCCCGATTCCAGAATATTTATATCCGAGTACTCGCTCTAAAATAAACTTCAATTGGAGGCGAATCACGTGATTTGTATTTTTTCGTGACGCCATTTTATATCAAATTGTGGATTAATTATGATGTAATAAACGAACTTTATTAAAGGATACACAATATTCAGGCGCTCAAATCAAATAATTTCGCTTCCCCGGTGATGTTTTGAGGTATACATTAAACATAGACGTAGGCGGTATGAGTTTTAAAAAACTTTTTTGGGAAAACTAATATAAGCCCACCCCGTTTCTCAGAGATGTTGGGTTGGAAATTGAACACCTCCTGTCCTAATAGACGCCTAGACTTCAATTAAGCAAAATATGGTATGTTTCCCATTGGACCTCTGTAAGTTATATAACATACATGTAGGCCTAACTATGTTTCATACAGAAAAATCTTCACTAAAAATGGTGCAATTATTATTCGTGAAGCAATTTGACTAAGTTGTTAATGCCTTAGTCAACAACGACTGTCATTCAAATTGCTCGAAATACTTTCAGCAAGTGCTACTACATGGCTGCTTATTTTGAGAACAATTTGACTGAAAGTTGATTCCAGTCAAATCATTATCAAAACAGTAGCGGAATAGAAACTATGATTTGCTAAATTATTTTGAGAACAGTTTGACCGAATGCTGTTGCTGGTATAGACAGCAATAATTGTCAGCCAACTTGTTCTAAAGATAGTTAGCCTAGCACACTACAAACTATTGACTCGAAGAACACGGCTCGACCAACATGTATTACCTGGATAGTCTTGTATCCAAGGGGAATTTTGACATTACAACTGGTAATCAGCTGGATGGGGTGGACCCTTATCAATCTCCTTCACTCTTCGCTGGCTCTCCACCCAGGAATACAAATGGGTACCAATGTCAAAACTGAGGAAGTTATCAATAATAGACTGAAATATAAACCAGCCTAGATATGGCATAAGTGGGACCTGGAATTGGGGGCTTGATAGATGCTAATCAAACCAATAACTTCTTCAATTCTAGGCATAATATCTCAGTTAGATACTCAGCACTAGGTTTACCTGCTACCACCCCCGCTTACTTCTTCAGAGATACCCAGCACTAAGTTTACCTGCTACCACACCTGCTTGCTTCTACAGTTAGATACTCAGCACAAGGTGTACCCGCTACCACACCCTCTTGATTCCACAGAGATACCCAGCACAAGGTGTACCCGCTACCACGCCTTGCTTCTACAGTTAGATACCCAGCACAAGGTGTACCCGCTACCACACCCGCTTGATTCCACAGAGATACCCAGCACAAGGTGTACCCGCTACCACACCTTGCTTCTACAGTTAGATACCCAGCACAAGGTGTACCCGCTACCACACCCGCTTGATTCCACAGAGATACCCAGCACAAGGTGTACCCGCTACCACGCCCGCTTGCTTCTACAGTTAGATACCCAGCACAAGGTGTACCCGCTACCACACCCGCTTGATTCCACAGTTAGATACCCTGCATAAGGTGTACCCGCTACCACACCCACTTGCTTCCACAGAGATACCCAGCACACGGTGTACCCGCTACCACACCCGCTTGCTTCTACAGTTAGATACTCAGCATGAGGTGTACCCGCTACCACACCCGCTTGCTTCCACAGTTAGATACCCTGCATAAGGTGTACCCGCTACCACACCCGCTTGCTTCTACAGTTAGATACTCAGCATGAGGTGTACCCGCTACCACACCCGCTTGCTTCCACAGTTAGATACCCTGCATAAGGTGTACCCGCTACCACACCCGCTTGATTCCACAGTTAGATACCCAGCACAAGGTGTACCTGCTACCACACCCGCTTGCTTCCACAGTTAGATACCCTGCATAAGGTGTACCCGCTACCACACCCGCTTGATTCCACAGTTAGATACCCAGCACTAGGTGTACCTGCTACCACACCCGCTTGCTTCCACAGTTAGATACCCTGCATAAGGTGTACCCGCTACCACACCCGCTTGATTCCACAGTTAGATACCCAGCACAAGGTGTACCTGCTACCACACCCGCTTGATTCCACAGTTAGATACCCAGCACAAGGTGTACCTGCTACCACACCCGCTTGCTTCTACAGTTAGATACTCAGCACTAGGTGTACCCGCTACCACACCCACTTGATTCCACAGTTAGATACCCAGCACTAGGTTTACCTGCTACCACACCCGCTTGCTTCTACAGTTAGATACCCTGCATAAGGTGTACCCGCTACCACACCCGCTTGCTTCTACAGTTAGATACTCAGCACTAGGTGTACCTGCTACCACACCCGCTTGATTCCACAGTTAGATACCCAGCACTAGGTTTACCTGCTACCACACCCGCTTGCTTCTACAGTTAGATACCCTGCATAAGGTGTACCCGCTACCACACCCGCTTGCTTCTACAGTTAGATACTCAGCACTAGGTGTACCTGCTACCACACCCGCTTGCTTCTACAGTTAGATACCCTGCATAAGGTGTACCCGCTACCACACCCGCTTGCTTCTACAGTTAGATACCCTGCATAAGGTGTACCCGCTACCACACCCGCTTGCTTCTACAGTTAGATACCCAGCACAAGGTGTACCCGCTACCACACCCGCTTGCTACTACAGAGATACCCAGCACTAGGTTTACCTGCTACCACACCCGCTTGCTTCTACAGTTAATACCCAGCACAAGGTGTACCCGCTACCACATCTGCTTGCTTCTACAGTTAGATACCCAGCACAAGGTGTACCCGCTACCACACCCGCTTGCTTCCACAGTTAGATACTCAGCACTAGGTGTACCCGCTACCACACCCGCTTGCTTCCACAGAGATAACCAGCACAAGGTCTACCCGCTACCACACCCACTTGCTTCTACAGTTAGATACCCAGCACAAGGTGTACCTGCTACCACACCCACTTGTTTCTACAGTTAGATACCCAGCACAAGGTGTACCCGCTACCACACCCGCTTGCTACTACAGAGATACCCAGCACTAGGTTTACCTGCTACCACACCCGCTTACTTCTACAGAGATACCCAGCACTAGCTTTACCTGCTACCACACCCGCTTGCTTCTACAGTTAATACCCAGCACAAGGTGTACCCGCTACCACACCCGCTTGCTACTACAGAGATACCCAGCACTAGGTTTACCTGCTACCACACCCGCTTGCTTCTACAGTTAATACCCAGCACAAGGTGTACCCGCTACCACATCTGCTTGCTTCTACAGTCAGATACCCAGCACAAGGTGTACCCGCTACCACACCCGCTTGCTACTACAGAGATACCCAGCACTAGGTTTACCTGCTACCACACCCGCTTGCTTCTACAGTTAATACCCAGCACAAGGTGTACCCGCTACCACATCTGCTTGCTTCTACAGTTAGATACCCAGCACAAGGTGTACCCGCTACCACACCCGCTTGCTTCCACAGAGATACCCAGCACTAGGTGTACCTGCTACCACACCCGCTTGCTTCTACAGTTAGATACCCAGCACAAGGTGTACCCGCTACCACACCTGCTTGCTTCCACAGAGATACCCAGCACTAGGTGTACCTGCTACCACACCCGCTTGCTTCTACAGTTAGATACCCAGCACAAGGTGTACCCGCTACCACACCCGCTTGCTTCCACAGAGATACCCAGCACTAGGTGTACCTGCTACCACACCCGCTTGCTTCTACAGTTAGATACCCTGCATAAGGTGTACCCGCTACCACACCCGCTTGCTACTACAGAGATACCCAGCACTAGGTTTACCTGCTACCACACCCGCTTGCTTCTACAGTTAATACCCAGCACAAGGTGTACCCGCTACCACATCTGCTTGCTTCTACAGTTAGATACCCAGCACAAGGTGTACCCGCTACCACACCCGCTTGCTTCCACAGTTAGATACTCAGCACTAGGTGTACCCGCTACCACACCCGCTTGCTTCCACAGAGATAACCAGCACAAGGTCTACCCGCTACCACACCCACTTGCTTCTACAGTTAGATACCCAGCACAAGGTGTACCTGCTACCACACCCGCTTGCTTCCACAGAGATAACCAGCACAAGGTCTACCCGCTACCACACCCACTTGTTTCTACAGTTAGATACCCAGCACAAGGTGTACCCGCTACCACACCCGCTTGCTACTACAGAGATACCCAGCACTAGGTTTACCTGCTACCACACCCGCTTACTTCTACAGAGATACCCAGCACTAGCTTTACCTGCTACCACACCCGCTTGCTTCTACAGTTAATACCCAGCACAAGGTGTACCCGCTACCACACCCGCTTGCTACTACAGAGATACCCAGCACTAGGTTTACCTGCTACCACACCCGCTTGCTTCTACAGTTAATACCCAGCACAAGGTGTACCCGCTACCACATCTGCTTGCTTCTACAGTTAGATACCCAGCACAAGGTGTACCCGCTACCACACCCGCTTGCTTCCACAGTTAGATACTCAGCACTAGGTGTACCCGCTACCACACCCGCTTGCTTCCACAGAGATAACCAGCACAAGGTCTACCCGCTACCACACCCACTTGCTTCTACAGTTAGATACCCAGCACAAGGTGTACCTGCTACCACACCCACTTGTTTCTACAGTTAGATACCCAGCACAAGGTGTACCCGCTACCACACCCGCTTGCTACTACAGAGATACCCAGCACTAGGTTTACCTGCTACCACACCCGCTTACTTCTACAGAGATACCCAGCACTAGCTTTACCTGCTACCACACCCGCTTGCTTCTACAGTTAATACCCAGCACAAGGTGTACCCGCTACCACACCCGCTTGCTACTACAGAGATACCCAGCACTAGGTTTACCTGCTACCACACCCGCTTGCTTCTACAGTTAATACCCAGCACAAGGTGTACCCGCTACCACATCTGCTTGCTTCTACAGTCAGATACCCAGCACAAGGTGTACCCGCTACCACACCCGCTTGCTACTACAGAGATACCCAGCACTAGGTTTACCTGCTACCACACCCGCTTGCTTCTACAGTTAATACCCAGCACAAGGTGTACCCGCTACCACATCTGCTTGCTTCAGTTAGATACCCAGCACAAGGTGTACCCGCTACCACACCCGCTTGCTTCCACAGAGATACCCAGCACTAGGTGTACCTGCTACCACACCCGCTTGCTTCTACAGTTAGATACCCAGCACAAGGTGTACCCGCTACCACACCTGCTTGCTTCCACAGAGATACCCAGCACTAGGTGTACCTGCTACCACACCCGCTTGCTTCTACAGTTAGATACCCAGCACAAGGTGTACCCGCTACCACACCCGCTTGCTTCCACAGAGATACCCAGCACTAGGTGTACCTGCTACCACACCCGCTTGCTTCTACAGTTAGATACCCTGCATAAGGTGTACCCGCTACCACACCCGCTTGCTACTACAGAGATACCCAGCACTAGGTTTACCTGCTACCACACCCGCTTGCTTCTACAGTTAATACCCAGCACAAGGTGTACCCGCTACCACATCTGCTTGCTTCTACAGTTAGATACCCAGCACAAGGTGTACCCGCTACCACACCCGCTTGCTTCCACAGTTAGATACTCAGCACTAGGTGTACCCGCTACCACACCCGCTTGCTTCCACAGAGATAACCAGCACAAGGTCTACCCGCTACCACACCCACTTGCTTCTACAGTTAGATACCCAGCGCAAGGTGTACCTGCTACCACACCCGCTTGCTTCCACAGAGATAACCAGCACAAGGTCTACCCGCTACCACACCCACTTGCTTCTACAGTTAGATACCCAGCACAAGGTGTACCTGCTACCACACCCACTTGTTTCTACAGTTAGATACCCAGCACAAGGTGTACCCGCTACCACACCCGCTTGCTACTACAGAGATACCCAGCACTAGGTTTACCTGCTACCACACCCGCTTACTTCTACAGAGATACCCAGCACTAGCTTTACCTGCTACCACACCCGCTTGCTTCTACAGTTAATACCCAGCACAAGGTGTACCCGCTACCACACCCGCTTGCTACTACAGAGATACCCAGCACTAGGTTTACCTGCTACCACACCCGCTTGCTTCTACAGTTAATACCCAGCACAAGGTGTACCCGCTACCACATCTGCTTGCTTCTACAGTCAGATACCCAGCACAAGGTGTACCCGCTACCACACCCGCTTGCTACTACAGAGATACCCAGCACTAGGTTTACCTGCTACCACACCCGCTTGCTTCTACAGTTAATACCCAGCACAAGGTGTACCCGCTACCACATCTGCTTGCTTCAGTTAGATACCCAGCACAAGGTGTACCCGCTACCACACCCGCTTGCTTCCACAGAGATACCCAGCACTAGGTGTACCTGCTACCACACCCGCTTGCTTCTACAGTTAGATACCCAGCACAAGGTGTACCCGCTACCACACCTGCTTGCTTCCACAGAGATACCCAGCACTAGGTGTACCTGCTACCACACCCGCTTGCTTCTACAGTTAGATACCCAGCACAAGGTGTACCCGCTACCACACCCGCTTGCTTCCACAGAGATACCCAGCACTAGGTGTACCTGCTACCACACCCGCTTGCTTCTACAGTTAGATACCCTGCATAAGGTGTACCCGCTACCACACCCGCTTGCTACTACAGAGATACCCAGCACTAGGTTTACCTGCTACCACACCCGCTTGCTTCTACAGTTAATACCCAGCACAAGGTGTACCCGCTACCACATCTGCTTGCTTCTACAGTTAGATACCCAGCACAAGGTGTACCCGCTACCACACCCGCTTGCTTCCACAGTTAGATACTCAGCACTAGGTGTACCCGCTACCACACCCGCTTGCTTCCACAGAGATAACCAGCACAAGGTCTACCCGCTACCACACCCACTTGCTTCTACAGTTAGATACCCAGCGCAAGGTGTACCTGCTACCACACCCGCTTGCTTCCACAGAGATAACCAGCACAAGGTCTACCCGCTACCACACCCACTTGTTTCTACAGTTAGATACCCAGCACAAGGTGTACCCGCTACCACACCCGCTTGCTACTACAGAGATACCCAGCACTAGGTTTACCTGCTACCACACCCGCTTACTTCTACAGAGATACCCAGCACTAGCTTTACCTGCTACCACACCCGCTTGCTTCTACAGTTAATACCCAGCACAAGGTGTACCCGCTACCACACCCGCTTGCTACTACAGAGATACCCAGCACTAGGTTTACCTGCTACCACACCCGCTTGCTTCTACAGTTAATACCCAGCACAAGGTGTACCCGCTACCACATCTGCTTGCTTCTACAGTCAGATACCCAGCACAAGGTGTACCCGCTACCACACCCGCTTGCTACTACAGAGATACCCAGCACTAGGTTTACCTGCTACCACACCCGCTTGCTTCTACAGTTAATACCCAGCACAAGGTGTACCCGCTACCACATCTGCTTGCTTCTACAGTTAGATACCCAGCACAAGGTGTACCCGCTTGCTTCCACAGAGATACCCAGCACTAGGTGTACCCGCTACCACACCCACTTGCTTCTACAGTTAGATACCCAGCACAAGGTGTACCTGCTACCACACCCACTTGCTTCTACAGTTAGATACCCAGCACAAGGTGTACCTGCTACCACACCCACTTGTTTCTACAGTTAGATACCCAGCACAAGGTGTACCTGCTACCACACCCACTTGTTTCTACAGTTAGATACCCAGCACAAGGTGTACCCGCTACCACACCCGCTTGCTACTACAGAGATACCCAGCACTAGCTTTACCTGCTACCACACCCGCTTGCTTCTACAGTTAGATACCCAGCACAAGGTGTACCCGCTACCACATCTGCTTGCTTCTACAGTTAGATACCCAGCACAAGGTGTACCCGCTACCACGCCCGCTTGCTTTCACAGAGATACCCAGCACTAGGTGTACCCGCTACCACACCTGCTTGCTTCTACAGTTAGATACCCAGCACAAGGTGTACCCGCTACCACACCCGCTTGATTCTACAGTTAGATACCCAGCACAAGGTGTACCCGCTACCACACCCGCTTGATTCTACAGTTAGATACCCAGCACAAGGTGTACCTGCTACCACACCCACTTGTTCTCACCTTGAACGTTGACTTAGTGACTGCTAATATGACTATTAATTATCAAATTTTATTATTTTCAGATTGATCTTGTGACAGACGGTACAAGAAGGGCTTTAAATGAGTTCTGTAGGATCGATGGTAAGTTTTACTGTAAAGACTGTAGCAGGATGACACCTGGTGAATAATCTAATTAAGGCTGCTTGACTGAAAAACAAACAAGCTATTTATATTGGCTCTATTCTTCATTGAGTTCAGTTAATTTATTTTCAAAATATTCCTCACGAGTTTAACCATGTTAAACAACAAATTTCAATTTACTAGACAATGTATGAATCAGGTTTTAGCTATACCATGCCGCCTCTTGTTAAGCTCCACCCATGTTTTGCCCGTGTTGGCATCGATCGATTCCCTGCTCTTCCTGAATCTCAATTTGCAGAAAAATATACAGGTGAGCTGTTGAATATTTTGAAACTAATTTGACTGTGTACTGTTGTTGCCCAACAGTGCGCAGTCAAACGAGTTTCAAAATATTCAACATAATGTTTATTAGATAGTAAAGACATACATTTCGTACAACAATGCCTCGTCCATCATCAATTGAGCATTCGTGAAGAACTTAATTAACCCTTTAACACTCATATCAGCCAAAAATGGCTTCTTGAGAAATGTCCATTTGCAGACCAAGAGAAGATATTTTTGAAAATTTACCACTGGAATGACTGGTTCTACCCTATTGAAGCCAGGGTGACTAAGGCGGGAAGAACTTTCCTTCAGATTATTTTCAGAATATTTGACAGATTACCTGTAGGAGTGCTTTCTGGGATAAAAGAATGATGTGTCCAGGAATGTAATAAATCATCTGAACTGATTTTGTATTATAGCCACGTATAATCATTTGCAGGGGTTCTCATAAGGGTCATTTTGAAAGTATATACCCCAAAAATGCAACTTATACCCCCAAAAGTAATGTCAGTGTTTCTCATGGAACCCCTGAAAATCTTGCATACTTATTAAATTTTAATTAGTTTTATTGGTCTGAACAAAAATGCCCACAGAATCTAGCATGGTAGCCACATAATTCATAGCTGTGAGTCCATGCATGGTGCCTTCTAATTGTACCAATGATGAGAAAAACTATTGAAACCCAAGATTTTTAGTCTGGGACCCCAAGATTGCTGCTTGGAATCACCAGATTTCATGGTGTGGCCCCAGGACCTCCAAAATTTAGCAGGCATGAAAATTTTCCACCGATCGGCAGAATTCTGACTTTTTTACTGCTGGAAAGATCGATTTTGAGATCGATGTAAATCCGGTTAGTTTTTTTTAGAGGGGGTGTGGGTATATAATATGTAACTTTCTATCACATTATTGATTACAATATTCCTGGTTTTAACGCCAAAGCGATGTCGCTGATACAGAAAATTGATAAATTAACGTCGGTAAACATAACAAATTGACATATCTTTTGCCGCTTGGATCCCTGTCCACGTTCGCTAACCTATTTCACTATGTATATAATGTATCAGCACCGGGACCGTATTACAGAATTGCTCGTCCTCATTCGTAATTCAGTGAATACGTAGTTTTATATTGTGGTACCGGGTCCCGGTCGTATACCGAAGACTTATCGGAAAACTCACGAAATTGCATTTGTTATAACATGGAAATTACACAAATCTTGAATAAACGCACATAAAATCGAGATGACTATTTGAAATATATCAAGAAATGAGACTTTCAAATAGCATAGCACTGTGTTAATACTTTCCAATCGCCGTATTACGTTCATCTAGATTTAGCTGTATCAAGCTATTCCAAACGCGTTCTCTTTGTTCCGGTGTAAAATTTGTTAGCGGGATTACTATTTGTTGTGATTTGATGTTGTTATTTAATTGAAAAATGCCCCAAATAATAGAAAGATCAGAAGCTGATCGTGTCCCGGGAAATTGATAAATTGGAAAAGAATAAATTTCACTTCAAGAGTATACTTACCTCCCTAATACTTTTGATATTGCTAAATATTGGCTTTCACACAATAAACACTCAGATTTAAAACAGTTAGGTGCCCCTACTGGGCAGGGAGTCAGAGCGTAGTCTGGCGGATGCCAGCCCCACCACCGCGCATGCGCAGACTAGCACTTCCTCTTTGCTAGATTATTGGCAGAGAGTTCACACATGTCTTTTTGTTGCAATAGCTTTTCCTTGATCTTAGACTGTTTAAGTGGTGTTTTTTGGTGTGATAGTCACTGATTTGGATGGCAGGACGGAACGATTCGCCAAAGGGGGACTTAGGACCTTTAAATCAGGTGACTTCTAGTAAAATTAGCGAGTTTTCTTCCCGGTGTATTGTGTTTCCGGGACTCGCGGTTACCGTGATAAGCGCCTTGGTTAGTTGGTTTATGTCAACTCGGTGCTACCTATGACTAATTTCTCTTTCTGTTTATGTCCACAGGTCTGTATGACGCTAGGTGGTCGCTTCACAGTAGCAGAGAGTTAGTTTTCTCTCCACCATGGTTCCATTTCCTACTAACTCTGTTAGGTTATCTAACCAAATGAAAAATATGTCCAGTGAGTTGGAGGCCTAGTATAAAGGTCTTCTCACTTTGCCCTCTTGATCCAATTCCTTCCCCATGAGGTGGAGAGAGTTAAGAGGCGTGCAGATGGTGGAGTTCTCCGGTTCGTCACGTTGGATGGTTTGTCTATACAAAGTGTCAGGTATCTAGTTATTGATAATGTGGTGATGTTAATTATTGTAAACAAACAAAGGGAGATAATTAACATTTTTGCCAGAAAAGAGTTATCTATATGTATCTGATGGTTGTGTAGTCGACTTATCCATTCAGCATACAATTCGTCCTTGCACTTGGATGTTTTGTTGGGATCGAATTTTTCCTGTCACGGGATTAATGACGTCATAATCAGCCTGGCTATGTGTTTATCAGCTATTCAAGCGCTATGCTGGTTTCTGATGTATATTGATCTTTATGATCGTTTTCCTTCTCTTTGAGTTGGATTGAGTTTCTAAGCTTAACTAGTTGCTCATACTCCTTGTCCTTTGCCCTGTTTCAGGGACCGGGTTGCGCGTCCTGTGGTCGTTTTATTCATGTAAAGTTCTGGCCGCATCTGTGCTCTCAATGTAGCCCTTGTGGTCCATTGGTTAATTGTGACATATGTAAGCACTGGGGGGGCGTGTTAATGTCCGAATTCTTGTGCTGCTTACAGGCGACGGACAAGGTGGTAGAGGAGGAGAAGAAGAAGAAGCGGAAACGAGAGGTTGTAAGTAGGAAGGGTAAGGGGAAGGTCTCGTCCGCGGTGGATATGGAGGCCTTCCGGACCGAGATGTTGGGAGAGATGAAGAGGGCAGTAAAGGATTTGGTTCCAGGGTTGCTTCGTGGCATGCTTCCTGGACCAAATCCTTTACTGTCCTCATCATCGGCTTCGGAGCAGGTAATCCCCGCCTCTGGATCGATTTTCCTTAGTCCGCTTCCGTTGTTCGACGATTCAGAGGTGGCCCCATTAGAGGGGGCGTTCCACGGCCCTGGCAGCAGGCTTATTGCCGCGCCGATAGGGGACCGTGGACGGTTGTCGCTGGAACCCGCGGGCTGCTTATCAGTCCAGGGGTATCCGCACGCCGCGGTGGCCAGTACCTCCTATGGCACCGTTCCTGGTCAGCCCGGGTTAGCTCTCTTTGCTGACCCGGGGTCTAATCTTTCTGACCAGGGTAATGAGGATTACCTGCTAGGGTCGCCGTCTGACGACGTGGACATGGATGAAGACGTTTGTGCACCCCTCGCGGGGAATACAGGCGCCTTATTCCACGGTTTTACTCACCCTGGAGTAAAGTCCGCGGCTCAGGTGGTGGCCCAGGGCGCTGCTGATGGCCAGCGGTACCGCATACCTCGGCTTGCCGAGGGTGTTGCTGGTGCTGGCCGGGCCCGTGGTGAGACTATATATACCCCGCGCTCTGCCACGGTGCCTGCTCCTGGTCAAACCAGTGATATTCTCATGCCGGTGCTGTCAGGCCCGCGTGTTTTCCCTGGCTTGCCAGGTGTATCAGCATACCCGCCGTCAAGCTCTACTGCTTGCGCTCAGGAGGAAGACGAAGGACCCCGTCTTGTAGAGCGCTCGCAGTTAGCCACGGAGGAGGATTGGTATGACGCTTGCCAGTGGTTGGTGAGCGTTAGGCCTGATCTGCCCGTGGAGCAGTCGGCTAGCCAGCGTGTTCACACGCAGTGGTTAGCTGGGAAACCGACTGCTAACGCTATGCCTTCTCTGCCGCTGGCGGAGCATGTCGTTGACATGTTCAAGGCGGCGGAGTCGTCCATTAAGTCGAGTGGACGTCTCGCGAAGGCCCCTCGCGAGGTGGCCAGGCGTTGTCGCATCGTGCCCCTGGATTACCAGCGGTACGGTGTGGTACCCAAGCCCAGCGTGGATGACCGCGCGGCTTTGGGTGAGGATGCGCGGCCAGGCTCCCGTTCTGACACGGGTGTCTTGTGCGCGGACGCGTTGCGTTCGGCGAATACCGCGTTGCGTGATGCGGAGGAGAGTGGGAGGGCTTCGATTGCCGCTCTGTCCCACGTCTCCCAGCTGTTACAGGGGGTAGTAACGGCATCCGCATCGCGCCAGCCAAGTCCGGTCACTGTCCAGCGAACCATCCAGGATGGTATTAACCTGGCGCTGGACTGTATGACTCGGGCGGTGACCAGGAGTGTCAGGGCAAGACGCACGTTTGCCCTGGACAATCTGTGCCCGTCTCAGGACCTGTACAATAGGCTACTGCGTACGCCTATGACGGGCCCTGGTCTTTTTGGAGGTGAGGGATGTCGCCACCTCCAAGAGACGGTCACCCTGGTGAATAACCAGAGGGCGCTGCGCGAGCAGTTTGATGTGCTGCGTCGTGCTAACGCTCGCGCCGCGGCCCCGGCGTATCGTCCCCTGCAGGCTCGAGGTGGTGCTGGCCAGGTCAGTGGCCAGCCACCGTCGCAGCGTCGGCCTCGGCCGCGTGCGATTCGGCCAGCAGCGAGGGGGGGCGCAGGTTCCTCAGGCGCCGTCAGCCAAGCAGCCGCCCGCGCACCGAGGTGCGCGCGGGGCGGGGCGGGGCGCGCGAGGATCTGGGCGTGGTTATCGTTCCTGACAGTACGCTTACCGCGGTAAGAACCACGCCGGTGTGTATGGCGACGGAGACAGTGCCGCTCTTGCATGCCTCGTGTCCACCGCGGTCCCTAGGTGGGCCGGTGGGAGGCCGGCTAGCCGGCCACATGCAAGAGTGGGAACGGTTAACTCAGGACCGTTTAGTCTTGCGATGGCTTTCCGTCGGGTATCATCCAGAGTGGGTGACAGGCCCGCCGTCGCGACTGTCTCTGGTGCCAGTCTGGACTCCCATTCCGAGGGATCCAGAGCAAAGGTTGTGTATCGAGGAGGAGATAAATTCCCTCATACAAAAGGGAGCTATTCAGCCGGCACAAAGGTGTCCGGGCTTCTATTCAACCCTGTTCTTAGTAACAAAACGCACACCGGAGGGTGGAGACCGATTCTCAACCTCAAGCCATTGAACAAGTTCATCGAGACGCCCAGTTTCAAGATGGAAACGGTGCGCTCGGTGTTGGCGGGGTTGGAGAGGGGGATGTGGACGGCGTCGATAGATTTGAAGGACGCTTATTTCCACATCCCCATCCACGGGAGTTTCTGTCGCTTCCTGAGATTTGCATTCCAGGGCAGACAGTGGGAATTCAGGGTGTTGCCCTTCGGAATTTCCACGGCTCCTCGGGTTTTCACCCGTGTGGTTCTTGCGATCACAGCATACCTCCGCAGGAGAAGCATAGCAGTCCACACGTACATAGACGACTGGCTGTTGAAAGCGCACACCCGGGAAAGTTTGTCCGCCAATCTGGAGATTGTTTTGAAAATTCTCACAGACTTGGGCTGGTTGATCAATTTCCCAAAATCAGAGCTGACTCCATCCCAGAAGTTTGTTTACCTGGGGATGTTCTTCGATCTAGAGACAGGATATGTTTATCCTACTCAGGAGAGAGTTCAAAAACTCATCTCGTTGATTCAGTCAGTGTGCGACAGTCGTCATGTCCTGGCACGGGTTTACTTGAGAATGCTGGGGTTGATGGTTTCGTTGGAACCAGTCATTCCTCAGGCCGCCTTACGCAGGCGGCCGATCCAGTTGTTTCTCATGACACAATGGACCCAGAGTACAGGTTCGCTGGACTCGAATGTGTCAGTGTTGGCGCCTCTGATTCACCACCTGCAATGGTGGTTGAATACAGAGAATCTCTTGCCGGGGGTTTTGCTAACCCCTCCCCACCCTCAGGTGACTGTGTATACAGATGCATCGATGGAGGGCTGGGGAGCTTGCCTGGAAGAATCCACGATATCAGGGCTTTGGAATCTGGAACAGTCAAAGGAACATATAAATCTACTGGAGCTAAGAGCAGTAGTCCTGGGCCTGGAACATTTCTTACAGAAAGTTCAGGGCAAGATTGTTCTTATTCGTTCAGACAACTCAACAGTTGTGACTTACATAAACCGCCAGGGCGGAACGAAGTCGCCCAGTCTCTGTATGATGACATGGAAACTGCTTTGTTGGTGTCTGGATCACCAGATTACCTTGAAAGCAGTTCATATTCCGGGAAGGTTAAACCTGCTAGCAGACTCATTGAGCCGAAGGATGAGTGTTTTACCCACGGAATGGCAACTAAATCAATGTGTGGCGGATCGTCTGTTCGACCATTGGGGGAAACCCAACATCGATTTGTTCGCAACGAAGAAGAATGCGAAGATGACGACGTACGTCTCTCCGATTCCGGATCCAAGCGCTTTCGCAACAGATGCGTTAGCTATCAGCTGGGGGAGAATGTATGCATACGCATTCCCTCCAGCAATCCTGATTCCAAAAATTCTTCAGAAAATCAGACAAGAGGAATGCCAAGTGCTTCTGATCGCCCCGGATTGGCCAAGCCGATCATGGTATACGGATCTGCTGGACCTTCTGGTCTGCAATCCGGTTCCTCTGCCTCTGATGGACGATATTATCTTCCAGGGCAAGGCCCTTCACAACAATCCGTCAATGTTCAGATTGACTGCGTGGATGTTGTCAAGGAATCTAGAATTAAGGAGGGCTTTTCTGAGCAAGCAGCCATGTTTATGGCCAAAGCCAGGAGGGGGTCAACCTCCAGAGCATATAATTATAAAATCAACAGATTTGCAGAATGGTGCTCAAAAAGATGTATTGATCCAATGGATTCATCTATTCAAGTAGTAGCTGATTTCCTCTGTCACCTCTATGATGCCTATAGCCTCAAGCCTAACTCTATTGCTGGTTATAAGTCAGCATTAATGTCTGTTATTCCTTGCTTGGCTAAGAGGGGAAGTGATGAAGTGAATACATTGAATGTATTAATTAAAGGCATGGGCAATCTAAGACCAAGGAATCCATCTGTGATTCCGTCTTGGAGTTTATCGCTAGTGCTTCAAGTACTAGGTGATAAGCCTTTTGAACCACTTAGTTCCATTTCTATGAAACTATTAACACTGAAGACTGTGTTTTTAATTGCTGCGGCCTCGGCTAGGCGTAGGAGTGAAATTCATGCCTTATCAGCCGAGGATGACCGTTTTGTGGTTTCAGGGGAAGGCCTTAAGCTGCTACCTAGGATTAATTTCTTGGCTAAAAATCAGTCGTTGAAATATCCAGGTCAACCTATTATTTTGCCTGCTTTAACTAGATATGATCCTAATTCTAAAGCATGGTGTCCCGTCCGGGCGCTGCGCCGGTACAAACAACGTACGGCGGCATGGCGCACCGACCAGTCAGCGTTATGGTTGTCATATATTGAACCCCATGGGAGGGCTTCTAAGGACACCATTTCCAGGTGGATTGTGGAATGCATTCAGTTTTGCCATAAATCCGCCACCGGGAAGCAGGTTGACGTGGCCAAGGCTCACAGTGTCCGCGGCGTAGTGACATCCACGGCCCTATTTAATGGGGTCCCTGTGGATGATATTATGTCGGTGGCTCAGTGGCACTGTGAGTCAAGTTTTACAGACCATTATCTCCGTGACACCTCTAATCCTCTCGCCTTGTCGGTTTTGAAAAAATAAATCGGTTTATATTTTTTGAGGAGGTTTTTCCTCATTACTTATATATTTCACAATTAATTTATGGAAACACCCACTTTTTTGGGCCTGCATCAGTCTTTACCAATGGGAAGATGATGTCAGCAGCCATTTTCAACAAGGTCAGTCTTGTTCATGTGTTGTCCGTTGTTGATTGTATTGTCACGATTACCCGTTATTAATATGGTGATGGTTTGTGTATTTGTGTGGTTCATTGTTGAGAGTTACGAAAATAGAGCTTTTTCGTCTCTGTCCTGTAGTACATGGCACTTGTACGTAGAGAGCGTATAGGACATTGAGGTCAGTCGACTCTTCCTCCCAGGAAGGAGGGGGGGGGGAGCGCATATGACATTCGGTCATCTCTCATACATCGGTGGTGTTATCCAATGGTTAGTCAAATCCTGACTGTTTTTTCTTACAGTTTCAGAAGTTTAAGTGCCTTAAACGCAGAAAAGCGTATAGGGATGAGCTGGTCTTTTGACCTCGCCTCCCTCCCGCCAGATTCACTTTCGAATTCTGGCAATATCAAAAGTATTAGGGAGGTAAGTATACTCTTGAAGTGAAATAAACGAAATCTAGGATTTCTTTTTTCACGAGAGAGTTGATACTTACCTCCCTAGATACGGACCCGGCCTCTCCACCCCACAGAGGCTCGGTCTTCAGGCTCTTAATAGTTGCATGTGTGTCAGCCAATAATCTAGTCAGAGGAAGTGCTAGTCTGCGCATGCGCGGTGGTGGGGCTGGCATCCGCCAGACTACGCTCTGACTCCCTGCCCAGTAGGGGCACCTAACTGTTTTAAATCTGAGTGTTTATTGTGTGAAAGCCAATATTTAGCAATATCAAAAGTATTAGGGAGGTAAGTATCAACTCTCTCGTGAAAAAAGAAATCCTAGATTTCGTTTATTTCGATGGAACTGGTTAGAAAAGTGTGTAACAGTTAAAATTGACGGACAAGATGTGGCGACGACTCTAGGTGAATGTATTCGAGAAGTGGACATTGACGGGAAAGCTATTTGTATATCTTTGCAAAGATTTAATTAACTATGCTAGTGGAGGATGTAAAACATTGGAGAATCACATGGAAACGAAGAAACATGTTGAGAAAATACGAATTCAGCGCACCAATTATTGCCTATTTAGTGCCAAGAGTGATACTACAACCTGGGGAATACATATGATCCTATGTTTCAAAAGGCTGTATCAGCGAAGCCTGCAGCAGCAGCACCTATCGTTCCGATAAACGAAAGACTAGCCAATGCTCAGGTACTCGATATAATTAATTTTAATAACACTCTCCGATGAATACTCCATATCCCATTTTCAAGGTAACAATACTGGAAGTTGAAAACTGTTGAATATTTTGAAATAAATGTGACTGGCAACCATTGCTGCCTTAGGCAGCAACGGCTTGAAGTCAAATTAATTTCAAAATATTCAACAGAATAAGTTTTATGTAGGAAAGAATTTACTCTTTCAGCGATTTGTCAGTGAACGTGTTAAACCATCTTGACCGCGTGTGAGCCTAATTGTCAAAGTGGGTGGGTGTGTGGTGCATGTGCGTGGCTCTTCAAACTTGCCAAGAATTTATTCATGAAAATTAGATGTTTTTTGAATGTCATCCACTAGAATGACTGGAACATTGCTTCTAAATATTGAAAATAAATTTGTATTTTAACCCTTTAATGGCCATGCCAGCCAAAACTTGCCTCTGTTATGGTATTAGTATCGTGGAATGTCAGTTTACAGACCAAGATACTACAATTTTTGAAAATTAACCACTGGAATGACTGACTCGATACTAAGCCAATTATTCCAGTGATAAATTTTCAAAAATTGTATTATCTTGGCCTGTAATGGACATTCAATACTAGGCAGATAATTAAATTTTCTTTATCAAATTTGACCATTAAAGGGTCAAGTTATTGCTCACCTAGTTAAGCCTTTAACACTCACGCTGGACAAAAAGGCTAAAACAGTTGTCTTGAAAAATGTCCCCTTGCAGGAAAAATGAAGACTTTTGAAAAATTTTCACTGGAGTTACTGGCTAGGTAACCGAACTAGTCATTCCAGTGATAAATTTTCAAAAATAATCTCTTAGTCTGCAAATGGACATTTTCTATGAGTAAATTTAAATTTTCTTGAACAGATTTTCTCCTTTTTTCTAGGGAATGGTCCTTGGCATACTTGCAGAGCATTCTATGCCATTTTCAATGGCACCTGTTTTGATTGACTTGTCGAAGAAACTTGCAAAGGATAGCAAAACTTTATCAAAACTTAGCTTGGGTAGAATGACTGCTGCCTATAAGCTTAGATTTGGTCTTGCCGAAACCATGCGATCAAACACTTTAGAGAGTATTCGAAATGTTCCATTCTCCTTGAACATGGATGAATCTACGAGTAACAATTTGATGCGTGTGCTCACGATTTTAGTGAGCTACTATTCTGATTCAGCAAATGAGGTCATAGTAGAGCATCTAGCCTCTGTTAGTTTAGTTAAAGTGAACTCAATTTCAGTATATGATGAGGTAACAAAGCTGTTTGAAAAGCTCATCTTGCCATGGGGCAATTTAGTGTCAGTTTTAATGGACAGTTACAATGTGATGAGTGGTTCCAATGGGTTAGAAGTCAGACTGCGTGAGAAAGCACCACATCTCCTAGACTTAGATGGAGACTCCTGCCACCATATTCATAATTGCTCTAAGAAATTCTGTGTGGGATTTAACAACTGTGTTGAGAAGCTTCACACTGATATTTCCAACAACTTTAAGGGGTCCGCTAATTTAGTTGACGTTTTAAAGGCGATATGTCTGATTCTCGAGCTTAGTTTCACAATGCCAGAGCGCTTTTTGAGTCATCGGTGGTTATCGTGTTATGATGTTACTGTGTCAAATTTACGACTTGGATGCATATCTGGTGTTTTATTTTATGAGTTTGTCCCAGACAAGTCTAAGCCTCTCTACCAGTACTTGATCATCTCAATTTTTCACAGAAGAGCAGTCAGTGACCAGGCAAGAGCGAGAATATGCACCCTTCAGGGAGAACTTTCTCGAAAGACACTCACAGAAGATGGGAGAAGACGGAAGTTAAGAATAGTGGAGAAGATTATCTATAAAAGGAAACAGACCGTGATTATTATGCAGTTTTACAGTGTTGTTTTTCCTTTGTTGAAACAGTATGTGTGCCTATTCCAACTAAAAGAGCCTATGATACATAAAACTCCACAACCAACAGCAACAATTATTCAGGGATTTCTTGACATGTTTTGTGAACTCACAAGCCATTAATGACAAGTCCACAAGCCAACTCCAGGAGATGGATTTGGATATGACAGACCTGCTCAGTCAGAAATCTGTTCCTTGGATGCTCTACTAGCAAAACGCTGACAGAGTTAGAAAGAACAGGTTCAGAGGAGTTTCTCACTAAGGCTCAGACTTCTTACAAAGAATGTGCTAAGTACATGCAAAAGAAATATCCCCTAAGAAACCAAACGTTGCAACGGTTATCGGCCATTGACCCAGCTGCCACCGGCCACAGCTTGACCCTAAAGTACTTGTAAAAGTTACCAATAACACTTGCGACAATACTAACTACTTCAGAAAGAGATGCATATGACAAGGAAGTTCATGCTTTTCAAATTGACTCCAGTCTTCCAGCTGCATTGCTCCCAGATGAAACACCAGTACGGCTTGATCATTGGTGGAGCCATGTGATGAAAACAGGCAGGTACCCCACACTCTGTAAGATGATAAAAGCAATTATTAGTTGCTTCCATGGCCCACAAGTGATAGTAGCTTCAACCTAATGCAGGATATCATTGACACTTGATCAGGGAGGATGAAGATTGAAACTCAATGCATTTCAAACTGTTATGTACAATACTGCTGCTCAGAAGAACACAGCTACTCAAATTTTCGACCGCCAAGACATTCTTCACAATCCAATTGACAGTACTCTATCTAAAAATATGCAAGAGTCTTGGAAGCATTACAAAGCAGAGAAGGAAAGAAACTGTAATAACGTGGAAGATAAGAAGGCAAAGTATTCCTTGAAAGCCACAAAGCTTCAAAACAAACAGAAAGTGAAAGCGGCGCAGCAACTTCTTGAGAAGAAAGCAAGGTTGGCATTTATTGAGACGAGACAGATCAATCTGAAAAGGAAAACAAAGTTTGAAGCAGTGGTTGCAAAGAAGAAAACCAAAACTGCTTAGTGACATTTGTGATTCTAAATTTCTGTGACAGTGTGTAAAGTGATGACTTATTTTCTCCAGTTATAAAGTGACATGAGTGACAGTTTTATGCAAAACATTTGTGAATAGTGTTGACAAAGATGACAGTTGA
The DNA here is from genome assembly GCA_034401795.1 of Chaetoderma sp. LZ-2023a. Lineage (NCBI taxonomy): Eukaryota > Metazoa > Mollusca > Caudofoveata > Chaetodermatida > Chaetodermatidae > Chaetoderma > Chaetoderma sp. LZ-2023a. The sequence continues at coordinate 265,464,233 of CM067369.1, read as the reverse complement.
TACAGAAGTGAGGACTTGTCTAATTTCAAGCAACGTTTAATGACTTATTCAAAACATTGATGATTATAAGGTTTATAATTTTGAGAAATATAGTTGCTGAAACTACATCTATTTCTACATGGAGGGTCTATATTTACCTCTGGAAATACAGGAGATGCCATCTGAGAGAATCTAAATTCCAAAATTTTCTGGTGGAGGGCCCCAGACCCCCCTTCTGGTGAGCCGTTTACGAGCTTTATCGGATGTTTTCATTTACTCCAATTTACATGCCTGATTTAGCTACCATGAGAAACACTGGTCATACATGTATGTCAACATCATCAGTGACCCAGTTTATACTCTCCTGAATTGCCATTTTGCAACGTAACCATATTTGTGAGTCATATACGCTGTATATAAATGACCATGAGTTAGCCATAGCGTCACTAGTCCTGCAATAAAACTGGATTTTGTGTTTATATTTGCTTAATTCACAGGCTGTTATGTTAAACAAGCTGATCCGTGTGATCCATTCTGTGTTGCTGATGGTCAGCTAGTCTGGATACCATTGTTATGTCGGAGTGAACTACAGCCTAACAATAAGCACAGATTCAGTGACCTGCATTGCCAGACTGTATTATCACATGTTAAACTCTATCTTAGTCCTGAGAGTAATGTAAGTCAATTAAGACTTAGTGGTTATAGGCAGAGTACACTGTCTTCTAAATTATAATAGGTCAATGTCTAAAATATGTCTAAAATATGTACATTTTGAACATTGAAAACCCAAGTAAATCCCAACTTCCAGTCCATTTAATTAAATCATGAGCAACAGAATACAATGGACCTTTCCAGTTTTAGCTATTCCCCACCCATCACTATCTAAGCTCCACCCACACTTCGGTGTGTTGGGATTGATCAATCCACAAATGCCATGACTATCAATTTCCTGAAAGTTAAGCTGTTGAATACTTTGTAACTAATTTGCCTGGGTGTTGTTGCAACAGCTCCTAGTCAAATTAGTTTCAAAATATTCAACAAGATATTTATTAAATAGTATAGACATACAATTCGTACAACAACGCATAGTCCATATTCAACTATGCATTCGTGACATACTTATCTATATCATTCATGATGTCATAATAATGTCATTGATTGTGATGTCATTATGTCCGTCACATAGTCCATTATGATGTCATATGGTGGATGGATACAGTGGAGAGGTCCATTATTTATCTGACTTGATAAGTTTGTTATTGTATCCAGTTGAAAGGGTAAATTTTCATTTCACTACAATCTGCTATGTTCTTTAACCATCACTCTTCAAGTGCATGATGATAGGATGTACATGTATCTATTGGACAATACGCATCAGTAGACACACCAGGAAAACTTGTACTTTTCAAAATATTTGTATAGCTTTACATGTTTTTTGTAGAACCACTTGTATTGGGAAAAACTGCAAAATTGTAAAATTTGTGACAGTATTTTATTAATTTTTAATGCATATTTTATTTTAATTGTTGGAAATATTTTTAAAGCTGAACATTCATGCTAAACTAACCAATGCTTCACCTCTTAGTTTTATCAATATCTAGTGGTATCAATAAATTTCCCTTTTTGGTAACTATTATGAGTCCGGGAATTGATTCAGTAAGCAAGACCCGCCTAACAGTTCTTAGCCACTATAAAATGATTCCCTCAGTACAGCGAGTTATCAATTAGCCAGTAGGTGTGTTACATGTGCATTTGACAGGTAAGCACTAAACAGTGCAGGGATATGCATAGCTGTCACATGTGTGTTGCATAGCTGTCACCTGTGTGTTGCATAGCTGTCATGTGTGTGTTGCATATCCATCACCTGTGTGTTGCATAGCTGTCACCTGTGTGTTGCAAAGCTGTCACGTGTCTGTTGCATATCTGTCACCTGTCTGTTGTATAGCTGTCACCTGTGTGTTGCATAGCTATCACGTGTCTGTTGCATAGCTCTCAGGTGTGTGTTGCATAGCTGTCACCTGTGTGTTGCATATCTGTCACCTGTGTGTTGCATAGCTGTCACCTGTGTGTTGCAAAGCTGTCACGTGTCTGTTGCATATCTGTCACCTGTCTGTTGCATAGCTGTCACCTGTGTGTTGCATAGCTGTCACGTGTCTGTTGCATAGCTCTCAGGTGTGTGTTGCATAGTTGTCACCTGTGTGTTGCATATCTGTCACCTGTGTGTTGTATAGCTGTCACGTGTGTGTTTCATAGCTGTCACCTGTGTGTTGTATAGCTGTCACCTGTGTGTTTCATAGCTGTCACCTGTGTGTTGCAAAGCTGTCACGTGTGTGTTACATAGCTGTCATGTGTGTATTGCACAGCTGTCACTTGTGTGTTGCATATCTGTCACCTGTCTGTTGCATAGCTGTCACATGTGTGTTGCATAGCTGTCGCCTACCTGTCTGTTGCATATCTGTCACCTGTCTGTTGCATAGCTGTCACCTATGTGTTGCATAGCTGTCACATGTGTGTTGCAAAGCTGTCACCTGTGTGTTGCATAGCTGTCACGTGTGTGTTGCATAGCTGTCATGTGTGTGTTGCATAGCTGTCACCTGTGTGTTGCATAGCTGTCATTTGTGTTGCATAGCTGTCACATGTCTGTTGCATAGCTGTCACCTGTGTGTTGCATAGCTGTCACGTAGTCTTCTCTTGGTCTGCAAATGAACATTTCTTTTCAGAAACTTGAAATTTTCTTGAACAAATTAGAGGGTTAAAGTATTAAAGGTTTAATAACTGAACTCATAATAATTACTGAAAACATACATTTATTGATAGCACTGCAACTTCTAGTCGTTCAACACTGTTTTTAGCTCACCTGGCCTAGGCCAAGTGAGCTTATGCCATGGCGGCTGTCCATCATCTGTCCGTCTGTCCATCCATCAAATCGCATCTTCTCCTTAATGGTTTGACTGATTTCAACCAAATTTGGCTGGAACAATCCTAAGCTGGTCCCCTCCAAACAGTTATTTCAGAATTTTGATTGATCAATTTTTTAGGTGAAAATCTTAGATTTTATGAAAAATCAACTGGAAATCGGTAAAATGCTATACTCTTCCTTAGCTGCTTGACATATTTCAACCAAATGTGACTAAATGCATTCTATGGTGGTAGGCTCTATAAATTCTTTTCAGAATTTTGATTTATCAATTTTTTGGGTGAAAATCTGAGATTTTATGGAAAATCTACCGGAAATGGTAAAAATGCTACTCCTCCTTAGCTGCTTGACATGTTTCAACCAAATTTGACTATATGGATTCTATGATGGTCGAGTCGAGATCTTCTTTTCAGAATTTTGATTGATCAATTTTTTGTGCGGAAATCTTGGATTTTATGAAAAATTTACCAGAAATTGTCAAAATGCTGCTTCTCCTTACTTACTTGACATATTTCAAACAAATTTGGCTGATGTGATCCTATCAAGGTAGACTAGAATTTCTATTCAGAATTTTGATTGGTCAATCTTTTGGGTAACCATCTTGGATTTTCCGAAAATTATCCATCATATCTATTTAAATGCAAATGGTTCAAATGCTAATGGTCCAGGTGAGCGCCACAGGCCCTCGGGCCTCTTGTTACTTTTTAGTATGATAGTTCAGCTTCAAGGGCTATAGCTTATCAAACTATACCTCACTGAATTTAACAACTTCAGCGTGAAGTTACATAAATGACAAAGTTTGTTGCTGAAGATGGAAGACCAGTAAATCGCGCGTGCAACTCTAAAATGAGCATGATTATATTTTAAACTGACGACAACCGCTAGCATCGTCCGATTGAATTGCCTGAGTAACTCTAAATTGCCAGTGATCGCCAGAGCTAGACTAATGAGATATACTCTGATTACATAACTTTATGTACCATGTCATATACCTTGCTATGAAGGAAATCAGTCGACTGTCGCCTGTATAGTGTCACCTTTATTAGTTGGCATTACTGTTGCTACTACATTAATCTTTTAACCATTAAACACTAGAAAATTTTCAAGAAAATTTCAATTTTCTCATAGAAAATGTCCATTTGTAGACTAAGAGAAGACTATTTTTGAACATTTACCACTGGAATGACTGGCTCGGATATCAAACAAGTCATTCCAGTAGTAAATTTCAAAAATAGTCTTGGTCTGCTAATGAACATTTCTCAAGACCACTACAAAAGCCGTTTTTGGCTGATATGAGTGTTAAAGGGTTAATGATTAAGCTGGTCGAAAATGTCTTAGATTAATATGCTTGATAAATATCAATTTACAGATGAAGAAGTTATTTATATAATTTACTACTTGAATGGCCCGGCTCAGTAACCAAATCAGTCATTCCAGTAGTAAACTTTATAAAATAGTTCTCTTGGCCTACAAATGGCCATTGATTAAAGGAAAATGCACCTTATAGTAACCATTCAAATGATAGAATCTGCCACCCATAATCCATCCATGACATTTAAACTTTTTATGATGCAACGACAACGACAGATATTCAGGGTTTAGTAGCTAAATGGTGATACATTTCTACAGCTTATGATGGCTATCATGATTTACGTTTCAACCAAGCAGAAAAAGCAATAAACGGCAACAACTTCCAGTCAAATTTGTTTCAAAATATACAACACAATGATTATTACATAATAAAGAATATAATGCATTGGTAGTTACATGACCTCACACACTATCGCTTGAGGAGAGAAAATGGTGGAGATCATTGTTCAACATTAATGCGATATTACAAAGCAGATATATATGATACAGATAAGGGAATGTGACAGGATATGAATGATATGGAATCTATAGACCATAGTCTATCAGTACAATACACCTTTCACATCAAGAGTATACTTACCTCCCTAATACTTTTGATATTGCTAAATATCGGCTTTCACTCAATAAACACTCAGATTAAAACAGTTAGGTGCCCCTACTGGGCAGGGAGTCAGAGCGTAGTCTGGCGGATGCCAGCCCCACCACCGCGCATGCGCAGACTAGCACTTCCTCTTTGCTAATTTATTGGCAGAGAGTCTGCACATGTTTTTGTGCTAGAGCTTTTCTAACTCAATTCATAGTCTTTTTGTGTGAATTTTGGAAGTGGTAATCCCTGATATAGATGGCAGAAAGGATGACTTCGCCACAGGAGGGCCCAGGACCTTTAAATCAGGTGACTTCTAGTAAAATTAGCAAGTTTTTTACCCGGTGTAATGTGTTTCCGGGACTCGCGTTTACCGTGATAAGCGCCTTGTTTAGTTGGTTTATTTCAACTAGGTGCTATATAATACTAATCTCTCTTTGTGTTTATGTCCACAGGTCTGTGTGACGATATGTAATGGACATCACATCAGCAGAGGGTTTGTTTCTCTCCACCATGGTTCCATTTCCTACTAATACTGTTAGGTTATCTAACCAAAAATTCTATGTCCAGTGAGTCGGAGGCCTAGTATAAAGGTCTTCTCACTTTGCCCTCTTGATCCAATTCCTTCCCCTAGCGGTGGAGAGAGTTAAGAGGCGTTCAGTTGGTGGAGTGCTCCAGTTCATCACGTTAGATGGTTTGTCTATACAAAGTGTCAGGTATCTAATTATTGATATGAGGTGATCTTAATTATTTAGAGAGGAAAGGGAGATAATTAACAGTATTTGCCATTGTTATCAGTATATATCTGATGGTTGTGTAGTCGAAATGTCCATTCTGCACATGTTCTGGTTAGAGATACAATTCGTCCTTGCACTTGGATGTTTGTTGGGGATCGATTTTTTCCTGTCATAGGATTAATGACATCATAATCAGCCTTGCTCTTTATTAACAATTAAAGTTTGTCCAAAGCTGGTTTCTGATGAATATTGATCTTTATGATCATTTTCCTTCTCTTGAGTTGGTTGAGTTTCTGAGCTTAACTAGATTGCTCATACTCCTCGTCCTTTGCCCTTTTTCAGAGACCTGGTTGTGCGTCCTGTGGACGATTTTTGAAGGACAAGTTTGTGCCTCATCTCTGTTATCAGTGTAGCCCCTGTGGTCCCTTGCTTAATTGCGAGATATGTAAGCACTGGGGGGGAGGGGCGAGCTAATGTCCGAATTCTTGTGCTTGCAGGCGAAGGACAAGGTGGTGGAGGAGGAGAAGAAGAAGCAGAAAAGAGAGGGTGTGAGTAAGAAGGGTAAGAGGAAGGCCTCGTCCGCGGTGGACATGGAGGCCTTCCGGACCGAGATGTTGGGAGAGATGAGGAGGACAATAAAGGATTTGGTTCCAGAGTTGCTTCGTGGCATGCTTCCTGGACCAAATCCTTTACTGTCCTCATCATCTGCTTCGGAGCAGGTAATCCCCACCTCTGAATCACCTTTCCTTAGTACGCTTCCGTTGTTCGAAGATTCAGAGGTGGCCCCATTAGAGGGGGCGTTCCACGACCCTGGCAGCAGGCTTAGTGCCGCGCCGAGGGGCCGTGGACGGTTGTCGCTGGAACCCGCGGGCTGCTTATCAGTCCAGGGGTATCCGCACGCCGCGGGTGCCAGTACCTCCTATGGCACCTTCCCTGGCCAGTCCGGGTTAGCTCTCTTTGCTGACCCGGAGTCTAATCTGTCTGGCCAGGAGGATGAGGATTACCTGTTGGGGTCGCCGTCTGAGGACGTGGCCATGGATTATGACGTCTGTGCACCCCTCGCGGGGAATACAGGCGACTTATTCCACGGTTCTACTCACGCAGGGGTAGAATCCACGGTTCAGACTGTGGCCCTGGGCGCTGAGCGCCAGCGTTACCGCATACCTCGGCTTGCCGAGAGTGTCGCTGGTGCTGGCCGGGGCCGTGGTGGGGCGGTATGTGCCCCGCGCTCTACCACGGCGCCTGCTCCTGGTCAAGCCAGTGAGATTAGCATGCCGGTGTTGTCAGGCCCGCATGCTCTCCCTGGCTTGCCAGGGGTATCAGCGTATCCGCCGTCAAGCTCTGTTGCTTGCGCTCAGGAGGAAGACGAAGGCCCCCGTCTTGTAGAGCGCTCGCAGCTAGCCACGGAGGAGGATTGGTCTGACGCTTGCCAGTGGTTGGTGAGTGTTAGGCCAGATCTGCCCGTGGAGCAGTCGGCTAGCCAGCATGACCACAGGCCGTGGTTAGCTGGTAAGCCTACTGCTAACGCTATGCCTTCTCTGCCGCTGGCAGCGCATGTCGTTGACATGTTCGAGGCGGTGGAGATGTCCATTAAGTCGAGTGGACGTCTCGCGAAGGCCCCGCGCGAGGTGGCCAGGCGTTGCCGCATCGTGCCCCTGGATTACCAGCGGTACGGTGTGGTACCTAAGCCGAGCGTGGATGACCGCGCGGCTTTGGGTGAGGATGCGCGGCCAGGCTCCCGTTCTGACACGGGAGTCTTGTGTTCGAACGCGTTGCATTCAGCAAATACCGCGTTGCGTGATGCGGAGGAGAGTGGGAGGGCTTCGATTGCCGCTCTGTCCCACGTCTCCCAGCTGTTACAAGGGGTAGTAACAGCATCCGCGTCGCGCCAGCCAAGTCCGGTCACAGTCCAGCGAGCCATCCAGGATGGTATCAACCTGGCGCTGGACTGTATGACTCGGGCGGTGACCAGGAGTGTCCGGGCAAGGCGCATATTTGCCTTGGACAATCTGTGCCCGTCCCAGGACCTGTACAATAGGCTACTGCGTACGCCTATGACAGGTCCTGGTCTCTTTGGAGGTGAGGGATGTCGACACCTCCAGGAGACGGTTACTCTGGTAAATAACTGCGCGAGCTGTTTGAGGTGCTTCGTCGTGCTAACGTTCGCGCCGCACCCCCTGCGTATCGTCCCTTGCAGGCTCGAGGTGGTGCTGGCCAGGTCAGAGGCCAACCACCATCGCAGCGTCGGCCTCGGCCGCGTGCGATTCGGCCAGCAGCGAGGGGGGCGCAGGCTCCTCAGGCGCAGTCAGCCAGGCAGCCGCCCGCGCACCGAGGTGCGCGCGGTGCTGGTCGTGGCGCGTGAGGATCTGGGCGTGGTAATCGTTCCTGATGGGACGGTTACCGCGGTGAGAACCGCGCCGGTGTTTCTGGCAAAGGAGACAGTGCCGCTCTTGCACTCCTTATGTCCACCTCTATCCCTAGGTGGACTGGTGGGAGGCCGGCTAGCCGACCACATGCAAGAGTGGGAACGGTTAACTCAGGACCGTTTAGTCTTGCGATGGCTTTCAGTCGGGTATCATCCCGATTGGATGACAGGCCCGCCATCGCGACTGTCTCTAGTGCCGATCTGGACTCCAAATCCGAGAGATCCAGAGCAAAGGTTGTGTATCGAGGAGGAAATAAATTCCCTCATACAAAAAGGAGCTATTCAGCCGGCACAAAGGTGTCCGGGCTTCTATTCAACCCTGTTCTTAGTAACAAAAAACACCGGAGGGTGGAGACCAATTCTCAACCTCAAGCCATTGAACAAGTTCATAGAGACGCCCAGTTTCAAGATGGAGACTGTGCGCTCGGTGTTGGCGGGGTTAGAGAGGGGAATGTGGACAGCGTCGATAGATTTGAAGGACGCTTATTTCCACATCCCCATACACAGGAGTTTCCGTCGCTTCCTGAGATTTGCATTCCAGGGCAGACAGTGGGAATTCAGGGTGTTACCCTTCGGAATTTCCACGGCTCCTCGGGTTTTCACCTGTGTGGTTCTTGCGATCACCGCATACCTCCGCAGGAGAAGCATAGCAGTCCACACGTACATAGACGACTGGCTGTTGAACGCGCACACCCAGGAAAGTTTATCAGCCAGTCTGGAGATTGTTTTGAAGACTCTCACAGACTTGGGCTGGATGATCAATTTCCCAAAGTCAGAGCTGACTCCATCCCAGAAGTTTGTTTACCTGGGGATGTTCTTCGATCTAAAGACAAGATATGTTTTTCCTACTCAGGAGAGAGTTCAGAAACTCATCTCATTGATTCAGTCAGTGTGCGACAGTCGTCATGTCCTGGCACGGGTTTACTTGAGAATGCTGGGGTTGATGGTTTCATTGGAACCAGTCATTCCTCAGGCCGCCTTACGCAGGCGGCCGATCCAGTTATTTCTCATGACACAATGGACCCAGAGTACAGGTTCGCTGGACTCGAACGTGTCAGTGTTGGCGCCTCTGATTCATCACCTGCAATGGTGGTTGGACACAGAGAATCTCTTGGTGGGGGTTATGCTAACCCCTCCCCACCCTCAGGTGACTGTGTATACAGATGCATCGATGGAGGGCTGGGGAGCTTGCCTGGAAGAATCCACGATATCAGGGCTTTGGAATCTGGAACAGTCAAAGGAACATATAAATCTACTGGAGCTAAGAGCAGTAGTCCTGGGCCTGGAACATTTCTTACAGAAAGTTCAGGGCAAGATTGTTCTTATTCGTTCAGACAACTCAACAGTTGTGACTTACATAAACCGCCAGGGCGGAACGAAGTCGCCCAGTCTCTGTATGATGACATGGAGACTGCTTTGTTGGTGCCTGGATCACCAGATTACCTTGAAAGCAGTTCATATTCCGGGAAGGTTAAATCTGCTAGCAGACTCATTGAGCCGAAGGATGAGTGTTTTACCCACGGAATGGCAACTAAATGAATGTGTGGCGGATCGTCTGTTCGACCATTGGGGGAAACCCAACATCGATTTGTTCGCAACGAAGAAGAATGCGAAGATGACGACGTACGTCTCTCCGATTCCGGATCCAAGCGCTTTCGCAACAGATGCGTTAGCTATCAGCTGGGGGAGAATGTATGCATACGCATTCCCTCCAGCAATCCTGATTCCAAAAATTCTTCAGAAAATCAGACAGGAGGAATGCCAAGTGCTTCTGATCGCCCCGGATTGGCCAAGCCGATCATGGTATACGGATCTGCTGGACCTTCTGGTCTGCAATCCGGTTCCTCTGCCTCTGATGGACGACATTATCTTCCAGGGCAAGGCCCTTCACAACAATCCGTCAATGTTCAGATTGACTGCGTGGATGTTGTCAAGGAATCTAGAATTAAGGAGGGCTTTTCTGAGCAAGCAGCCATGTTTATGGCCAAAGCCAGGAGGGGGTCAACCTCCAGAGCATATAATTATAAAATCAACAGATTTGCAGAATGGTGCTCAAAAAGATGTATTGATCCAATGGATTCATCTATTCAGGTAGTAGCTGATTTCCTCTGTCACCTGTATGATGCCTATAGCCTCAAGCCTAACTCCATTGCTGGTTATAAGTCAGCTTTAATGTCTGTTATTCCTTGCTTGGCTAAGAGGGGAAGTGATGAAGTAAATACATTAAATGTATTAATTAAAGGCATGGGCAATCTAAGACCAAGGAATCCCCCTGTGATTCCGTCTTGGAGTTTATCGCTAGTGCTTCAAGTACTAGGTGATAAGCCTTTCGAACCACTTAGTTCCATTTCTATGAAACTATTAACACTGAAGACTGTGTTTTTAATTGCTGCGGCCTTGGCTAGGCGTAGAAGTGAAATTCATGCCTTATCAGCCGAGGATGACCGTTTTGTGGTTTCAGGGGAAGGCCTTAAGCTGCTACCTAGGATTAATTTCTTGGCTAAGAATCAGTCGTTGAAATATCCAGGTCAACCTATTGTTTTGCCTGCTTTAACTAGATATGATCCTAATTCGAAAGCATGGTGTCCCGTCCGGGCGCTTCTCCGGTACAAACAACGTACATCGGAGTGGCGCACCGACCAGTCGGCGTTATGGTTGTCATATAGTGAACCCCATGGCAGGGCTTCTAAGGACACCATTTCCAGGTGGATTGTAGAATGCATTCAGTTTTGTCATAAATCCGCCACCGGGAAGCAGGTTGACGTGGCCAAGGCTCACAGTGTCCGCGGCGTAGTGACATCCACCGCCCTATTTAATGGGGTCCCTGTGGATGATATTATGTCGGTGGCTCAGTGGCACTGTGAGTCAAGTTTTACAGACCATTATCTCCGTGACACCTCTAATCCTCTCGCCTTGTCGATTTTGAAAAAATAACTAGGCTTATATTTTTGATGGGGTTTCCTCATTGCTTATATATTTCACAATTAATTTATGGAAACAACCACTTTTTTGGGACTGCATCGTTCTTCACCAATGGGAAGAGGATGTCAGCAGCCATTTCAACAAGGTCAGTCTTGTGCATGAGTTGTCCATTGTTGATTGTCTTGTCACGTTACCCGTTATTAATATGATGATGGTTTTGTGTATTTATGTGGTTCATTGTTGAGAGTATACGAAAATGGAGTTTTTTCGTCTCTGTCCTGTAGTACATGGCACTTGTACGTAGAGAGCGTATAGGACATTGAGGTCATTCGACTCTTCCTCCCAGGAAGGAGGGGGGGGGGGAGCGCATATGACATTCGGTCATCTCTCATACATCGGTGGTGTTATCCGATGGTTAGTCAAATCCTGACTGTTTGTTCATACAGTTTCAGAAGTTTAAGTGCCTTAAACGCAGAAAAGCGTATAGGGATGAGCTGGTCTTTTGACCTCGCCTCCCTCCCGCCGAATTCACTGTCGAATTCTGGCAATATCAAAAGTATTAGGGAGGTAAGTATACTCTTGATGTGAAATAAACAAAATCAAGGATTTCTTTTTTCACGAGAGAGTTGATACTTACCTCCCTGGATACGGACCCGGCCTCTCCACCCCACAGAGGCTCGGTCTTCAGGCTCTTAATAGTTGCATGTGTATCAGCCAATAAATTAGTCAGAGGAAGTGCTAGTCTGCGCATGCGCGGTGGTGGGGCTGGCATCCGCCAGACTACGCTCTGACTCCCTGCCCAGTAGGGGCACCTAACTGTTTTAATCTGAGTGTTTATTGAGTGAAAGCCGATATTTAGCAATATCAAAAGTATTAGGGAGGTAAGTATCAACTCTCTCGTGAAAAAAGAAATCCTTGATTTCGTTTAATTTGAGATGAGATTAGCTTCCCTTTAAACAATATTTTGGATTTTCTTGCCCCGTAAATTCCTAATCACCACATTGATATTTAGCTCTGCGGTTAACTTCATAGCACTTTTACATCTGAAAAGCTTCTTACTTGAGCAAGTCTCTGTGCCAGCCTTGCAGTTTTAACCAATCAAATTTTAGTTTCCATGGAAACCTCTACCCAGAAATTTTTTTCCACTTTTTATGAAATCCACCCCTGTATCCACTCCCGTATCCGCTGCTGTATCCATTCCTGTATCCGCTCCCTTATCCACTTCTCTATCCACTCCTGTATCTGCTCCTGTATCCACTCCTCTATCCACTCTTGTATCCACTCCTGTATCTACTGTATCCACTCCTGTATCAACACACGTATCCACTCCTCTATCCGCTCTTCTATCCCCTCCTGTAGCCGCTCCTCTGTCCACTCCTGTAGCCGCTCCTCTATCCACTCCTGTATCCACTCCTGTATCCACTCGTGTAGCCACTCCTGTATCTACTCCTATATCCACTCCTGTATCCGCTCTTCTATCCTCTCCTGTAGCCGCTCCTATCCACTCCTGTAGCCGCTCTATCCACTCCTGTATCTGCTCCTCTATCCACTCCTGTATCCGCTCCTCTATCCACTCCTCTATCCACTCCTGTATCCACTCGTGTACAGGTTAATTGCCTTATGTGTTAAATGTTGTTATCATGAAAACTCATTATAATTCTAATAGAAAGATTGTGTTAATGCTTTAACACTCAATTTGGCGACAAATACCTTCTACAATTGTCCTGAGAGATGTCCATTTGCTGGCCAAGAGGAGATTATTTTTGAAGATTTACCACTGGAATGACTGTCTCGGTAACCGAGCCATTCATTCCAGTAGTAAATTTGAAAAATAATCTCCAGTCTGCAAATGGACATCCTGTATGAGAAATTAAAGTTTTCTTGAATGAATTTGTAGGGTTATCGGTTAACCCTTTTCCTTATGAAATCACTATCTGTTTCCAGACACGCATACAGGAATGTTTTGAAAATAATCTGGTTTGAATCAGTTGCTGCAATCAGCTGTTTGTTACCTATTCGGTAGCAACCGGTTCCAGCAAATAACGTCAAAATATTCATCAGTCTTTCTTATATGTACATCAGAAATGATTTTTTGTGTCGTGTCTAACCATAAAAGAGTTAAACATTTCCTGGCTGAACCGGCCAAAACTAGCCTTGGCAGTGGTCTCATGGAATGTCCATTTCCAGGCCAAGAGAAGACTATTCTTGAAATTTTACCACAGGAATGACTGGCTGAATAATCAAGCCAGTCATTTCAGTGGTAAATTTTCCTAAATAGTGTTCTTTTGGCCTGCAAATGGACATTCTGTAAGCAAATATTTTGATATTCTTGAAAATATTTATACATTTAGAGTGAATAATATTGTCTTTTAAGGTGTAGAGAATGCTTTATTGTGAAAGCTAAATTAAAGGGGAACATAAACAGAAATGGCTCAAAGTACGACAAATGATGCTTCAGTACACTTTAAACTAGAAATGGAATCGGAGCTGATGTCCAGCTTTGTACCGGTATTTGACGCTAATTCCTTCTAATCTGAAAACATGTTAGGCGCAATCTGAATTTATGTGGCTGAAGGTGCGTGCAGTGGCGTCATATCATGAATTTTATGGGCGTATCCTCAATTTAACTGAAGTTTAACAGTGACAGGGTTTGAAAATTTGTTAAATTCTTTTTAATTGATAAAAATTATGAAAAACATTGTGTAAAATTCTAGTTTTGCAAACGTCTCGCTTATTTATTGTTATTCATCTGTTAAATATAAATTTCAGATAAAATTTACCATTTTATATTTTAGTATTGTACACTTATTTCTATTTGTCACCTGTATATATGGTGCTATAGAATCAATTATTAAATGGAGTGCCTTTATTAACCATATGCAATGTACAGTACATGATTGTATTATGATAATGTCTCATGTCTTCTGTTCTTGTTTCTTCCATTAACTGTCAGCCTCCTGAGTTTCTTTTGACTAATTTTCCATAGGGTTTAACTTTGGAAATGTTGAATATTTTGAAAACAATTTGACTGAAAGTTGTTAGTGGCTAAGTCACCAACAACTTTCAGTCAAATTTTTTTCAAAATACTTAGCAAGTCCAGAGTTATTGCCCTTTAAAATTATGGTTTCGTGTCCCACGACTTTAACCATGATGAACCACTAGCCAGCATGGTGAAAATAGGCTAGATAAACCATTAACCAACAAGGCTTAATATTGACCTGGATTTGCCACTACTCCCTAGCTAGCACAGCTTTCTTGAAGCTAATATGGATGCATTACTAATCAACAGGGCTTGAAATTAATCTAAACGAGCCACACGCCAACATACCTAATATCCTTACAATCTTCTATCATCTGTGATCATGTGCTAGCCCTTAACATATTCTACAATTACTTTAATACATAGCTGCATAATTAGTAGGGTTCATTTTCAATTTGACTAATACCTGTGGTAATTTTGAAACCTGCGTTGCTGTAAGCTGTTGCTGCCTCCAGTACTGTGCAGAATAACTCGGTAAGAGTTATGGTACAAATTGTTACTTGCCTCACCTGGCTGCTCATTCCAGAAATATTACATTTTTTGAAATTTTATCACGAGTGGCTGGCTTGATAACCGAGCCAGTCATCTCAGTGGTACATTTTCAAAAACGCAAAAGGACGATCACTGAGTACATCTTTTGATGCCAAGATCCACCCACGCTTTGTCTGTAACTGTATTGGGATCGATTGATCCATGCACTCTCTGAATCTCGATTTTCAGAAAACTATACAAGCCTATGGCAGCAACAGCGCCCATTAAAAATGAGTTAAAATAGTCAACAGAATGTTTATTAAATAAAATACATACAATTCGTACAACATGTCAGACTGTTAAGCATATAAGATGTACTAAATCTAGTCATTCTTGACATAATTGATTATGATGTCAGCCTACACATCACGTAGTTGATGATGTCATGTGATTGACTGAGAAACTAGATTCCTCAATTGAGATGTCGGTATTTAAGCGCTATGTGTCATACATGCTTATACTATTAACACTAATGGCTGAATTCGGTCAAGAATATTCAAAATACTTGCTTATTGAATCTCCATATACAGGCCAAAAGAAAACTGTTTTTGAAAGAATCTGGAATGACTGGCTTGGATACCGAGCCAGTAGACAGTCATTCCAGAGGTAAATTGTTTTTTAAAATAGTCTTCTCTTGGCCTGCAAATGGACATTCCTCAAGAGCACAGGACGGGTCGGTTTTGGTCAGCTACTCTATAAAATGGTTAACCCTTTAATGGTCATGCTGGCAGAAACCGGCCTCTGTTATGGTCTAGTGGAATATCCATTTACAGGCCACGAGAATATTATTTTTGAAAATTTACCACTATCATTCCGGTGATAAATTTTCAAAAATTATGTTCTCTTTACCTGTAAATGGGCATTTAATAGGCAGATAGTAAAATTTTCTTGACCAAATTTGACCATTAAATGGTTAAATACGTATATGTTGATGTATCTTCCAGTATTCTCACTTCGTGACTGACTGCTGCCGGTACGAATGTCTGAGAAGTTATTGACAATTTTCTCCATATTTACGCATGCATGTATGTGTACGCATATGTGCATGTATAACTTAGTGCAATTGTCTTGGCTTTAATGTGTGTTTTATCGAGCCCGACACAAAGCGGAGATTGACTTGACACTGACCCATGTGGTATGTGAAGTGAGCCACACAATAATAGCAAAGTCAGGATTGACATGTAGGATGTAGTTTTCTTCTGTAGTTATAAGTTGGTTGGTTCAGGTATTGCCATCTGCATGATAGGAGGACCATCCAGTCTGTGAGGCATGTAGTTCAGTGTGATACATCGCTGATGCAGTACATACTGTGAGGGTGCAGTACATCCTGTGCGGGGTCAGTACATCCTTTGTGGGTTCAGTACATCATTTGCTGGGTCAGTACATCCTTTGCGGGTTCAGTACATCATTTTAGGGTTCAGTACATTCTGTGCAGTCAGTACATCCTTTGCGGGGTCAGTACATCCGTTGCTGGTTCAGTGCATCATTTGAGGGTTCAGTACATCCTATGTAAGTGCAGTACATCCTTTGCGGGTTCAGTACATCCTTTGCGGGGTCAGTACATCCTTTGCGGGTTCAGTACCTCCTTTGCGGGTTCAGTACATCCTGTGCTGGTGCAGTACATCCTATGTGGGTGCAGTACATCCTATGCTGTTTCAGTACATCCTATGTAAGTGCAGTACATCCTATGCGTGTTCAGTACAACCTGTGCGGGTGTAGTACATCCTGTGCGGGTGTAGTACATCCTGTGGGTGTGTAGTACATCCTGTGCGGGGTCAGTACATCTTTTGCGGGTTCAGTACATCATTTGAGGGTTCAGTACATCCTTTGCGGGGTCAGTACATCCTTTGTGGGTTCAGTACCTCCTTTGCGGGTTCAGTACATCCTGTGCTGGTGCAGTACATCCTGTGTGGGTGCAGTACATCCTATGTTGTTTCAGTACATCCTATGTAAGTGCAGTACATCCTATGCGGCTTCAGTACATCCTATGCGGGTTCAGTATATCCTATGTGGGTGCAGTACATCCTATGTGGGTGCAGTACATCCTATGTGGGTGCAGTAGATCCTATGTGGGTGCAGTACATCCTATGCGGGTGCAGTACATCCTATGTGGATTCAGTACATCCTATATGGGTGTAGTACATCCTATGTGGATGCAGTACATCCTATGTGGATTCAGTACATTCTATATGGGTGTAGTACATCCTATGTGGATGCAGTACATCCTATGTGGGTTCAGTACATCCTGTGGGTGCAGTGCATCCTATGTGGGTTCAGTACATCCTATACGGGTGTAGTACATCCTATGTGGATGCAGTACATCCTATGTGGGTTCAGTACATCCTGCGTGGGTTCAGTACATCCTATGTGGGTGCAGTACATCCTATGTGGGTTCAGTACATCCTATGCGGGTGCAGTACATCCTATGTGGGTGCAGTACATCCTTTGCACGTTCAGTACCGCCTTTGTGGGTGCATCCTATGTGGGTACAGTACATCCTATGCGGGTGCAGTACATCCTGTGTGGGTGCAGTACATCCTATGTGGGTGCAGTACATCGTATGTGGGTGCAGTACATGATATGTGGGTGCAGTACATCCTATGTGGGTGCAGTACATCCTATATGGGTGCATCCTATGTGGGTTCAGTACATCCTATGCGGGTGCAGTACATCCAATGTGGATGCGGTACATCCTATGTGGATGCAGTACATTCTATGCGGGTGCAGTACATCCTATGTGGGTTCAGTACATCCTATGCTGTTTCAGTACATCCTATGTGGCTGCATCCTATGCGGGTGCAGTACATCATATGTGGGTGCAGTACATCCTATGTGGGTTCAGTACATCCTATGTGGGTTCAGTACATCCTATGTGGGTGCAGTACATCCTATGCTGGTGCAGTACATCCTATGTGGGTGCAGTACATCCTATGTGGGTTCAGTACATCCTATGTGGGTTCAGTACATCCTATGCTGGTGCAGTACATTCTATGCGGGTGCAGTACATCCTATGCTGTTTCAGTACATCCTATGTGGGTGCATCCTATGTGGGTTCAGTACATCCTATGTGGGTTCAGTACATCCTATGTGGGTTCAGTACATCATATGCTGGTGCAGTACATCCTATGTGGATGCAGTACATTCTATGCGGGTGCAGTACATCCTATGCTGTTTCAGTACATCCTATGTGGGTGCATCCTATGCGGGTGCAGTACATCCTGTGCTGGTGCAGTACATCATATGTGGGTGCAGTACATCCTATGTGGGTCCAGTACATCCTATGTGGGTGCATCCTATGTGGGTGCAGTAATCCTATGTGGGTGCAGTACATCCTATGTGGGTGCAGTACATTCTATGTGGGTGCAGTAGATCCTATGTGGGTGCAGTACATCCTATGCGGGTGCAGTACATCCTATGTGGATTCAGTACATCCTATATGGGTGTAGTACATCCTATGTGGATGCAGTACATCCTATGTGGATTCAGTACATTCTATATGGGTGTAGTACATCCTATGAGGATGCAGTACATCCTATGTGGGTTCAGTACATCCTGTGGGTGCAGTGCATCCTATGTGGGTTCAGTACATCCTATACGGGTGTAGTACATCCTATGTGGATGCAGTACATCCTATGTGGGTTCAGTACATCCTGCGTGGGTTCAGTACATTCTATGTGGGTGCAGTACATCCTATGTGGGTTCAGTACATCCTATGCGGGTGCAGTACATCCTATGTGGGTGCAGTACATCCTTTGCACGTTCAGTACCGCCTTTGTGGGTGCATCCTATGTGGGTACAGTACATCCTATGCGGGTGCAGTACATCCTGTGTGGGTGCAGTACATCCTATGTAGGTGCAGTACATCGTATGTGGGTGCAGTACATGATATGTGGGTGCAGTACATCCTATGTGGGTGCAGTACATCCTATATGGGTGCATCCTATGTGGGTTCAGTACATCCTATGCGGGTGCAGTACATCCAATGTGGATGCGGTACATCCTATGTGGATGCAGTACATTCTATGCGGGT
This sequence comes from Chaetoderma sp. LZ-2023a, assembly GCA_034401795.1. Taxonomy (NCBI): domain Eukaryota; kingdom Metazoa; phylum Mollusca; class Caudofoveata; order Chaetodermatida; family Chaetodermatidae; genus Chaetoderma; species Chaetoderma sp. LZ-2023a. The sequence continues at coordinate 265,445,698 of CM067369.1, read as the reverse complement.
GCAGTACATCCTATGTGGGTTCAGTACATCCTATGCTGTTTCAGTACATCCTATGTGGCTGCATCCTATGCGGGTGCAGTACATCATATGTGGGTGCAGTACATCCTATGTGGGTTCAGTACATCCTATGTGGGTTCAGTACATCCTATGTGGGTGCAGTACATCCTATGCTGGTGCAGTACATCCTATGTGGGTGCAGTACATCCTATGTGGGTTCAGTACATCCTATGTGGGTTCAGTACATCTTATGCTGGTGCAGTACATTCTATGCGGGTGCAGTACATCCTATGCTGTTTCAGTACATCCTATGTGGGTGCATCCTATGTGGGTTCAGTACATCCTATGTGGGTTCAGTACATCCTATGTGGGTTCAGTACATCATATGCTGGTGCAGTACATCCTATGTGGATGCAGTACATTCTATGCGGGTGCAGTACATCCTATGCTGTTTCAGTACATCCTATGTGGGTGCATCCTATGCGGGTGCAGTACATCCTGTGCTGGTGCAGTACATCATATGTGGGTGCAGTACATCCTATGTGGGTCCAGTACATCCTATGTGGGTGCATCCTATGTGGGTGCAGTAATCCTATGTGCGTCCAGTACATCCTATGTGGGTGCAGTACATCCTATGTGGGTGCAGTAGATCCTATGTGGGTGCAGTACATCCTATGTGGGTGCAGTACATCCTATGCGGGTGCAGTAGATCCTATGTGGGTGCAGTACATCATATGTGGGTGCAGTACATCATATGTGGGTTCAGTACATCCTATGTGGGTGCAGTACATCCTATGTGGGTGCAGTACATCCTTTGCAAGTTCAGTACCGCCTTTGTGGGTGCATCCTATGCTGGTGCAGTACATCCTATGCGGGTGCAGTACATCCTATGTGGGTGCAGTACATCCTATGCTGGTGCAGTACATCATATGTGGGTGCAGTACATCCTATGTGGGTTCAGTACATCCTGTGGGTGCAGTACATCCTATGTGGGTTCAGTACATCCTATACGGGTGTAGTACATCCTATGTGGATGCAGTACATCCTATGTGGATGCAGTACATCCTATGTGGGTTCAGTACATCCTGTGGGTCCAGTACATCCTATGTGGGTTCAGTACATCCTATGTGGGTGCAGTACATCATATGTGGGTGCAGTACATCCTATGTGGTTTCAGTACATCCTATGTGGGTGCAGTACATCCTATGTGGGTGCAGTACATCCTATGCGGGTACAGTACATCCTGTGTGGGTGCAGTACATCCTATGCGGGTGCAGTACATCGTATGTGGGTGCAGTACATCCTATGTGGGTGCAGTACATCCTATATGGGTGCATCCTATGTAGGTTCAGTACATCCTATGCGGGTGCAGTACATCCAGTGTGGATGCGGTACATCCTATGTGGATGCAGTACATTCTATGCGGGTGCAGTACATCCTATGCTGTTACAGTACATCCTATGTGGGTGCATCATATGCGGGTGCAGTACATCCTATGTGGGTGCAGTACATCCTATGCGGGTGCAGTACATCCTATGCGGGTGCAGTACATCCTATGTGGGTGCAGTACATCATATGTGGTTTCAGTACATCCTATGTGGGTGCAGTACATCCTATGTGGGTGCAGTACATCCTTTGCAAGTTCAGTACCGCCTTTGTGGGTGCATCCTATGTGGGTGCAGTACATCCTGTGTGGGTGCAGTACATCGTATGTGGGTGCAGTACATCATATGTGGGTGCAGGTGCATCCTATGTGGGTGCAGTACATCCTATGTGGGTGCATCCTATGCGGGTTCAGTACATCCTATGTGGGTGCAGTACATCCTATGCGGCTGCAGTACACCCTATGCGGGTGCAGTACATCGTATGTGGATGCAGTACATCCTATGCGGGTGCAGTACATCATATGTGGATGCAGTACATCCTATGCAGGTGCAGTACATCCTATGCGGGTGAAGTACATCCTATGCGAGTGCAGTACATACTATGCGGGTGCAGTATATCCTATGTGGGTGCATCCTATGCGGGTGCAGTACATCCTATGTGGGTGCAGTACATCCTATGCGGGTGCAGTACATCATATGCGGGTGCAGTACATCCTCTGCTGTTTCAGTACATCCTATGCGGGTGCAGTACATCCTATGTGGGTGCATCCTATGCGGGTGCAGTACATCCTATGCGCGTTCAGTACATCCTATGTGGGTGCAGTACATCCTATGCGGGTGCAGTACATCCTATGTGGGTGCATCCTATGCGGGTGCAGTACATCCTATGCGGGTGCAGTACATCCTATGCGGGTTCAGTACATCCTATGTGGGTGCAGCACATCATAGTGGGCGCATTCTATGTGGGTGCAGTACATCCTGTGCGGGTTGCAGTACATCCTATGCGGGTACAGTACATCCTATGCGGGTTCAGTACATCCTGTGCGGGTTGCAGTACATCCTATGTTGGTGCAGTACATCCTATGTGGGTGCAGTACATCCTATGTGGGTTCAGTACATCCTGTGGGTGCAGTACATCTTGTGAGTGTTCAGTATATCTTATATGGGTGCAGTACATCCTATGTGCGTTCAGTAAATCCTATGTGGGTGCAGTATATCCTATGTTGGTGCAGTACTTCCTATGCGGGTGTAGTACATCCTATGTGGGTGCAGTACATCCTATGTGGGTTCAGTACATCCTATGTGGGTGCAGTACATCCTATGTGGGTGCAGTACATCCTTTGCACGTTCAGTACCGCCTTTGTGGGTGCATCCTATGTGGGTACAGTACATCCTATGCGGGTGCAGTACATCCTGTGTGGGTGCAGTACATCCTATGCGGGTGCAGTACATCGTATGTGGGTGCAGTACATCCTATGTGGGTGCAGTACATCCTATATGGGTGCATCCTATGTGGGTTCAGTACATCCTATGCGGGTGCAGTACATCCAATGTGGATGCGGTACATCCTATGTGGATGCAGTACATACTATGCGGGTGCAGTACATCCTATGTGGGTGCAGTACATCCTATGTGGGTGCAGTACATCCTTTGCACGTTCAGTACCGCCTTTGAGGGTGCATCCTATGTGGGTACAGTACATCCTATGCGGGTGCAGTACATCCTGTGTGGGTGCAGTACATCCTATGCGGGTGCAGTACATCGTATGTGGGTGCAGTACATCCTATGTGGGTGCAGTACATCATATATGGGTGCATCATATGTGGGTTCAGTACATCCTATGCGGGTGCAATACATCCAATGTGGATGCAGTACATTCTATGCGGGTGCAGTACATCCTATGCTGTTTCAGTACATCCTATGTGGGTGCATCATATGCGGGTGCAGTACATCATATGTGGGTGCAGTACATCCTATGCGGGTGCAGTACATCCTATGCGGGTGCAGTACATCCTATGTGGGTGCAGTACATCCTATGTGGGTGCAGTACATCCTATGCTGTTTCAGTACCGCCTTTGTGGGTGCATCCTATGTGGGTGCAGTACATCCTATGCGGGTGCAGTACATCCTATGTGGGTGCAGTACATCCCATGTGGGTGCAGTACATCCTATGTGGGTGCAGTACATCATATGTGGATGCAGTACATCCTATGCAGGTGCAGTACATCCTATGCGAGTGCAGTACATACTATGCGGGTGCAGTATATCCTATGTGGGTGCATCCTATGCGGGTGCAGTACATCCTATGTGGGTGCATCCTATGTAAGTGCAGTACATCCTATGTGGGTGCAGTACATCCTATGCGGGTGCAGTACATCCTATGTGGATTCAGTACATCCTATATGGGTGTAGTACATCCTATGTGGATGCAGTACATCCTATGTGGGTTCAGTACATCCTGTGGGTGCAGTACATCCTATGTGGTTTCAGTACATCCTATGCGGATGCAGTACATCGTATGTGTGTGCAGTACATCCTATGTGGGTGCAGTACATCCTATATGGGTGCATCCTATGTGGGTTCAGTACATCCTATGCGGGTGCAGTACATCCAATGTGGATGCGGTACATCCTATGTGGATGCAGTACATTCTATGCGGGTGCAGTACATCCTATGTGGGTGCAGTACATCATATGTGGATGCAGTACATCATATGCAGGTGCAGTACATCCTATGTGGGTGCAGTACATCTTATGTGGGTGCAGTACATCCTATGCTGTTTCAGTACCGCCTTTGTGGGTGCATCCTATGTGGGTTCAGTACATCCTATGTGGGTGCAGTACATCCTATGTGGGTGCAGTACATCCTTTGCACGTTCAGTACCGCCTTTGTGGGTGCATCCTATGTGGGTACAGTACATCCTATGCGGGTGCAGTACATCCTGTGTGGGTGTGGTACATCCTATGCGGGTACAGTACATCGTATGTGGGTGCAGTACATCCTATGTGGGTGCAGTACATCCTATATGGGTGCATCCTATGTGGGTTCAGTACATCCTATGCGGGTGCAGTACATCCATTGTGGATGCGGGACATCCTATGTGGATGCAGTACATTCTATGCGGGTGCAGTACATCCTATGCTGTTTCAGTACATCCTATGTGGGTGCATCATATGCGGGTGCAGTACATCCTATGTGGGTGCAGTACATCCTATGCGGGTGCAGTACATCCTATGCGGGTGCAGTACATCTTATGTGGGTGCCGTACATCCTATGTGGGTGCAGTACATCCTTTGCACGTTCAGTACCGCCTTTGTGGGTGCATCCTATGTGGGTACAGTACATCCTATGCGGGTGCAGTACATCCTGTGTGGGTGCAGTACATCCTATGCGGGTGCAGTACATCGTATGTGGGTGCAGTACATCCTATGTGGGTGCAGTACATCCTATATGGGTGCATCCTATGTGGGTTCAGTACATCCTATGCGGGTGCAATACATCCAATGTGGATGCAGTACATTCTATGCGGGTGCAGTACATCCTATGCTGTTTCAGTACATCCTATGTGGGTGCATCATATGCGGGTGCAGTACATCCTATGTGGGTGCAGTACATCCTATGCGGGTGCAGTACATCCTATGCGGGTGCAGTACATCCTATGTGGGTGCAGTACATCCTATGTGGGTGCAGTACATCCTATGCTGTTTCAGTACCGCCTTTGTGGGTGCATCCTATGTGGGTGCAGTACATCCTATGCGGGTGCAGTACATCCTATGTGGGTGCAGTACATCCCATGTGGGTGCAGTACATCCTATGTGGGTGCAGTACATCATATGTGGATGCAGTACATCCTATGCAGGTGCAGTACATCCTATGCGAGTGCAGTACATACTATGCGGGTGCAGTATATCCTATGTGGGTGCATCCTATGCGGGTGCAGTACATCCTATGTGGGTGCATCCTATGTAAGTGCAGTACATCCTATGTGGGTGCAGTACATCCTATGCGGGTGCAGTACATCCTATGTGGATTCAGTACATCCTATATGGGTGTAGTACATCCTATGTGGATGCAGTACATCCTATGTGGGTTCAGTACATCCTGTGGGTGCAGTACATCCTATGTGGTTTCAGTACATCCTATGCGGATGCAGTACATCGTATGTGTGTGCAGTACATCCTATGTGGGTGCAGTACATCCTATATGGGTGCATCCTATGTGGGTTCAGTACATCCTATGCGGGTGCAGTACATCCAATGTGGATGCGGTACATCCTATGTGGATGCAGTACATTCTATGCGGGTGCAGTACATCCTATGTGGGTGCAGTACATCATATGTGGATGCAGTACATCATATGCAGGTGCAGTACATCCTATGTGGGTGCAGTACATCTTATGTGGGTGCAGTACATCCTATGCTGTTTCAGTACCGCCTTTGTGGGTGCATCCTATGTGGGTTCAGTACATCCTATGTGGGTGCAGTACATCCTATGTGGGTGCAGTACATCCTTTGCACGTTCAGTACCGCCTTTGTGGGTGCATCCTATGTGGGTACAGTACATCCTATGCGGGTGCAGTACATCCTGTGTGGGTGTGGTACATCCTATGCGGGTACAGTACATCGTATGTGGGTGCAGTACATCCTATGTGGGTGCAGTACATCCTATATGGGTGCATCCTATGTGGGTTCAGTACATCCTATGCGGGTGCAGTACATCCATTGTGGATGCGGGACATCCTATGTGGATGCAGTACATTCTATGCGGGTGCAGTACATCCTATGCTGTTTCAGTACATCCTATGTGGGTGCATCATATGCGGGTGCAGTACATCCTATGTGGGTGCAGTACATCCTATGCGGGTGCAGTACATCCTATGCGGGTGCAGTACATCTTATGTGGGTGCCGTACATCCTATGTGGGTGCAGTACATCCTTTGCACGTTCAGTACCGCCTTTGTGGGTGCATCCTATCTGGGTACAGTACATCCTATGCGGGTGCAGTACATCCTGTGTGGGTGCAGTACATCCTATGCGGGTGCAGTACATCGTATGTGGGTGCAGTACATCCTATGTGGGTGCAGTACATCCTATATGGGTGCATCCTATGTGGGTTCAGTACATCCTATGCGGGTGCAGTACATCCAATGTGGATGCGGTACATCCTATGTGGATGCAGTACATTCTATGCGGGTGCAGTACATCCTATGCTGTTTCAGTACATCCTATGTGGGTGCATCATATGCGGGTGCAGTACATCCTATGTGGGTGCAGTACATCCTATGCGGGTGCAGTACATCGTATGTGGGTGCAGTACATCCTATGTGGGTGCAGTACATCCTATATGGGTGCATCCTATGTGGGTTCAGTACATCCTATGCGGGTGCAGTACATCCAATGTGGATGTGGTACATCCTATGTGGATGCAGTACATTCTATGCGGGTGCAGTACATCCTATGCGGGTGCAGTACATCTTATGTGGGTGCAGTACATCCTATGTGGGTGCATCCTATGTGGGGTCAGTACATCCTATGCGGGTGCAGTACATCCAATGTGGATGCGGTACATCCTATGTGGATGCAGTACATACTATGCGGGTGCAGTACATCCTATGTGGGTGCAGTACATCCTATGTGGGTGCAGTACATCCTTTGCACGTTCAGTACCGCCTTTGAGGGTGCATCCTATGTGGGTACAGTACATCCTATGCGGGTGCAGTACATCCTGTGTGGGTGCAGTACATCCTATGCGGGTGCAGTACATCGTATGTGGGTGCAGTACATCCTATGTGGGTGCAGTACATCATATATGGGTGCATCATATGTGGGTTCAGTACATCCTATGCGGGTGCAATACATCCAATGTGGATGCAGTACATTCTATGCGGGTGCAGTACATCCTATGCTGTTTCAGTACATCCTATGTGGGTGCATCATATGCGGGTGCAGTACATCATATGTGGGTGCAGTACATCCTATGCGGGTGCAGTACATCCTATGCGGGTGCAGTACATCCTATGTGGGTGCAGTACATCCTATGTGGGTGCAGTACATCCTATGCTGTTTCAGTACCGCCTTTGTGGGTGCATCCTATGTGGGTGCAGTACATCCTATGCGGGTGCAGTACATCCTATGTGGGTGCAGTACATCCCATGTGGGTGCAGTACATCCTATGTGGGTGCAGTACATCATATGTGGATGCAGTACATCCTATGCAGGTGCAGTACATCCTATGCGAGTGCAGTACATACTATGCGGGTGCAGTATATCCTATGTGGGTGCATCCTATGCGGGTGCAGTACATCCTATGTGGGTGCATCCTATGTAAGTGCAGTACATCCTATGTGGGTGCAGTACATCCTATGCGGGTGCAGTACATCCTATGTGGATTCAGTACATCCTATATGGGTGTAGTACATCCTATGTGGATGCAGTACATCCTATGTGGGTTCAGTACATCCTGTGGGTGCAGTACATCCTATGTGGTTTCAGTACATCCTATGCGGATGCAGTACATCGTATGTGTGTGCAGTACATCCTATGTGGGTGCAGTACATCCTATATGGGTGCATCCTATGTGGGTTCAGTACATCCTATGCGGGTGCAGTACATCCAATGTGGATGCGGTACATCCTATGTGGATGCAGTACATTCTATGCGGGTGCAGTACATCCTATGTGGGTGCAGTACATCATATGTGGATGCAGTACATCATATGCAGGTGCAGTACATCCTATGTGGGTGCAGTACATCTTATGTGGGTGCAGTACATCCTATGCTGTTTCAGTACCGCCTTTGTGGGTGCATCCTATGTGGGTTCAGTACATCCTATGTGGGTGCAGTACATCCTATGTGGGTGCAGTACATCCTTTGCACGTTCAGTACCGCCTTTGTGGGTGCATCCTATGTGGGTACAGTACATCCTATGCGGGTGCAGTACATCCTGTGTGGGTGTGGTACATCCTATGCGGGTACAGTACATCGTATGTGGGTGCAGTACATCCTATGTGGGTGCAGTACATCCTATATGGGTGCATCCTATGTGGGTTCAGTACATCCTATGCGGGTGCAGTACATCCATTGTGGATGCGGGACATCCTATGTGGATGCAGTACATTCTATGCGGGTGCAGTACATCCTATGCTGTTTCAGTACATCCTATGTGGGTGCATCATATGCGGGTGCAGTACATCCTATGTGGGTGCAGTACATCCTATGCGGGTGCAGTACATCCTATGCGGGTGCAGTACATCCTATGTGGGTGCCGTACATCCTATGTGGGTGCAGTACATCCTTTGCACGTTCAGTACCGCCTTTGTGGGTGCATCCTATCTGGGTACAGTACATCCTATGCGGGTGCAGTACATCCTGTGTGGGTGCAGTACATCCTATGCGGGTGCAGTACATCGTATGTGGGTGCAGTACATCCTATGTGGGTGCAGTACATCCTATATGGGTGCATCCTATGTGGGTTCAGTACATCCTATGCGGGTGCAGTACATCCAATGTGGATGCGGTACATCCTATGTGGATGCAGTACATTCTATGCGGGTGCAGTACATCCTATGCTGTTTCAGTACATCCTATGTGGGTGCATCATATGCGGGTGCAGTACATCCTATGTGGGTGCAGTACATCCTATGCGGGTGCAGTACATCGTATGTGGGTGCAGTACATCCTATGTGGGTGCAGTACATCCTATATGGGTGCATCCTATGTGGGTTCAGTACATCCTATGCGGGTGCAGTACATCCAATGTGGATGTGGTACATCCTATGTGGATGCAGTACATTCTATGCGGGTGCAGTACATCCTATGTGGGTGCAGTACATCATATGTGGATGCAGTACATCCTATGCAAGTGCAGTACATCCTATGTGGGTGCAGTACATCCTATGTGGGTGCAGTACATCCTATGCTGTTTCAGTACCGCCTTTGTGGGTGCATCCTATGTGGGTTCAGTACATCCTATGTGGGTGCAGTACATCCTATGTGGGTGCAGTACATCCTTTGCACGTTCAGTACCGCCTTTGTGGGTGCATCCTATGTGGGTACAGTACATCCTATGCGGGTGCAGTACATCCTGTGTGGGTGCAGTACATCCTATGCGGGTGCAGTACATCGTATGTGGGTGCAGTACATCCTATGTGGGTGCAGTACATCCTATGTGGGTGCAGTACATCCTATGCTGTTTCAGTACCGCCTTTGTGGGTGCATCCGATGTGGGTGCAGTACATCCTATGCGGGTGCAGTACATCCTATGTGGGTGCAGTACATCCCATGTGGGTGCAGTACATCCTATGTGGGTGCAGTACATCATATGTGGATGCAGTACATCCTATGCAGGTGCAGTACATCCTATGCGAGTGCAGTACATACTATGCGGGTGCAGTATATCCTATGTGGGTGCATCCTATGCGGGTGCAGTACATCCTATGTGGGTGCATCCTATATAAGTGCAGTACATCCTATGTGGGTGCAGTACATCCTATGCGGGTGCAGTACATCCTATGTGGATTCAGTACATCCTATATGGGTGTAGTACATCCTATGTGGATGCAGTACATCCTATGTGGGTTCAGTACATCCTGTGGGTGCAGTACATCCTATGTGGGTTCAGTACATCCTATGCGGGTGCAGTACATCGTATGTGTGTGCAGTACATCCTATGTGGGTGCAGTACATCCTATATGGGTGCATCCTATGTGGGTTCAGTACATCCTATGCGGGTGCAGTACATCCAATGTGGATGCGGTACATCCTATGTGGTTGCAGTACATTCTATGCGGGTGCAGTACATTCTATGCGGGTGCAGTACATCCTATGTGGGTGCAGTACATCATATGTGGATGCAGTACATCATATGCAGGTGCAGTACATCCTATGTGGGTGCAGTACATCCTATGTGGGTGCAGTACATCCTATGCTGTTTCAGTACCGCCTTTGTGGGTGCATCCTATGTGGGTTCAGTACATCCAGTGTGGTTGCGGTACATCCTATGTGGATGCAGTACATTCTATGCGGGTGCAGTACATCCTATGCTGTTACAGTACATCCTATGTGGGTGCATCATATGCGGGTGCAGTACATCCTATGTGGGTGCAGTACATCCTATGCGGGTGCAGTACATCCTATGCGGGTGCAGTACATCCTATGTGGGTGCAGTACATCCTATGTGGTTTCAGTACATCCTATGTGGGTGCAGTACATCCTATGTGGGTGCAGTACATCCTTTGCAAGTTCAGTACCGCCTTTGTGGGTGCATCCTATGTGGGTGCAGTACATCCTGTGTGGGTGCAGTACATCGTATGTGGGTGCAGTACATCATATGTGGGTGCAGGTGCATCCTATGTGGGTGCAGTACATCCTATGTGGGTGCATCCTATGCGGGTTCAGTACATCCTATGTGGGTGCAGTACATCCTATGCGGCTGCAGTACACCCTATGCGGGTGCAGTACATCGTATGTGGATGCAGTACATCCTATGCGGGTGCAGTACATCATATGTGGATGCAGTACATCCTATGCAGGTGCAGTACATCCTATGCGGGTGAAGTACATCCTATGCGAGTGCAGTACATACTATGCGGGTGCAGTATATCCTATGTGGGTGCATCCTATGCGGGTGCAGTACATCCTATGTGCAGTACATCCTATGTGGGTGCAGTACATCCTATGCTGTTTCAGTACCGCCTTTGTGGGTGCATCCTATGTGGGTGCAGTACATCCTATGCGGGTGCAGTACATCCTATGTGGGTGCAGTACATCCCATGTGGGTGCAGTACATCCTATGTGGGTGCAGTACATCATATGTGGATGCAGTACATCCTATGCAGGTGCAGTACATCCTATGCGAGTGCAGTACATACTATGCGGGTGCAGTATATCCTATGTGGGTGCATCCTATGCGGGTGCAGTACATCCTATGTGGGTGCATCCTATGTAAGTGCAGTACATCCTATGTGGGTGCAGTACATCCTATGCGGGTGCAGTACATCCTATGTGGATTCAGTACATCCTATATGGGTGTAGTACATCCTATGTGGATGCAGTACATCCTATGTGGGTTCAGTACATCCTGTGGGTGCAGTACATCCTATGTGGTTTCAGTACATCCTATGCGGATGCAGTACATCGTATGTGTGTGCAGTACATCCTATGTGGGTGCAGTACATCCTATATGGGTGCATCCTATGTGGGTTCAGTACATCCTATGCGGGTGCAGTACATCCAATGTGGATGCGGTACATCCTATGTGGATGCAGTACATTCTATGCGGGTGCAGTACATCCTATGTGGGTGCAGTACATCATATGTGGATGCAGTACATCATATGCAGGTGCAGTACATCCTATGTGGGTGCAGTACATCTTATGTGGGTGCAGTACATCCTATGCTGTTTCAGTACCGCCTTTGTGGGTGCATCCTATGTGGGTTCAGTACATCCTATGTGGGTGCAGTACATCCTATGTGGGTGCAGTACATCCTTTGCACGTTCAGTACCGCCTTTGTGGGTGCATCCTATGTGGGTACAGTACATCCTATGCGGGTGCAGTACATCCTGTGTGGGTGTGGTACATCCTATGCGGGTACAGTACATCGTATGTGGGTGCAGTACATCCTATGTGGGTGCAGTACATCCTATATGGGTGCATCCTATGTGGGTTCAGTACATCCTATGCGGGTGCAGTACATCCATTGTGGATGCGGGACATCCTATGTGGATGCAGTACATTCTATGCGGGTGCAGTACATCCTATGCTGTTTCAGTACATCCTATGTGGGTGCATCATATGCGGGTGCAGTACATCCTATGTGGGTGCAGTACATCCTATGCGGGTGCAGTACATCCTATGCGGGTGCAGTACATCTTATGTGGGTGCCGTACATCCTATGTGGGTGCAGTACATCCTTTGCACGTTCAGTACCGCCTTTGTGGGTGCATCCTATCTGGGTACAGTACATCCTATGCGGGTGCAGTACATCCTGTGTGGGTGCAGTACATCCTATGCGGGTGCAGTACATCGTATGTGGGTGCAGTACATCCTATGTGGGTGCAGTACATCCTATATGGGTGCATCCTATGTGGGTTCAGTACATCCTATGCGGGTGCAGTACATCCAATGTGGATGCGGTACATCCTATGTGGATGCAGTACATTCTATGCGGGTGCAGTACATCCTATGCTGTTTCAGTACATCCTATGTGGGTGCATCATATGCGGGTGCAGTACATCCTATGTGGGTGCAGTACATCCTATGCGGGTGCAGTACATCGTATGTGGGTGCAGTACATCCTATGTGGGTGCAGTACATCCTATATGGGTGCATCCTATGTGGGTTCAGTACATCCTATGCGGGTGCAGTACATCCAATGTGGATGTGGTACATCCTATGTGGATGCAGTACATTCTATGCGGGTGCAGTACATCCTATGTGGGTGCAGTACATCATATGTGGATGCAGTACATCCTATGCAAGTGCAGTACATCCTATGTGGGTGCAGTACATCCTATGTGGGTGCAGTACATCCTATGCTGTTTCAGTACCGCCTTTGTGGGTGCATCCTATGTGGGTTCAGTACATCCTATGTGGGTGCAGTACATCCTATGTGGGTGCAGTACATCCTTTGCACGTTCAGTACCGCCTTTGTGGGTGCATCCTATGTGGGTACAGTACATCCTATGCGGGTGCAGTACATCCTGTGTGGGTGCAGTACATCCTATGCGGGTGCAGTACATCGTATGTGGGTGCAGTACATCCTATGTGGGTGCAGTACATCCTATGTGGGTGCAGTACATCCTATGCTGTTTCAGTACCGCCTTTGTGGGTGCATCCGATGTGGGTGCAGTACATCCTATGCGGGTGCAGTACATCCTATGTGGGTGCAGTACATCCCATGTGGGTGCAGTACATCCTATGTGGGTGCAGTACATCATATGTGGATGCAGTACATCCTATGCAGGTGCAGTACATCCTATGCGAGTGCAGTACATACTATGCGGGTGCAGTATATCCTATGTGGGTGCATCCTATGCGGGTGCAGTACATCCTATGTGGGTGCATCCTATATAAGTGCAGTACATCCTATGTGGGTGCAGTACATCCTATGCGGGTGCAGTACATCCTATGTGGATTCAGTACATCCTATAGCGGTGTAGTACATCCTATGTGGATGCAGTACATCCTATGTGGGTTCAGTACATCCTGTGGGTGCAGTACATCCTATGTGGGTTCAGTACATCCTATGCGGGTGCAGTACATCGTATGTGTGTGCAGTACATCCTATGTGGGTGCAGTACATCCTATATGGGTGCATCCTATGTGGGTTCAGTACATCCTATGCGGGTGCAGTACATCCAATGTGGATGCGGTACATCCTATGTGGTTGCAGTACATTCTATGCGGGTGCAGTACATTCTATGCGGGTGCAGTACATCCTATGTGGGTGCAGTACATCATATGTGGATGCAGTACATCATATGCAGGTGCAGTACATCCTATGTGGGTGCAGTACATCCTATGTGGGTGCAGTACATCCTATGCTGTTTCAGTACCGCCTTTGTGGGTGCATCCTATGTGGGTTCAGTACATCCTATGTGGGTGCAGTACATCCTATGTGGGTGCAGTACATCCTTTGCACGTTCAATACCGCCTTTGTGGGTGCATCCTATGTGGGTACAGTACATCCTATGCGGGTGCAGTACATCCTGTGTGGGTGTAGTACATCCTATGCGGGTACAGTACATCGTATGTGGGTGCAGTACATCCTATGTGGGTGCAGTACATCCTATATGGGTGCATCCTATGTGGGTTCAGTACATCATATGCGGGTGCAGTACATCCAATGTGGATGCGGTACATCCTATGTGGATGCAGTACATTCTATGCGGGTGCAGTACATCCTATGCTGTTTCAGTACATCCTATGAGGTTCATCATATGCGGGTGCAGTACATCCTATGTGGGTGCAGTACATCCTATGCTGTTTCAGTACCGCCTTTGTGGGTGCATCCTATGTGGGTTCAGTACATCCTATGTGGGTGCAGTACATCCTATGTGGGTGCAGTACATCCTTTGCACGTTCAGTACCGCCTTTGTGGGTGCATCCTATGTGGGTACAGTACATCCTATGCGGGTGCAGTACATCCTGTGTGGGTGCAGTACATCCTATGCGGGTGCAGTACATCGTATGTGGGTGCAGTACATCCTATGTGGGTGCAGTACATCCTATGTGGGTGCAGTACATCCTATGCTGTTTCAGTACCGCCTTTGTGGGTGCATCCGATGTGGGTGCAGTACATCCTATGCGGGTGCAGTACATCCTATGTGGGTGCAGTACATCCCATGTGGGTGCAGTACATCCTATGTGGGTGCAGTACATCATATGTGGATGCAGTACATCCTATGCAGGTGCAGTACATCCTATGCGAGTGCAGTACATACTATGCGGGTGCAGTATATCCTATGTGGGTGCATCCTATGCGGGTGCAGTACATCCTATGCGGGTGCAGTACATCCTATGTGGATTCAGTACATCCTATATGGGTGTAGTACATCCTATGTGGATGCAGTACATCCTATGTGGGTGCAGTACATCCTGTGGGTACAGTACATCCTATGTGGATTCAGTACATCCTATATGGGTGTAGTACATCCTATGTGGATGCAGTACATCCTATGTGGGTTCAGTACATCCTGTGGGTACAGTACATCCTATGTGGGTTCAGTACATCCTATGCGGGTGCAGTACATCGTATGTGTGTGCAGTACATCCTATGTGGGTGCAGTACATCCTATATGGGTGCATCCTATGTGGGTTCAGTACATCCTATGCGGGTGCAGTACATCCAATGTGGATGCGGTACATCCTATGTGGTTGCAGTACATTCTATGCGGGTGCAGTACATTCTATGCGGGTGCAGTACATCCTATGTGGGTGCAGTACATCATATGTGGATGCAGTACATCATATGCAGGTGCAGTACATCCTATGTGGGTGCAGTACATCCTATGTGGGTGCAGTACATCCTATGCTGTTTCAGTACCGCCTTTGTGGGTGCATCCTATGTGGGTTCAGTACATCCTATGTGGGTGCAGTACATCCTATGTGGGTGCAGTACATCCTTTGCACGTTCAATACCGCCTTTGTGGGTGCATCCTATGTGGGTACAGTACATCCTATACGGGTGCAGTACATCCTGTGTGGGTGTAGTACATCCTATGCGGGTACAGTACATCGTATGTGGGTGCAGTACATCCTATGTGGGTGCAGTACATCCTATATGGGTGCATCCTATGTGGGTTCAGTACATCATATGCGGGTGCAGTACATCCAATGTGGATGCGGTACATCCTATGTGGATGCAGTACATTCTATGCGGGTGCAGTACATCCTATGCTGTTTCAGTACATCCTATGAGGTTCATCATATGCGGGTGCAGTACATCCTATGTGGGTGCAGTACATCCTATGCGGGTGCAGTACATCCTATGCGGGTGCAGTACATCCTATGTGGGTGCAGTACATCCTATGTGGGTGCAGTACATCCTTTGCACGTTCAGTACCGCCTTTGTGGGTGCATCCTATCTGGGTACAGTACATCCTATGCGGGTGCAGTACATCCTGTGTGGGTGCAGTACATCCTATGCGGGTGCAGTACATCGTATGTGGGTGCAGTACATCCTATGTGGGTGCAGTACATCCTATATGGGTGCATCCTATGTGGGTTCAGTACATCCTATGCGGGTGCAGTACATCCATTGTGGATGCGGTACATCCTATGTGGATGCAGTACATTCTATGCGGGTGCAGTACATCCTATGCTGTTTCAGTGCATCCTATGTGGGTGCATCATATGCGGGTGCAGTACATCCTATGTGGGTGCAGTACATCCTATGCGGGTGCAGTACATCCTATGCGGGTGCAGTACATCCTATGTGGGTGCCGTACATCCTATGTGGGTGCAGTACATCCTTTGCATGTTCAGTACCGCCTTTGTGGGTGCATCCTATCTGGGTACAGTACATCCTATGCGGGTGCAGTACATACTATGCGGGTGCAGTATATCCTATGTGGGTGCATCCTATGCGGGTGCAGTACATCCTATGTGGGTGCATCCTATATAAGTGCAGTACATCCTATGTGGGTGCAGTACATCCTATGCGGGTGCAGTACATCCTATGTGGATTCAGTACATCCTATATGGGTGTAGTACATCCTATGTGGATGCAGTACATCCTATGTGGGTTCAGTACATCCTGTGGGTGCAGTACATCCTATGTGGGTTCAGTACATCCTATGCGGGTGCAGTACATCGTATGTGTGTGCAGTACATCCTATGTGGGTGCAGTACATCCTATATGGGTGCATCCTATGTGGGTTCAGTACATCCTATGCGGGTGCAGTACATCCAATGTGGATGCGGTACATCCTATGTGGTTGCAGTACATTCTATGCGGGTGCAGTACATTCTATGCGGGTGCAGTACATCCTATGTGGGTGCAGTACATCATATGTGGATGCAGTACATCATATGCAGGTGCAGTACATCCTATGTGGGTGCAGTACATCCTATGTGGGTGCAGTACATCCTATGCTGTTTCAGTACCGCCTTTGTGGGTGCATCCTATGTGGGTTCAGTACATCCAGTGTGGTTGCGGTACATCCTATGTGGATGCAGTACATTCTATGCGGGTGCAGTACATCCTATGCTGTTACAGTACATCCTATGTGGGTGCATCATATGCGGGTGCAGTACATCCTATGTGGGTGCAGTACATCCTATGCGGGTGCAGTACATCCTATGCGGGTGCAGTACATCCTATGTGGGTGCAGTACATCCTATGTGGTTTCAGTACATCCTATGTGGGTGCAGTACATCCTATGTGGGTGCAGTACATCCTATGCAAGTTCAGTACCGCCTTTGTGGGTGCATCCTATGTGGGTGCAGTACATCCTATGTGGGTGCAGTACATCCTATGTGGGTGCAGTACATCATATGTGGGTGCAGTACATCCTATGTGGGTGCAGTACATCCTATGTGGGTGCATCCTATGCGGGTTCAGTACATCCTATGTGGGTGCAGTACATCCTATGCGGCTGCAGTACATCCTATGCGGGTGCAGTACATCGTATGTGGATGCAGTACATCCTATGTGGGTGCAGTACATCATATGTGGATGCAGTACATCCTATGCAGGTGCAGTACATCCTATGCGGGTGAAGTACATCCTATGCGAGTGCAGTACATACTATGCGGGTGCAGTATATCCTATGTGGGTGCATCCTATGCGGGTGCAGTACATCCTATGTGCAGTACATCCTATGTGGGTGCAGTACATCCTATGCTGTTTCAGTACCGCCTTTGTGGGTGCATCCTATGTGGGTGCAGTACATCCTATGCGGGTGCAGTACATCCTATGTGGGTGCAGTACATCCCATGTGGGTGCAGTACATCCTATGTGGGTGCAGTACATCATATGTGGATGCAGTACATCCTATGCAGGTGCAGTACATCCTATGCGAGTGCAGTACATACTATGCGGGTGCAGTATATCCTATGTGGGTGCATCCTATGCGGGTGCAGTACATCCTATGTGGGTGCATCCTATGTAAGTGCAGTACATCCTATGTGGGTGCAGTACATCCTATGCGGGTGCAGTACATCCTATGTGGATTCAGTACATCCTATATGGGTGTAGTACATCCTATGTGGATGCAGTACATCCTATGTGGGTTCAGTACATCCTGTGGGTGCAGTACATCCTATGTGGGTTCAGTACATCCTATGCGGGTGCAGTACATCGTATGTGTGTGCAGTACATCCTATGTGGGTGCAGTACATCCTATATGGGTGCATCCTATGTGGGTTCAGTACATCCTATGCGGGTGCAGTACATCCAATGTGGATGCGGTACATCCTATGTGGTTGCAGTACATTCTATGCGGGTGCAGTACATCCTATGTGGGTGCAGTACATCATATGTGGATGCAGTACATCATATGCAGGTGCAGTACATCCTATGTGGGTGCAGTACATCCTATGTGGGTGCAGTACATCCTATGCTGTTTCAGTACCGCCTTTGTGGGTGCATCCTATGTGGGTTCAGTACATCCTATGTGGGTGCAGTACATCCTATGTGGGTGCAGTACATCCTTTGCACGTTCAGTACCGCCTTTGTGGGTGCATCCTATGTGGGTACAGTACATCCTATGCGGGTGCAGTACATCCTGTGTGGGTGTAGTACATCCTATGCGGGTACAGTACATCGTATGTGGGTGCAGTACATCCTATGTGGGTGCAGTACATCCTATATGGGTGCATCCTATGTGGGTTCAGTACATCCTATGCGGGTGCAGTACATCCATTGTGGATGCGGTACATCCTATGTGGATGCAGTACATTCTATGCGGGTGCAGTACATCCTATGCTGTTTCAGTACATCCTATGAGGTTCATCATATGCGGGTGCAGTACATCCTATGTGGGTGCAGTACATCCTATGCGGGTGCAGTACATCCTATGCGGGTGCAGTACATCCTATGTGGGTGCCGTACATCCTATGTGGGTGCAGTACATCCTTTGCACGTTCAGTACCGCCTTTGTGGGTGCATCCTATCTGGGTACAGTACATCCTATGCGGGTGCAGTACATCCTGTGTGGGTGCAGTACATCCTATGCGGGTGCAGTACATCGTATGTGGGTGCAGTACATCCTATGTGGGTGCAGTACATCCTATATGGGTGCATCCTATGTGGGTTCAGTACATCCTATGCGGGTGCAGTACATCCAATGTGGATGCGGTACATCCTATGTGGATGCAGTACATTCTATGCGGGTGCAGTACATCCTATGCTGTTTCAGTACATCCTATGTGGGTGCATCATATGCGGGTGCAGTACATCCTATGTGGGTGCAGTACATCCTATGCGGGTGCAGTACATCGTATGTGGGTGCAGTACATCCTATGTGGGTGCAGTACATCCTATATGGGTGCATCCTATGTGGGTTCAGTACATCCTATGCGGGTGCAGTACATCCAATGTGGATGCGGTACATCCTATGTGGATGCAGTACATTCTATGCGGGTGCAGTACATCCTATGTGGGTGCAGTACATCATATGTGGATGCAGTACATCCTATGCAGGTGCAGTACATCCTATGTGGGTGCAGTACATCCTATGTGGGTGCAGTACATCCTATGCTGTTTCAGTACCGCCTTTGTGGGTGCATCCTATGTGGGTTCAGTACATCCTATGTGGGTGCAGTACATCCTATGTGGGTGCAGTACATCCTTTGCACGTTCAGTACCGCCTTTGTGGGTGCATCCTATGTGGGTACAGTACATCCTATGCGGGTGCAGTACATCCTGTGTGGGTGCAGTACATCCTATGCGGGTGCAGTACATCGTATGTGGGTGCAGTACATCCTATGTGGGTGCAGTACATCCTATGTGGGTGCAGTACATCCTATGCTGTTTCAGTACCGCCTTTGTGGGTGCATCCTATGTGGGTGCAGTACATCCTATGCGGGTGCAGTACATCCTATGTGGGTGCAGTACATCCCATGTGGGTGCAGTACATCCTATGTGGGTGCAGTACATCATATGTGGATGCAGTACATCCTATGCAGGTGCAGTACATCCTATGCGAGTGCAGTACATACTATGCGGGTGCAGTATATCCTATGTGGGTGCATCCTATGCGGGTGCAGTACATCCTATGTGGGTGCATCCTATGTAAGTGCAGTACATCCTATGTGGGTGCAGTACATCCTATGCGGGTGCAGTACATCCTATGTGGATTCAGTACATCCTATATGGGTGTAGTACATCCTATGTGGATGCAGTACATCCTATGTGGGTTCAGTACATCCTGTGGGTGCAGTACATCCTATGTGGGTTCAGTACATCCTATGCGGGTGCAGTACATCGTATGTGTGTGCAGTACATCCTATGTGGGTGCAGTACATCCTATATGGGTGCATCCTATGTGGGTTCAGTACATCCTATGCGGGTGCAGTACATCCAATGTGGATGCGGTACATCCTATGTGGTTGCAGTACATTCTATGCGGGTGCAGTACATCCTATGTGGGTGCAGTACATCATATGTGGATGCAGTACATCATATGCAGGTGCAGTACATCCTATGTGGGTGCAGTACATCCTATGTGGGTGCAGTACATCCTATGCTGTTTCAGTACCGCCTTTGTGGGTGCATCCTATGTGGGTTCAGTACATCCTATGTGGGTGCAGTACATCCTATGTGGGTGCAGTACATCCTTTGCACGTTCAGTACCGCCTTTGTGGGTGCATCCTATGTGGGTACAGTACATCCTATGCGGGTGCAGTACATCCTGTGTGGGTGTAGTACATCCTATGCGGGTACAGTACATCGTATGTGGGTGCAGTACATCCTATGTGGGTGCAGTACATCCTATATGGGTGCATCCTATGTGGGTTCAGTACATCATATGCGGGTGCAGTACATCCAATGTGGATGCGGTACATCCTATGTGGATGCAGTACATTCTATGCGGGTGCAGTACATCCTATGCTGTTTCAGTACATCCTATGAGGTTCATCATATGCGGGTGCAGTACATCCTATGTGGGTGCAGTACATCCTATGCGGGTGCAGTACATCCTATGCGGGTGCAGTACATCCTATGTGGGTGCAGTACATCCTATGTGGGTGCAGTACATCCTTTGCACGTTCAGTACCGCCTTTGTGGGTGCATCCTATCTGGGTACAGTACATCCTATGCGGGTGCAGTACATCCTGTGTGGGTGCAGTACATCCTATGCGGGTGCAGTACATCGTATGTGGGTGCAGTACATCCTATGTGGGTGCAGTACATCCTATGTGGGTGCAGTACATCCTATGCTGTTTCAGTACCGCCTTTGTGGGTGCATCCGATGTGGGTGCAGTACATCCTATGCGGGTGCAGTACATCCTATGTGGGTGCAGTACATCCCATGTGGGTGCAGTACATCCTATGTGGGTGCAGTACATCATATGTGGATGCAGTACATCCTATGCAGGTGCAGTACATCCTATGCGAGTGCAGTACATACTATGCGGGTGCAGTATATCCTATGTGGGTGCATCCTATGCGGGTGCAGTACATCCTATGTGGGTGCATCCTATAACACACGTTCATGC
>CM067369.1:265332733-265423652 GCA_034401795.1 Chaetoderma sp. LZ-2023a | reverse complement strand
GCATGACACGTGTGTTTGGATGCAGTACATCCTATGCAGGTGCAGTACATCCTATGCGAGTGCAGTACATACTATGCGGGTGCAGTATATCCTATGTGGGTGCATCCTATGCGGGTGCAGTACATCCTATGTGGGTGCATCCTATGTAAGTGCAGTACATCCTATGTGGGTGCAGTACATCCTATGCGGGTGCAGTACATCCTATGTGGATTCAGTACATCCTATATGGGTGTAGTACATCCTATGTGGATGCAGTACATCCTATGTGGGTTCAGTACATCCTGTGGGTGCAGTACATCCTATGTGGGTTCAGTACATCCTATGCGGGTGCAGTACATCGTATGTGTGTGCAGTACATCCTATGTGGGTGCAGTACATCCTATATGGGTGCATCCTATGTGGGTTCAGTACATCATATGCGGGTGCAGTACATCCAATGTGGATGCGGTACATCCTATGTGGTTGCAGTACATTCTATGCGGGTGCAGTACATCCTATGTGGGTGCAGTACATCATATGTGGATGCAGTACATCATATGCAGGTGCAGTACATCCTATGTGGGTGCAGTACATCCTATGTGGGTGCAGTACATCCTATGCTGTTTCAGTACCGCCTTTGTGGGTGCATCCTATGTGGGTTCAGTACATCCTATGTGGGTGCAGTACATCCTATGTGGGTGCAGTACATCCTTTGCACGTTTAGTACCGCCTTTGTGGGTGCATCCTATGTGGGTACAGTACATCCTATGCGGGTGCAGTACATCCTGTGTGGGTGTAGTACATCCTATGCGGGTACAGTACATCGTATGTGGGTGCAGTACATTCTATGTGGGTGCAGTACATCCTATATGGGTGCATCCTATGTGGGTTCAGTACATCATATGCGGGTGCAGTACATCCAATGTGGATGCGGTACATCCTATGTGGATGCAGTACATTCTATGCGGGTGCAGTACATCCTATGCTGTTTCAGTACATCCTATGAGATTCATCATATGCGGGTGCAGAACATCCTATGTGGGTGCAGTACATCCTATGCGGGTGCAGTACATCCTATGCGGGTGCAGTACATCCTATGTGGGTGCAGTACATCCTATGTGGGTGCAGTACATCCTTTGCACGTTCAGTACCGCCTTTGTGGGTGCATCCTATCTGGGTACAGTACATCCTATGCGGGTGCAGTACATCCTGTGTGGGTGCAGTACATCCTATGCGGGTGCAGTACATCGTATGTGGGTGCAGTACATCCTATGTGGGTGCAGAACATCCTATGTGGGTGCAGTACATCCTATGCGGGTGCAGTACATCCTATGCGGGTGCAGTACATCCTATGTGGGTGCAGTACATCCTATGTGGGTGCAGTACATCCTTTGCACGTTCAGTACCGCCTTTGTGGGTGCATCCTATCTGGGTACAGTACATCCTATGCGGGTGCAGTACATCCTGTGTGGGTGCAGTACATCCTATGCGGGTGCAGTACATCGTATGTGGGTGCAGTACATCCTATGTGGGTGCAGTACATCCTATATGGGTGCATCCTATGTGGGTTCAGTACATCCTATGCGGGTGCAGTACATCCATTGTGGATGCGGTACATCCTATGTGGATGCAGTACATTCTATGCGGGTGCAGTACATCCTATGCTGTTTCAGTACATCCTATGTGGGTGCATCATATGCGGGTGCAGTACATCCTATGTGGGTGCAGTACATCCTATGCGGGTGCAGTACATCCTATGCGGGTGCAGTACATCCTATGTGGGTGCCGTACATCCTATGTGGGTGCAGTACATCCTTTGCACGTTCAGTACCGCCTTTGTGGGTGCATCCTATCTGGGTACAGTACATCCTATGCGGGTGCAGTACATCCTGTGTGGGTGCAGTACATCCTATGCGGGTGCAGTACATCGTATGTGGGTGCAGTACATCCTATGTGGGTGCAGTACATCCTATATGGGTGCATCCTATGTGGGTTCAGTACATCCTATGCAGGTGCAGTACATCCAATGTGGATGCGGTACATCCTATGTGGATGCAGTACATTCTATGCGGGTGCAGTACATCCTATGCTGTTTCAGTACATCCTATGTGGGTGCATCATATGCGGGTGCAGTACATCATATGTGGGTGCAGTACATCCTATGCGGGTGCAGTACATCGTATGTGGGTGCAGTACATCCTATGTGGGTGCAGTACATCCTATATGGGTGCATCCTATGTGGGTTCAGTACATCCTATGCGGGTGCAGTACATCCAATGTGGATGCGGTACATCCTATGTGGATGCAGTACATTCTATGCGGGTGCAGTACATCCTATGTGGGTGCAGTACATCATATGTGGATGCAGTACATCATATGCAGGTGCAGTACATCCTATGTGGGTGCAGTACATCCTATGTGGGTGCAGTACATCCTATGCTGTTTCAGTACCGCCTTTGTGGGTGCATCCTATGTGGGTTCAGTACATCCTATGTGGGTGCAGTACATACTATGTGGGTGCAGTACATCCTTTGCACGTTCAGTACCGCCTTTGTGGGTGCATCCTATGTGGGTACAGTACATCCTATGCGGGTGCAGTACATCCTGTGTGGGTGCAGTACATCCTATGCGGGTGCAGTACATCGTATGTGGGTGCAGTACATCTCATGTGGGTGCAGTACATCCTATGTGGGTGCAGTACATCCTATGCTGTTTCAGTACCGCCTTTGTGGGTGCATCCTATGTGGGTGCAGTACATCCTATGCGGGTGCAGTACATCCTATGTGGGTGCAGTACATCCCATGTGGGTGCAGTACATCATATGTGGGTGCAGTACATCATATGTGGATGCAGTACATCCTATGCAGGTGCAGTACATCCTATGCGAGTGCAGTACATACTATGCGGGTGCAGTATATCCTATGTGGGTGCATCCTATGCGGGTGCAGTACATCCTATGTGGGTGCATCCTATGTAAGTGCAGTACATCCTATGTGGGTGCAGTACATCCTATGCGGGTGCAGTACATCCTATGTGGATTCAGTACATCCTATATGGGTGTAGTACATCCTATGTGGATGCAGTACATCCTATGTGGGTTCAGTACATCCTGTGGGTGCAGTACATCCTATGTGGGTTCAGTACATCCTATGCGGGTGCAGTACATCGTATGTGTGTGCAGTACATCCTATGTGGGTGCAGTACATCCTATATGGGTGCATCCTATGTGGGTTCAGTACATCCTATGCGGGTGCAGTACATCCAATGTGGATGCGGTACATCCTATGTGGTTGCAGTACATTCTATGCGGGTGCAGTACATCCTATGTGGGTGCAGTACATCATATGTGGATGCAGTACATCATATGCAGGTGCAGTACATCCTATGTCGGTGCAGTACATCCTATGTGGGTGCAGTACATCCTATGCTGTTTCAGTACCGCCTTTGTGGGTGCATCCTATGTGGGTTCAGTACATCCTATGTGTGTGCAGTACATCCTATGTGGGTGCAGTACATCCTTTGCACGTTCAGTACCGCCTTTGTGGGTGCATCCTATGTGGGTACAGTACATCCTATGCGGGTGCAGTACATCCTGTGTGGGTGTAGTACATCCTATGCGGGTACAGTACATCGTATGTGGGTGCAGTACATCCTATGTGGGTGCAGTACATCCTATATGGGTGCATCCTATGTGGGTTCAGTACATCCTATGCGGGTGCAGTACATCCAATGTGGATGCGGTACATCCTATGTGGATGCAGTACATTCTATGCGGGTGCAGTACATCCTATGCTGTTTCAGTACATCCTATGAGGTTCATCATATGCGGGTGCAGTACATCCTATGTGGGTGCAGTACATCCTATGCGGGTGCAGTACATCCTATGCGGGTGCAGTACATCCTATGTGGGTGCAGTACATCCTATGTGGGTGCAGTACATCCTTTGCACGTTCAGTACCGCCTTTGTGGGTGCATCCTATCTGGGTACAGTACATCCTATGCGGGTGCAGTACATCCTGTGTGGGTGCAGTACATCCTATGCGGGTGCAGTACATCGTATGTGGGTGCAGTACATCCTATGTGGGTGCAGTACATCCTATATGGGTGCATCATATGTGGGTTCAGTACATCCTATGCGGGTGCAGTACATCCAATGTGGATGCGGTACATCCTATGTGGATGCAGAACATTCTATGCGGGTGCAGTACATCCTATGCTGTTTCAGTACATCCTATGTGGGTGCATCATATGCGGGTGCAGTACATCCTATGTGGGTGCAGTACATCCTATGCGGGTGCAGTACATCGTATGTGGGTGCAGTACATCCTATGTGGGTGCAGTACATCCTATATGGGTGCATCCTATGTGGGTTCAGTACATCCTATGCGGGTGCCGTACATCCAATGTGGATGCGGTACATCCTATGTGGATGCAGTACATTCTATGCGGGTGCAGTACATCCTATGTGGGTGCAGTACATCATATGTGGATGCAGTACATCCTATGCAGGTGCAGTACATCCTATGTGGGTGCAGTACATCCTATGTGGGTGCAGTACATCCTATGCTGTTTCAGTACCGCCTTTGTGGGTGCATCCTATGTGGGTTCAGTACATCCTATGTGGGTGCAGTACATCCTATGTGGGTGCAGTACATCCTTTGCACGTTCAGTACCGCCTTTGTGGGTGCATCCTATGTGGGTACAGTACATCCTATGCGGGTGCAGTACATCCTATGCGGGTGCAGTACATCCTATGTGGGTGCCGTACATCCTATGTGGGTGCAGTACATCCTTTGCACGTTCAGTACCGCCTTTGTGGGTGCATCCTATCTGGGTACAGTACATCCTATGCGGGTGCAGTACATCCTGTGTGGGTGCAGTACATCCTATGCGGGTGCAGTACATCGTATGTGGGTGCAGTACATCCTATGTGGGTGCGGTACATCCTATATGGGTGCATCCTATGTGGGTTCAGTACATCCTATGCGGGTGCAGTACATCCAATGTGGATGCGGTACATCCTATGTGGATGCAGTACATTCTATGCGGGTGCAGTACATCCTATGCTGTTTCAGTACATCCTATGTGGGTGCATCATATGCGGGTGCAGTACATCCTATGTGGGTGCAGTACATCCTATGCGGGTGCAGTACATCCTATGCGGGTGCAGTACATCCTATGTGGGTGCAGTACATCCTATGTGGGTGCAGTACATCCTTTGCACGTTCAGTACCGCCTTTGTGGGTGCATCCTATGTGGGTACAGTACATCCTATGCGGGTGCAGTACATCCTGTGTGGGTGCAGTACATCCTATGCGGGTGCAGTACATCGTATGTGGGTGCAGTACATCCTATGTGGGTGCAGTACATCCTATATGGGTGCATCCTATGTGGGTTCAGTACATCCTATGCGGGTGCAGTACATCCAATGTGGATGCGGTACATCCTATGTGGATGCAGTACATTCTATGCGGGTGCAGTACATCCTATGTGGGTGCAGTACATCATATGTGGATGCAGTACATCCTATGCAGGTGCAGTACATCCTATGTTGGTGCAGTACATCCTATGTGGGTGCAGTACATCCTATGCTGTTTCAGTACCGCCTTTGTGGGTGCATCCTATGTGGGTTCAGTACATCCTATGTGGGTGCAGTACATCCTATGTGGGTGCAGTACATCCTTTGCACGTTCAGTACCGCCTTTGTGGGTGCATCCTATGTGGGTACAGTACATCCTATGCGGGTGCAGTACATCCTGTGTGGGTGCAGTACATCCTATGCGGGTGCAGTACATCGTATGTGGATGCAGTACATCCTATGTGGGTGCAGTACATCCTATATGGGTGCATCCTATGTGGGTTCAGTACATCCTATTCGGGTGCAGTACATCCAATGTGGATGCGGTACATCCTATGTGGATGCAGTACATTCTATGCGGGTGCAGTACATCCTATGCTGTTTCAGTACATCCTATGTGGGTGCATCATATGCGGGTGCAGTACATCCTATGTGGGTGCAGTACATCCTATGCGGGTGCAGTACATCCTATGCGGGTGCAGTACATCCTATGTGGGTGCAGTACATCCTATGTGGGTGCAGTACATCCTATGCTGTTTCAGTACCGCCTTTGTGGGTGCATCCTATGTGGGTACAGTACATCCTATGCGGGTGCAGTACATCCTGTGTGGGTGCAGTACATCCTATGCGGGTGCAGTACATCATATGTGGGTGCAGTACATCCTATGTGGGTGCAATACATCCTATATGGGTGCATCCTATGTGGGTTCAGTACATCCTATGCGGGTGCAGTACATCCAATGTGGATGCGGTACATCCTATGTGGATGCAGTACATTCTATGCGGGTGCAGTACATCCTATGCTGTTTCAGTACATCCTATGTGGGTGCATCATATGCGGGTGCAGTACATCCTATGTGGGTGCAGTACATCCTATGCGGGTGCAGTACATCCTATGCGGGTGCAGTACATCCTATGTGGGTGCAGTACATCCTATGTGGGTGCAGTACATCCTTTGCACGTTCAGTACCGCCTTTGTGGGTGCATCCTATGTGGGTACAGTACATCCTATGCGGGTGCAGTACATCCTGTGTGGGTGCAGTACATCCTATGCGGGTGCAGTACATCGTATGTGGGTGCAGTACATCCTATGTGGGTGCAGTACATCCTATATGGGTGCATCCTATGTGGGTTCAGTACATCCTATGCGGGTGCAGTACATCCAATGTGGATGCGGTACATCCTATGTGGATGCAGTACATTCTATGCGGGTGCAGTACATCCTATGTGGGTGCAGTACATCATATGTGGATGCAGTACATCCTATGCAGGTGCAGTACATCCTATGTGGGTGCAGTACATCCTATGTGGGTGCAGTACATCCTATGCTGTTTCAGTACCGCCTTTGTGGGTGCATCCTATGTGGGTTCAGTACATCCTATGTGGGTGCAGTACATCCTATGTGGGTGCAGTACATCCTTTGCACGTTCAGTACCGCCTTTGTGGGTGCATCCTATGTGGGTACAGTACATCCTATGCGGGTGCAGTACATCCTGTGTGGGTGCAGTACATCCTATGCGGGTGCAGTACATCCTATGTGGGTGCAGTACATCCTATGCTGTTTCAGTACCGCCTTTGTGGGTGCATCCTATGTGGGTTCAGTACATCCTATGTGGGTGCAGTACATCCTATGTGGGTGCAGTACATCCTTTGCACGTTCATTACCGCCTTTGTGGGTGCATCCTATGTGGATACAGTACATCCTATGCGGGTGCAGTACATCCTATGTGGGTGCAGTACATCCTATATGGGTGCATCCTATGTGGGTTCAGTACATCCTATTCGGGTGCAGTACATCCAATGTGGATGCGGTACATCCTATGTGGATGCAGTACATTCTATGCGGGTGCAGTACATCCTATTCTGTTTCAGTACATCCTATGTGGGTGCATCATATGCGGGTGCAGTACATCCTATGTGGGTGCAGTACATCCTATGCGGGTGCAGTACATCCTATGCGGGTGCAGTACATCCTATGTGGGTGCAGTACATCCTATGTGGGTGCAGTACATCCTATGCTGTTTCAGTACCGCCTTTGTGGGTGCATCCTATGTGGGTGCAGTACATCTTATGCGGGTGCAGTACATCCTATGTGGGTGCAGTACATCCCATGTGGGTGCAGTACATCCTATGTGGGTGCAGTACATCATATGTGGATGCAGTACATCGTATGTGGGTGCAGTACATCCTATGTGGGTGCAGTACATCCTATATGGGTGCATCCTATGAGGGTGCAGTACATCCTATGTGGGTGCAGTACATCCTATATGGGTGCATCCTATGTGGGTTCAGTACATCCTATGCAGGTGCAGTACATCCTATGCGAGTGCAGTACATACTATGCGGGTGCAGTATATCCTATGTGGGTGCATCCTATGCGGGTGCAGTACATCCTATGTGGGTGCATCCTATGTAAGTGCAGTACATCCTATGTGGGTGCAGTACATCCTATGCGGGTGCAGTACATCCTATGTGGATTCAGTACATCCTATATGGGTGTAGTACATCCTATGTGGATGCAGTACATCCTATGTGGGTTCAGTACATCCTGTGGGTGCAGTACATCCTATGTGGGTTCAGTACATCCTATGCGGGTGCAGTACATCGTATGTGGGTGCAGTACATCCTATGTGGGTGCAGTACATCCTATATGGGTGCATCCTATGTGGGTTCAGTACATCCTATGCGGTTGCAGTACATCCAATGTGGATGCGGTACATCCTATGTGGATGCAGTACATTCTATGCGGGTGCAGTACATCATATGTGGATGCAGTACATCCTATGCAGGTGCAGTACATCCTATGCGGGTGCAGTACATCCTATGTGGGTGCAGTACATCCTATGTGGGTGCAGTACATCCTATGCTGTTTCAGTACCGCCTTTGTGGGTGCATCCTATGTGGGTGCAGTACATCTTATGCGGGTGCAGTACATCCTATGTGGGTGCAGTACATCCCATGTGGGTGCAGTACATCCTATGTGGGTGCAGTACATCATATGTGGATGCAGTACATCGTATGTGGGTGCAGTACATCCTATGTGGGTGCAGTACATCCTATATGGGTGCATCCTATGAGGGTGCAGTACATCCTATGTGGGTGCAGTACATCCTATATGGGTGCATCCTATGTGGGTTCAGTACATCCTATGCAGGTGCAGTACATCCTATGCGAGTGCAGTACATACTATGCGGGTGCAGTATATCCTATGTGGGTGCATCCTATGCGGGTGCAGTACATCCTATGTGGGTGCATCCTATGTAAGTGCAGTACATCCTATGTGGGTGCAGTACATCCTATGCGGGTGCAGTACATCCTATGTGGATTCAGTACATCCTATATGGGTGTAGTACATCATATGTGGATGCAGTACATCCTATGTGGGTTCAGTACATCCTGTGGGTGCAGTACATCCTATGTGGGTTCAGTACATCCTATGCGGGTGCAGTACATCGTATGTGGGTGCAGTACATCCTATGTGGGTGCAGTACATCCTATATGGGTGCATCCTATGTGGGTTCAGTACATCCTATGCGGTTGCAGTACATCCAATGTGGATGCGGTACATCCTATGTGGATGCAGTACATTCTATGCGGGTGCAGTACATCATATGTGGATGCAGTACATCCTATGCAGGTGCAGTACATCCTATGTGGGTGCAGTACATCCTATGTGGGTGCAGTACATCCTATGCTGTTTCAGTACCGCCTTTGTGGGTGCATCCTATGTGGGTTCAGTACATCCTATGTGGGTGCAGTACATCCTATGTGGGTGCAGTACATCCTTTGCACGTTCAGTACCGCCTTTGTGGGTGCATCCTATGTGGGTACAGTACATCCTATGCGGGTGCAGTACATCCTGTGTGGGTGCAGTACATCCTATGCGGGTGCAGTACATCGTATGTGGGTGCAGTACATCCTATGTGGGTGCAGTACATCCTATATGGGTGCATCCTATGTGGGTTCAGTACATCCTATGCGGGTGCAGTACATCCAATGTGGATGCGGTACATCCTATGTAGATGCAGTACATTCTATGCGGGTGCAGTACATCCTATGCTGTTTCAGTACATCCTATGTGGGTGCATCCTATGCGGGTGCAGTACATCCTATGCGGGTGCAGTACATCCTATGCGGGTGCAGTACATCCTATGTGGGTGCAGTACATCCCATGTGGGTGCAGTACATCCTATGTGGGTGCAGTACATCATATGTGGATGCAGTACATCCTATGCAGGTGCAGTACATCCTATGCGAGTGCAGTACATACTATGCGGGTGCAGTATATCCTATGTGGGTGCATCCTATGCGGGTGCAGTACATCCTATGTGGGTGCATCCTATGTAAGTGCAGTACATCCTATGTGGGTGCAGTACATCCTATGCGGGTGCAGTACATCCTATGTGGATTCAGTACATCCTATATGGGTGTAGTACATCCTATGTGGATGCAGTACATCCTATGTGGGTTCAGTACATCCTGTGGGTGCAGTACATCCTATGTGGGTTCAGTACATCCTATGCGGGTGCAGTACATCGTATGTGTGTGCAGTACATCCTATGTGGGTGCAGTACATCCTATATGGGTGCATCCTATGTGGGTTCAGTACATCCTATGCTGTTTCAGTACCGCCTTTGTGGGTGCATCCTATGTGGGTGCAGTACATCTTATGCGGGTGCAGTACATCCTATGTGGGTGCAGTACATCCCATGTGGGTGCAGTACATCCTATGTGGGTGCAGTACATCATATGTGGATGCAGTACATCGTATGTGGGTGCAGTACATCCTATGTGGGTGCAGTACATCCTATATGGGTGCATCCTATGAGGGTGCAGTACATCCTATGTGGGTGCAGTACATCCTATATGGGTGCATCCTATGTGGGTTCAGTACATCCTATGCAGGTGCAGTACATCCTATGCGAGTGCAGTACATACTATGCGGGTGCAGTATATCCTATGTGGGTGCATCCTATGCGGGTGCAGTACATCCTATGTGGGTGCATCCTATGTAAGTGCAGTACATCCTATGTGGGTGCAGTACATCCTATGCGGGTGCAGTACATCCTATGTGGATTCAGTACATCCTATATGGGTGTAGTACATCCTATGTGGATGCAGTACATCCTATGTGGGTTCAGTACATCCTGTGGGTGCAGTACATCCTATGTGGGTTCAGTACATCCTATGCGGGTGCAGTACATCGTATGTGGGTGCAGTACATCCTATGTGGGTGCAGTACATCCTATATGGGTGCATCCTATGTGGGTTCAGTACATCCTATGCGGTTGCAGTACATCCAATGTGGATGCGGTACATCCTATGTGGATGCAGTACATTCTATGCGGGTGCAGTACATCATATGTGGATGCAGTACATCCTATGCAGGTGCAGTACATCCTATGCGGGTGCAGTACATCCTATGTGGGTGCAGTACATCCTATGTGGGTGCAGTACATCCTATGCTGTTTCAGTACCGCCTTTGTGGGTGCATCCTATGTGGGTGCAGTACATCTTATGCGGGTGCAGTACATCCTATGTGGGTGCAGTACATCCCATGTGGGTGCAGTACATCCTATGTGGGTGCAGTACATCATATGTGGATGCAGTACATCGTATGTGGGTGCAGTACATCCTATGTGGGTGCAGTACATCCTATATGGGTGCATCCTATGAGGGTGCAGTACATCCTATGTGGGTGCAGTACATCCTATATGGGTGCATCCTATGTGGGTTCAGTACATCCTATGCAGGTGCAGTACATCCTATGCGAGTGCAGTACATACTATGCGGGTGCAGTATATCCTATGTGGGTGCATCCTATGCGGGTGCAGTACATCCTATGTGGGTGCATCCTATGTAAGTGCAGTACATCCTATGTGGGTGCAGTACATCCTATGCGGGTGCAGTACATCCTATGTGGATTCAGTACATCCTATATGGGTGTAGTACATCCTATGTGGATGCAGTACATCCTATGTGGGTTCAGTACATCCTGTGGGTGCAGTACATCCTATGTGGGTTCAGTACATCCTATGCGGGTGCAGTACATCGTATGTGGGTGCAGTACATCCTATGTGGGTGCAGTACATCCTATATGGGTGCATCCTATGTGGGTTCAGTACATCCTATGCGGTTGCAGTACATCCAATGTGGATGCGGTACATCCTATGTGGATGCAGTACATTCTATGCGGGTGCAGTACATCATATGTGGATGCAGTACATCCTATGCAGGTGCAGTACATCCTATGTGGGTGCAGTACATCCTATGTGGGTGCAGTACATCCTATGCTGTTTCAGTACCGCCTTTGTGGGTGCATCCTATGTGGGTTCAGTACATCCTATGTGGGTGCAGTACATCCTATGTGGGTGCAGTACATCCTTTGCACGTTCAGTACCGCCTTTGTGGGTGCATCCTATGTGGGTACAGTACATCCTATGCGGGTGCAGTACATCCTGTGTGGGTGCAGTACATCCTATGCGGGTGCAGTACATCGTATGTGGGTGCAGTACATCCTATGTGGGTGCAGTACATCCTATATGGGTGCATCCTATGTGGGTTCAGTACATCCTATGCGGGTGCAGTACATCCAATGTGGATGCGGTACATCCTATGTAGATGCAGTACATTCTATGCGGGTGCAGTACATCCTATGCTGTTTCAGTACATCCTATGTGGGTGCATCCTATGCGGGTGCAGTACATCCTATGCGGGTGCAGTACATCCTATGCGGGTGCAGTACATCCTATGTGGGTGCAGTACATCCCATGTGGGTGCAGTACATCCTATGTGGGTGCAGTACATCATATGTGGATGCAGTACATCCTATGCAGGTGCAGTACATCCTATGCGAGTGCAGTACATACTATGCGGGTGCAGTATATCCTATGTGGGTGCATCCTATGCGGGTGCAGTACATCCTATGTGGGTGCATCCTATGTAAGTGCAGTACATCCTATGTGGGTGCAGTACATCCTATGCGGGTGCAGTACATCCTATGTGGATTCAGTACATCCTATATGGGTGTAGTACATCCTATGTGGATGCAGTACATCCTATGTGGGTTCAGTACATCCTGTGGGTGCAGTACATCCTATGTGGGTTCAGTACATCCTATGCGGGTGCAGTACATCGTATGTGTGTGCAGTACATCCTATGTGGGTGCAGTACATCCTATATGGGTGCATCCTATGTGGGTTCAGTACATCCTATGCGGGTGCAGTACATCCAATGTGGATGCGGTACATCCTATGTGGATGCAGTACATTCTATGCGGGTGCAGTACATCCTATGTGGGTGCAGTACATCATATGTGGATGCAGTACATCCAATGCAGGTGCAGTACATCCTATGTGGGTGCAGTACATGCAATGTGGATGCGGTACATCCTATGTAGGCGCAGTACATTCTATGCGGGTGCAGTACATCCTATGCTGTTTCAGTACATCCTATATGGGTGCATCCTATGTGGGTGCAGTACATCCTATGTGGGTGCAGTACATCCTATGTGGGTGCAGTACATCCTATGCAGGTGCAGTACATCCTATGCGAGTGCAGTACATACTATGCGGGTGCAGTATATCCTATGTGGGTGCATGCTACGCGGGTGCAGTACATCCTATGTGGGTGCATCCTATGTAAGTGCAGTACATCCTATGTGGGTGCAGTACATCCTATGCGGGTGCAGTACATCCTATGTGAATTCAGTACATCCTATATGGGTGTAGTACATCCTATGTGGATGCAGTACATCCTATGTGGGTTCAGTACATCCTGTGGGTGCAGTACATCCTATGTGGGTTCAGTACATCCTATACGGGTGTAGTACATCCTATGTGGATGCAGTACATCCTATGTGGGTTCAGTACATCATGTGGGTCCAGTACATCCTATGTTGGTTCAGTACATCCTATGTGGGTGCAGTACATCCAATGTGGGTGCAGTACATCCTATGCGGGTGCAGTACATTGTATGTGGATGCAGTTCATCCTATGCAGGTGCAGTACATCTTATGCGGGTGAAGTACATCCTATGCGAGTGCAGTACATACTATGCGGGTACAGTATATTCTATGTGGGTGCATCATATGCGGGTGCAGTACATCCTCTGTGGGTGCAGTACATCCTATGCGGGTGCAGTACATCATATGCGGGTGGAGTACATCCTCTGCTGTTTCAGTACATCCTATGCGGGTGCAGTACATCCTATGTGGGTGCATCCTATGCGGGTGCAGTACATCCTATGCGCGTTCAGTACATCCTCTGTGGGTACAGTACATCCTGTGCAGGTTGCAGTACATCCTATGTGGGTGCAGTACATCCTATGCCTGTTCAGTACATCCTATGTGGGTGCAGCACATCATATGTGGGCGCATTCTATGTGGGTGCAGTACATCCTGTGCGGGTTGCAGTACATCCTATGCGGGTGCAGTACATCCTATGCGGGTTCAGTACATCCTGTGCGGGTTGCAGTACATCCTTTGTTGGTGCAGTACATCCTATATGGGTGTAGTACATCCTATGTGGGTGCATCCTATGTGGATGCAGTACATCCTATGTGGGTTCAGTACATCCAGTGGGTGCAGTACATCTTGTGCGGGTTCAGTATATCTTATATGGGTGCAGTACATCCTATGTGGGTTCAGTAAATCCTATGTGGGTGCAGTATATCCTATGCGGGTGCAGTACATCCTATGCGGGTGCAGTACATCCTATGTGGGTGCAGTACATCTTATGTGGGTGCAGTACATCCTATGCTGTTTCAGTACCGCCTTTGTGGGTGCATCCTATGTGGGTGCAGTACATCCTATGCGGGTGCAGTACATCCTCTGTGGGTGCAGTACATCCCATGTGGGTGCAGTACATCCTATGTGGGTGCAGTACATCATATGTGGATGCAGTACATCCTATGCAGGTGCAGTACATCCTATGCGAGTGCAGTACATACTATGCGGGTGCAGTATATCCTATGTGGGTGCATCCTATGCGGGTGCAGTACATCCTATGTGGGTGCATCCTATGTAAGTGCAGTACATCCTATGGGGGTGCAGTACATCCTATGCGGGTGCAGTACATCCTATGTGGATTCAGTACATCCTATATGGGTGTAGTACATCCTATGTGGATGCAGTACATCCTATGTGGGTTCAGTACATCCTGTGGGTGCAGTACATCCTATGTGGGTTCAGTACATCCTATGCGGGTGCAGTACATCGTATGTGTGTGCAGTACATCCTATGTGGGTGCAGTACATCCTATATGGGTGCATCCTATGTGGGTTCAGTACATCCTATGCGGGTGCATTACATCCAATGTGGATGCGGTACATCCTATGTGGATGCAGTACATTCTATGCGGGTGCAGTACATCCTATGTGGGTGCAGTACATCATATGTGGATGCAGTACATCATATGCAGGTGCAGTACATCCTATGTGGGTGCAGTACATCCTATGTGGGTGCAGTACATCCTATGCTGTTTCAGTACCGCCTTTGTGGGTGCATCCTATGTGGGTACAGTACATCCTATGTGGGTGCAGTACATCCTATGTGGGTGCAGTACATCCTTTGCACGTTCAGTACCGCCTTTGTGGGTGCATCCTATGTGGGTTCAGTACATCCTATGTGGGTGCAGTACATCCTATGTGGATGCAGTACATCCTATGCAGGTGCAGTACATCCTATGCGAGTGCAGTACATACTATGCGGGTGCAGTATATCATATGTGGGTGCATCCTATGCGGGTGCAGTACATCCTATGTGGGTGCATCCTATGTAAGTGCAGTACATCCTATGTGGGTGCAGTACATCCTATGCGGGTGCAGTACATCCTATGTGGATTCAGTACATCCTATATGGGTGTAGTACATCCTATGTGGATGCAGTACATCCTATGTGGGTTCAGTACATCCTGTGGGTGCAGTACATCCTATGTGGGTTCAGTACATCCTATGCGGGTGCAGTACATCGTATGTGTGTGCAGTACATCCTATGTGGGTGCAGTACATCCTATATGGGTGCATCCTATGTGGGTTCAGTACATTCTATGCGGGTG
This sequence comes from Chaetoderma sp. LZ-2023a, assembly GCA_034401795.1. NCBI lineage: Eukaryota > Metazoa > Mollusca > Caudofoveata > Chaetodermatida > Chaetodermatidae > Chaetoderma > Chaetoderma sp. LZ-2023a. Next base: position 265,408,040 of record CM067369.1, on the reverse strand, counting down.
CAGTACATCCTATGTGGGTGCAGTACATCATATGTGAATGCAGTACATCCTATGCAGGTGCAGTACATCCTATGTGGGTGCAGTACATCCAATGTGGATGCGGTACATCCTATGTAGATGCAGTACATTCTATGCGGGTGCAGTACATCCTATGCTGTTTCAGTACATCCTATGTGGGTGCATCCTATGTGGGTGCAGTACATCCTATGCGGGTGCAGTACATCCTATGTCGGTGCAGTACATCCCATGTGGGTGCAGTACATCCTATGTGGGTGCAGTACATCATATGTGGATGCAGTACATCCTATGCAGGTGCAGTACATCCTATGCGAGTGCAGTACATACTATGCGGGTGCAGTATATCCTATGTGGGTGCATCCTACGCGGGTGCAGTACATCCTATGTGGGTGCATCCTATGTAAGTGCAGTACATCCTATGTGGGTGCAGTACATCCTATGCGGGTGCAGTACATCCTATGTGGATTCAGTACATCCTATATGGGTGTAGTACATCCTATGTGGATGCAGTACATCCTATGTGGGTTCAGTACATCATGTGGGTGCTGTACATCCTATGTGGGTTCAGTACATCCTATACGGGTGTAGTACATCCTATGTGGATGCAGTACATCCTATGTGGGTTCAGTACATCCTGTGGGTCCAGTACATCCTATGTGGGTTCAGTACATCATATGTGGGTGCAGTACATCCTATGCGGGTGCAGTACATCCTATGCGGGTGCAGTACATCCAATGCGGGTGCAGTACATCCAATGTGGGTGCAGTACATCCTTTGCAAGTTGAGTACCGCCTTTGTGGGTGCATCCTATGTGGGTGCAGTACATTGTATGTGGATGCAGTACATCCTATGCAGGTGCAGTACATCCTATGCGGGTGAAGTACATCCTATGCGAGTGCAGTACATAATATGTGGGTGCAGTATATTCTATGTGGGTGCATCATATGCGGGTGCAGTACATCCTATGTGGGTGCAGTACATCCTATGCGGGTGCAGTACATCATATGCGGGTGCAGTACATCCTCTGCTGTTTCAGTACATCCTATGCGGGTGCAGTACATCCTATGTGGGTGCATCCTATGCGGGTGCAGTACATCCTATGCGCGTTCAGTACATCCTCTGTGGGTGCAGTACATCCTGTGCAGGTTGCAGTACATCCTATGTGGGTGCAGTACATCCTATGCCTGTTCAGTACATCCTATGTGGGTGCAGCACATCATATGTGGGCGCATTCTATGTGGGTGCAGTACATCCTGTGCGGGTTGCAGTACATCCTATGCGGGTGCAGTACATCCTATGCGGGTTCAGTACATCCTGTGCGGGTTGCAGTACATCCTTTGTTGGTGCAGTACATCCTATATGGGTGTAGTACATCATATGTGGGTGCATCCTATGTGGATGCAGTACATCCTATGTGGGTTCAGTACATCCAGTGGGTGCAGTACATCTTGTGCGGGTTCAGTATATCTTATATGGGTGCAGTACATCCTATGTGGGTTCAGTAAATCCTATGTGGGTGCAGTATATCCTATGCGGGTGCAGTACATCCTATGCGGGTGCAGTACATCCTATGTGGGTGCAGTACATCTTATGTGGGTGTAGTACATCCTATGCTGTTTCAGTACCGCCTTTGTGGGTGCATCCTATGTGGGTGCAGTACATCCTATGCGGGTGCAGTACATCCTCTGTGGGTGCAGTACATCCCATGTGGGTGCAGTACATCCTATGTGGGTGCAGTACATCATATGTGGATGCAGTACATCCTATGCAGGTGCAGTACATCCTATGCGAGTGCAGTACATACTATGCGGGTGCAGTATATCCTATGTGGGTGCATCCTATGCGGGTGCAGTACATCCTATGTGGGTGCATCCTATGTAAGTTCAGTACATCCTATGTGGGTGCAGTACATCCTATGCGGGTGCAGTACATCATATGTGGATTCAGTACATCCTATATGGGTGTAGTACATCCTATGTGGATGCAGTACATCCTATGTGGGTTCATTACATCCTGTGTGTGCAGTACAACCTATGTGGGTTCAGTACATCCTATACGGGTGTAGTACATCCTATGTGGATGCAGTACATCCTATGTGGGTTCAGTACATCCTGTGGGTCCAGTACATCCTATGTGGGTTCAGTACATCCTATGTGGGTGCAGTACATCCTATGTGTGTGCAGTACATCCTTTGCAAGTTGAGTACCGCCTTTGTGGGTGCATCCTATGTGGGTGCAGTACATCCTATGCGGGTGCAGTACATTGTATGTGGATGCAGTACATCCTATGCAGGTGCAGTACATCCTATGCGGGTGAAGTACATCCTATGCGAGTGCAGTACATACTATGCGGGTGCAGTATATTCTATGTGGGTGCATCATATGCGGGTGCAGTACATCCTATGTGGGTGCAGTACATCCTATGCGGGTGCAGTACATCATATGCGGGTGCAGTACATCCTCTGCTGTTTCAGTACATCCTATGCGGGTGCAGTACCTCCTATGTGGGTGCATCCTATGCGGGTGCAGTACATCCTATGCGCGTTCAGTACATCCTATGTGGGTGCAGTACATCCTGTGCAGGTTGCAGTACATCCTATGTGGGTGCAGCACATCATATGTGGGCGCATTCTATGTGGGTGCAGTACATCCTGTGCGGGTTGCAGTACATCCTATGCGGGTGCAGTACATCCTATGCGGGTTCAGTACATCCTGTGCGGGTTGCAGTACATCCTTTGTTGGTGCAGTACATCCTATATGGGTGTAGTACATCCTATGTGGATGCAGTACATCCTATGTGGGTTCAGTACATCCAGTGGGTGCAGTACATCTTGTGCGGGTTCAGTATATCTTATATGGGTGCAGTACATCCTATGTGGGTTCAGTAAATCCTATGTGGGTGCAGTATATCCTATGTTGGTGCAGTACTTCCTATGCGCGTGCGGTACATCCTATGTGGGTGCATCCTATGTGGGTTCAGTATATCCTATGTGAGTGCAGTACATCCTATGTGGGTGCAGTACATCCTATGTGAGTGCAGTACATCCTTTGCAAGTTGAGTACCGCCTTTGTGGGTGCATCCTATCTTGTGCGGGTTCAGTACATCCTATGTGGGTGCATCTTATGTGGGTGCAGTACATCTTGTGCGGGTTCAGTACATCCTATACGGGTGTAGTACATCCTATGTGGATGCAGTACATCCTATATGGGTTCAGTACATCCTATGCGGGTGCAGTACATCCTATGTGGGTGCAGTACATACTGTGTGGGTGCAATACATCCTATGCAGTGCAGTACATCGTATGTGGGTGCAGTACATCCTATGTGGGTGCAGTACATCCTATGCAGGTGCATCCTATGTGGGTGCAGTACATCCTATGTGGGTGCATCCTATGTGGGTTCAGTACATCCTATGCGGGTGCAGTACATCCATTGTGGATGTGGTACATCCTATGTGGGTGCAGTACGTCGTATGTGGATGGAGTACATCCTATGCGGGTTCAGTACATCCTATGTGGGTGCAGTACATCATATGTGGGTGCAGTACATCCTATGCGGGTTCAGTACATCCTATGAGGATGCAGTACATCCTATGTGGGTGCAGCACATCCTATGTGGGTGCAGTACATCCTATGTGGGTGCAGTACATCCTATGTGGGGGCAGTACATCCCATGTGGGTGCAGTACATCCTATGCGGGTGCAGTATATCCATTGCGGGTGCGTCCTATGTGGGTGCAGTACATCATGTGCGGGTGCGTCCTATGTGGGTGTAGTACATCATATGTGGGTGCCGTACATCCTATGTGGGTGCATCCTAAGCAGGTGCAGTACATCCTTTGCGGGTGGAGACCATCCTATGTGGGTGCAGTACATCCTATGTGAGCATTATATACTACACGGGTGCAGTTTGCTATTTACATGTTCAGATATAGAGTAACTTACCCCTACAAATGTGGATGTAGTTATGCCCCCCCCCCCCCATATAGATATATGGTGGTTAGATAGCATTTGCTTTGACCGTCTGCCCGTCCGATAGGATAACTCTAGCTCTACTCGAGCAACCTTCACCAACCTTGGTTTGATGGTTGGTTTTGGGTGTCCAAAAAGCTTACTGATTTTAAGCTCAAGGTCACAGTGACCTAATTAATGACGTAATATTGTGTTTGCGGATGACAACTCAAGTCCTGTTTGAAGGGATGTTACCAATCTGGCATGAGAGCTTGTCCTTCGGGGTCCAAAAAACCTTATCGATTTTGGGGTCAACGGTCAGTCCCTGACCTAATTAATGATGGAATATTGCGTTTCCGGATGATAACTAGAGTTCTATTGAATCTGGTGTGGGAGGTTGTCCTTGGTGGTCCAAAAACCGTATCGATTTTGGGGTCAAATGGTTAACGGTCAAGATCACGGTGACATAATTAATGATGTAATATTGTGTTTCTGTATGATAACTCGAGTTCTATTGAAGTGATCATTACCAATCTGTTGTGGTAGGTTGTTCGAATAATCCTTCCATTTTGGGGTCAAATGTCAAGGTCACAGTTACCTAATTAATGACGTAATATTTGCATAATAATGTGAGTTCTATTGAAGGGATCATTACCAATCGGGCGTGGGAGCTTCTCCTTTGTGGTCCGAAGAACCCTATCGATTGTGTGTCAAAGGTCAAGGTGACGGTTACATAATTAATGACGTAATATTGTTTCCAGATGATAACTCTCGAGTTCTATGAAGGGATATTTACCAATCTTGGCTGGGAGGCTGTTCTTCGCGTATTGAAGAACCCTATCGATGTTGTGTGGCATTCAGCCAAATTTGTTGTGAGTTACCCATATGATTGTGGACTGCAAGACAACACTTTAATTAGATCCCCCTTAGAGTTGGGGTGGGGGCAGAAAGTCAAAGTTGGCGGAAAGTCTACCAAATTTTGGTATGTTAGTTACACCTATGATTGCGGAATGTGAGTTTACATTTGGCTCCACCCCGCGGTGGGGGATAGGGGCAGTACAACTTGACGAAAGCACCGGGGATTTGCGATGGGCTCCATCGACTGCACATTCTAGTGTATATATATATATATATATATATATATATATATATATATATATATATATATATATATATATATATATATATATATATATATATATATATATATATATATATATGATGTACTATAACAACTCTCCTCATGGAGTTAATGTATGTTTATTCGCTCCAATAACTCTAGTTGCTAGAATTATGGTAGTCAATGAATACACACACACGCAGTCAAGTAATAATATTATAATAATATAATAATAATGATAATTATTAACACATATTAACATCTCATTTTACATTTTATAGAAATATACTCTGCTTGCTGATTGACTATGTGTACAGTCACGTGACTAACCTGTTACTCGGCACCAGGACTAGCAAATATTGTGTTGTTTCTTGGTCCATGAGTATGTAACCCTGTAACGGCCTCTGCAGTGGTCTTCAGGAATGTCCATTTGCAGACCAAGAGAAGACTATTTTAGAAACTTTATCACTGGAATGACTGGCTCGATAACCGAGCCAGGCATTCCAGTAATAAATTTTCTAAAATAATCTTTTGGTCTGCAAATGGACATTTTCTGTGAGAAATTTTTTTTTAAATTAAGAAATTTAAGTGTTAAAGTGTTTAAAAGTTAAGATGTATTTTTAATCTCCACTTATATCCCTATCATTCTATCATGACCAGAGACTAGATCACAAAACCACTAAAAGCAAACAAGTAATCATGGACGGCAGACACTGAAATTTCACATGAAACGTCCTTTAGGGTGTGGGGGGGGGGGGGTGTAAAGCAGGTGAGCCTGGCTCACATGGTGTCCTCTCTGGACCCGCCCAACCCGCCCAGTAGCAGATTTCTCTGGACCCGGAATCAAGCCATTGACAGTCAGGCCAAGGGGGGGGGAGGTTGTGTGTGTGTGTGCGTGCGTGCGTGTGTGTGTGTGTGTGTGTGTGTGTCCTTTTGTACTCCACAGTCAATTGGGTAACTCACATAACAAATTTGGTTGAATTTCGCCCAACAGTGTCAGAGGGGTTGCATTACAATCAATTTCATGACCTTTTGCACCCCCTCGCCACTCCCTGGGGGCGGGGCCAATTGTAAATGTGCTCATCCACTCCACATTGATATGGGTAACTCACATACCGAATTTGTTTGAATTCCATCCAATGGCTTCGGAATTGCATTACATTCCACCCAATGGTTTGGGGGGAGATAGCGTGGCGGATGAAGGGACAGACAGACGAAGCTATTACAATATCCCCGTGTGTGTGTGTGTGTGTGTGTGTGTGTGTGTGTGTGTGTGTGTGTGTGTGTGTGTGTGTGTGTGTGTGTGTGTGTGTGTGGTGTGTGTGTGTGTGTGTGTGTGTAACCAGCGAGTGCAGTCCCTCCCCTTCCGTCACTGTAAAGATTTTTTAGATTTTTCAGATTCTGTTTATTTTCCAGATTACAATCAAAGTTGTGGAATCCTAGTGTACGGTTATACACTTTCTTGTGTTAAAATTTGAGTCAAAATTGGATCAATAGTTTCCGAGGTAGCGCATTGGTGGACTAGAATTTAATCTGATCCGAATCCAAAGTCATTTATCCGTACATGGCCAATTAAGTGTGAAAATCACAGACACACGCACGCACTCGCTCACCGCGCATGCACTCACCGCGCACGCACGTATGCACGCACACTGTTTGGGGACATAGTTAATTTATCTTAATATGGCTTATGATTTGTATTTTAGTCACATGATTATGACAAAACGAATAGCTATGCCCCGCCCATTTCTAGCTATTTCCCTCCCATTTCTAGCTATGCCCCGCCCCTTTCTAGCTATTTCCCGCCCATTTCTAGCTATGCCCCGCCAATTTCTAGCTATTTCCCACCCATTTCTAGCTATGCCCCGCCCATTTGTAGCTATTTCCCACCCATTTCTAGCTATGCCCCGCCCATTTCTAGCTATTCCCCGCTCATTTCTAGCTATTCCCCACCCATTTCTAGCTACGCTCTGCCCATGCTGTGTACATTTAGGGATAGATTTATATACTTTGAATATTGAATTCCCAGAAGCCCAATTTCAAGGTAACTATATAAGTAACCTGTGGAATATTTTGAAACTAATTTGGCGGCAACAGCGGCCGGTCAAATTAGTTTCAAAATATTCAACTGAATGTTTATTAAATAGCAAGGATATACAATTTGTAGAGTTGACAGGCTATTCAATATTCACGGAGTTAGATACGTCATTCATTACACATTTTGATTGAGACATCAGCCTATCTGTGACGTAATTGCTTGTGATGTCATAATCGAGTGACAGATCAGATCTCTCCATTGCCTTTGCTTTGCCCATATCACCCATCTGTCCTCCGTCACCTCTGTGTGTTTGCATGTTGCTTATAAATCTGGGAATATGTCTACCCCAAAATGATGCTGATATGAATACACTCAAATCGAATGTCATCTTTATTGCTAATAATCGAACATGCCACTATAATCACGTCTCGTCTGGTGGACACGACACAAACCGGGTATGTTCAGCAATGGGTAGTGATGAACACATTATTATCCTTGTCCCGTAGTACGAATTCTCTGACGAGCGAAAATATGACTAGATACGAAAAGATGTGACTGAAGAACAAAAGTTTATTGTACCATATGCCCCACTTGCCGAAAATGTTTCTGCTGTTCTATCTAGCATGTATTCATTTGCCTCCGGTAATATAAACATGTTTCTGACAGGTTGTGCGTGATATGATTGATATCTGCTCTGGTTCATGGTTCCAGGCCTTGAATATGTGCACAACATGCATGGAAACCACTTTGTTTTCCCATTGTTTTCATGGTGGAAAGATATTAAGATTGCACACACACATTAGGCCTACTTTTCTCGCGGATAAACACGTGATCACAGTCTTCATCGGGAGTAGATGACCATGTTAACATTTACAACAAGGACACTATGCTTTAATTAATTCAAGTGTAGCTGGATGTATTTGCTTGTGGCGTGTTGAATGCTGTATTATTTGGGTCAATGCGCATGCTCTGTCGTGCTGACGAACTGTCGTTACGATCCGTACGCGAGAATAACTTTTTGAGTCCTCTTCTGTAGCTGTCGTTGAAATATCCGTAAAGAATGGGATTAATGCAAGGATTTAATAACGACATCATGATAGCAACAGTGAAGTGTGTTGACGTCATGAGCTGTGTATAGAGAATAAGAAAACTGGCGACAAAGAATGGCAGCCACATTATAACAAACAGAATAACCAGCGTAACGAACATCTTCAAAAGTCTCATCTGTACTGGGTTGTTCTGTACCAGTGGCTGGAGCTTCCGGGATGTATCACGCACAAACAGTAAGATCTTCATATACATGCCAGAAATGACAGCAAGCGGAACGAGGAACAAGCACGTCAGCATCGCAATGAGAAATCCACCTCCACTGAAGCCCTCCGGCCAAAGAATGGCGCAGAAGACATAATGGTCGCCAAGGTAGTGAATCCTACGCTCGGTGATGCCCACAATAAGCGGTCCGGACAGCAGCAGTGCCACGAACCATACCATAGCAACGACAACCCATGCAACCCTGCTTGTGAAGCGTCTCGCCATAGGTTTTGAACTGCTCTGTTTGCAAATGACAATGTACCTGTCAACTCCTATCATCATCATAGTCAAAATGGAGGTTGCACCGCTCAGGAACTGCGAATATATAAGCAACTTACAGGAGCCATTGCCTAGCACCCAGTGCACGCTTATCCTAGCAACGATCACCATGGGAATGGTCAGTGTATATAGCAGATCACAGAACGACAAGTTGGCGATGAAGATGTCGGTCACGTTGATTCGTCGCTTCTTCAAGAAGATTATCACCAAAATCTGCAAATTAAACAAAAATTATTATTATTAGTAGTAGTAGTAGTAGTAGTAGTAGTAGTAGTAGTAGTAGTAGTAGTAGTAGTAGTAGTAGTAGTAGTAGTAGTAGTAGTAGTAGTAGTAGTGCGCATACGACGACCCTATCAGCCGCAGTGACTCGCAGACCCTATATACGTTCCTAACATCCATCTGTCAACACCAGCATTCATTCTTACCAAGAACCGTGCCACCGGAATATTTAAGCCTTGCAGATTCAACAATCGGGGCGCTGGATATAGAAAACTTGGGAGGCGACCATCAAATACCGTCGAGCGCTCCTTTTAAATATGTACATAGCATGTTAATGTACTGGGAAATTTGGCGGACATACATATTAACGACCAAGGATTGTCGGACATACATATTAACGACCAAGGATTGTCGGACGATGGGTGTTCACCATAGAATGGACACACGAACACCAATATTCATACCCAAACAATATTATTCCACCTAAAACGAGATGATATGAAGCGTTGGCCGAGAAATACCGGTAGTCGCTCTTAGTTCGTCCTAAAATTCAAAATGGGCGTATACAAAATGAGGACAAGAATTTGCTGACATTGCGAAGATGCTGATATCAGATCGCTGGTGTAGGATCGCTATTTCAGATCGCTGGCGTAGGATCGCAATATCAGATCACTGGTGTAGGATCGCGATATCAGATCACTGGTGTAGGATCGCGATATCAGATCACTGGTGTAGGATCGCGATATCAGATCGCTGGTGTAAGATCGCGATATCAGATCGCTGGTGTAAGATCGCGATATCAGATCGCTGGTGTATGCACCGCGATAACAATGGTATTGTTATAAATTAAATATTAAAGGGAAAGGTAAAGGTATTACCGTCACGTGGTACACAAGCTGATGACGCCATTAGTCATGTAATCAAGAACGATAGTAGCAGCAGCAGCAGCAGCAGCAGCAGCAGCAGCAGCAGCAGCCGTATATACTTGCTACTCTAGTCAAGAAACGACTAAGATATGAATTTTGGAAAATAAAATTGCTACTATTTATGTAGTAGGCCTAATATTTTCGTCTAATGACTTCTCTAAAACCAAATCGCCCAGGCTGCTGCTAAAACATTTGCCAAATCACCGGCACATAGATGGCATAAAGTTTGAAAGTGAAGACGAGATTCGTCGGTAAATGGCAGAGATAATAAACCGTTTGGGCGGGAATTTTGAATTTCATCGATCAATCAAAGTTGAGTATGTCTTATTTATTCGATTTTAACCAGGTAAATGGCTATAATTCATTCACCTTTGCAGAGTATCCATCAATCATCTGACGTAATATGACGTCATAATCAGCTAAGTGGCGTGTAGGATTACGTCATAATCATTACGACATAAATGATTCTATTTGGCCCGTCTTTAACTCTTAATAGTCCGACACGTTGTACGATTTGTATGTCTCTACTATTTAATATACACGCTGTTGAATATTTTGAAACTAATTTGACTGGACGACGCTTCTGCCTAGCAGCAACAGCTACAGCGCCCAGTAAAATTAGTTCCAAAATATTCAATAGCTTACCGGTATAGTTTCTGGAAATTGATAGTCAGGAAGTTCAGAGATCGATCAATCCCAACACGAGCGAGGTGTGGGTGGAGCTTAGCTAGAGATGGGCGGGGCATAGCTAAAAATGGAAAGGTCCATTGGTATTCACGCCTTCTGAATCCGAATCTGACACTTTGACTGCTTGATTGTTATATGCAGAGCTAAGGCCTTTGGAATAATGTGAAATTCGTCAAATGCTTATAATTTAATTACTTTGGGGAAGGTTTGCCTGAAATTTTACAAATATCACAGTAATTATGGTTTTGATATAGTGATATGCCCCTTTGGTAAAATCTGAAATACTTATAATTCTATTAATTTTGGTCTTATTTAGCCCAAGCTCGGTGGGTGGATACGTTTTGTCATTGTCTTAAATTCTATACAAAAAAAACCAATCATCCCCATTGATACAGAGTTATGGCACTTGGGAAAATTAATTATTTTGGATCGGATTTGACCCAAAGTCAGTGGGTGGGTATATTTACACTTTGTGGTATAAATTTTCCACAAATATCAGATTTATGGCACGTGGTACAGAGCTTTGGCGCTTATAATTTTATTAGTTGATTAGCATCAAATTCAATAGGTGGGTGTATTTTGACATTATGGCTTAAACTCTATACAATAACCAGAGTTATTCCCCTTATTACAGAATTATGATCCTTTGGAAAAATTTGAAATGCTTATAATTTCATTATTTTCATCAGATTAGAACACTTGGTGGATTGGGATCTATTGCCATTATGACATAACTTTTCAGCAAATATCACAATTATGCCCCTTTAAACAGTTATTGCCCTTGGTAAATTTTCAATTGCTTATAATTTAATTTTTGGTAGATTTGTCTCAAATTTGCTGAGTCAGTACATTTTAACATTATACTATACATTTTATGCAAATACTAGAGTTATTCCATTTGCATAGAGTTATGGCCTTTGGTATAAGTGTGAAATTCTTGTAATTTCATTCGTTTTGGTTAGATTTGATGCAAACTCGGTAGGTGAATCCACGACGTATCTAAAAATCGGCCAAAATTCAAGATGGCTGCCAGGATGTTTCCTGTCAAATATAAATGAAGTCGTCGCAGTGGCTCTTGAAAAGTTGACAGACAGACGACGGGCGATCGCCATGGCATAAGTTCACGTGACCATTCTGGCCAGGTGATCTAAAAATGCTAGTCTGTGGCGTAGTTTTAAGCGGCTTTCGTATACAGTAACCACTTCTTGTATATGCATACATTGTTGGGTAAATGTATGGCATGCCTCAAATGTAGCTCAGTGTGACCTACTTTCATTGTACAGTGAACATCATAGAAGTCTCTCCGGGGCGTGAATCATGGTTAGGCTATGGGTCGGTAGAGATATGGGACAAAATTTTGTGAAATAAAAAATAGCGTTTGAGAAAGTCAATAAATATGCTTTGTTGGTTTTCTTGCATTTTCAAGACATGTTTGCAACATTCAAAATACATAGCCACATAGGCTATACGTTAAGATTATTGTGTACATTATATACCGAGTAGACATAAATAAATATGGCTCATCTAAGTGGGTGTCACGTCTGCAGTCTGTTAAAGTTACCAGCAACGAGCTACACATCTGTTTTGTTTAATGCGATCCACGATTTCACCACCACACCCAGTGCTGTCACGCACTCCCACACGTACGTAGGTACGTGCGCACTAGCGAACACAGCCTGTCCATTCCGCCCCCACCCACCCCAAGTCGTGCGATGTCCGTTGTAGTGTTGTATTATTAGTACACATGTCCATTAGCTAGCTATTCCTTGAAACATATCCACCATGCATCCAAGCCTGAGAAACGTGCCAGTGATTGAAACGTGCCAGTGATTAGCCCACATACAATAGCCATAGTCGCCTGTAAAATACGTCCTTATTCGTGTAAACAAAGCGAGTATCAATGGCTACAAAATGGGATTCATTCAGATTTTTTCCAGGAAAACATTTGATTCCATCAAGGACGTCTGGAAGACGATGCTTCTGCGCGCCCCTCATGGAATCGACTGTTTATTTGAAGACTTAGTCAGATATATAATTACCAGACATACAGTACAGCTCAGAAATAACTTACTTTTTCTAAAATAAAACAGATACTGAATTTTAATATTTGGAATATAATTGGATTGGAATTTATTATTGGCAATTCAATTATGTTCAAAATAGTCAACAAAGCAGTCAACAGGAATATAGGACATTTCATACATTGTGTTCAATATAATACTAACATGGTTTTTTTGCTTTTGTTTTAGGGAAAAATATTAAATTATTTCTGAGCTGGACTGCAGTATGAATGTCCTTGTAACACGTATCAAAGATGTCTGAAGTTGCATCCTCGGATGCTAGAAAAATGACATTACGGTCATCAGCACAGTCTCGTCCAAGAAACACACACCTGTAAGACAGAAACCGCATATGGTCTAAAACATTCTCCATTCAATGTTTTATTTGATAGGAAAATGATGTCTTGTCAAGATCTTGGGGTCGTGGTGGTGTGCGTGCGTGTAATTGCGCCCACCCGCTGCCCCTATTATAATCAGCTACTGTGGTTTTCAAATGTTTGCTACAATCGTATTAACTTTTATTAATCCTTTTTGGGCTAAGATATGGTGAAATCTTAATGAGGTTATTTTGACTATGAAATTGCTAAATCAATGTCAAAATTACTTTCCCTGTTTATGTAGTATTATGCTAATTCAAATTAACATATTCCTATGTACATCATTTACGGCATGTCTAGGCATATAGTAACTATGCTGTTGAAGATTTTGAAATTAATTCGACGTGAAGCCGTTGTTGCCTAAGGCAACAACGGCTTCACGTCAAACTAATTTGAGGAACTTTTAAACAACTTTCCGGAATCGGTACCTGGTATGACAGATGTTTGGATTTCTGGTTTGGAAAGGTCAACATATCGTGGACAGTTTTAATCTATTCAGCCAAGAACTGCAGATACCGATCGTTACGTCATGCGCATCCTTCTCGCTATATCATGCGTCGGTACCAATATATTTGCCAAATTATCAAAGTCTGCGAATTCATACAGGCAGGAGAACACAGGCTCTATGTAACAGCTGTATCGGAAATACCTAGAAAACGCGCGCTTTCTTCATTTCCATAATTCAAAACATATTAGCATTATCGCAGAACGAGAGATGTAGATGAAAATAGTCACTACACACATTTTCTAAATCACAGCTTAATGTTAAATGATGTTTTTTCACAATGTTTCCATCCATTTCTGTGATATTCTGCCTTCAGGTTTTGCATATGCGGTACATCTGCAGCTGCCAAGAAAAGTACGGTACGCGGTTCTTTATTGATTGTAATAAATTCACCAGCACGCTGTGACTGGCTATATAACAGTGATCATAAGCCCGATTGTACAACAATCTTTGACTGATGTAATCCCTGCCCCTGGTCGTTACTAGCTTATACATGAGAGCGAGCGAGAGAGAGAGAGAGAGAGAGAGAGAGAGAGAGAGCGAGAGAGCGAGAGAGAGAGAGAGCGAGAGAGCGAGAGAGAGAGAGAGAGGGGGGGGGAGAGAGGGAGGGGGAGGGAGGGAGGGGGGGGGAGGGAGGGAGGGAGGGAGAGAGAGAGAGAGAGAGAGGGAGAGATTAGTTTCAAAATATTCAACAGAATATTTGTTGAATTGTAATTAACTTTTCGAATTCGGCACATTTGGTAGAAAGGGTTAACTGCGGGCCTGAAAGAGGAAATGGTAATGTAATTATATAATTATGCATCACCATCGCCATTTGTTTCACATTTATGACATTCTAGAACACCAGGATTATGAAAAACTACTCGAATTCTCGTGTTGGATATATATATCCGCCCTATCAGTCAAGAGTCCCACTGATTACTGAACATGTCATATCGTAGGCGTGCATAGCAGCTGCATGTAGGCGAACATTATGTAAATACACATGTAATATTTGAAACCATTATGTCATATGCATGTGTTTCTGAAGCGAAAATGATAGGCAGAGATAATAGCTGGAGACAGGCAGCGGCGACAAGTATAAACCAAACATATATCTTACGTCTACAACAGCAGAGAAACAACAACAACAACAACAACAACAACAACAACAACAACGAATCCTATTTGGGGCACAGTACTAAATAGTTATGTGGGGCCCTTATAATAATAATAATAATAATAATAATAATAATAATAATAATAATCGTTCTTTATTGAGGGTAAATCATCAACATGTGATCTTCCTGAGGCCCTCAGGGAACAGCAACAACAATAATAAGTATATACAGGCTAATAAATATACATATACATACACTCTTTCCAAACACACACTCACACACGCTCAGTCATACAGGGCACACACAAGCAGATGTAAGCAAACGGACAAATAGGCGATCACGCATACAAATACACGCAGTCACGCCCTTGCACACACGCATGCATACTCACGCGCGCACTGGCATATGCAGGCATGCACGTACACACACCCGTACATACGCACGCGCATACACACGCTTACACGCACTCGCACATTATACGCACACGTGTACACACACACGCGTGCACACACACACGGGCGCGGGCGCACGCGCACGCGCACGCGCGCGCACGCACGCACGCACGCACGCACGCACACAAATCACACACATACTCAGCTGATTATGTACAATTATATACATGTATATACAAGACATAGAGGTAGACCTATTTCCAAGTTTATACAAAATCGTTTATATGGTATTTAAAACAATCAAATATTTTAATTCTAATTTGACTTAAAGCCGTTGCTACTCGATGCTTTACCAACTTTCAGTCAAATTATCCTTAATGCATTTGACCATTTATTGTAGTTAATTTAATCACTGGATAAATTAGCTCCACTTTGACTGACTGATTTGCCACTCAAGGCGGCAGCATCAGTCAGTCAAATTATCGTCGATTTACCCAACAGCTCATTACATTTAACCATTTACCGCCTATATTTCTTTAAGAAAATCTAAATTTCCTCATAAGAATATCTATTTATAGACAACGAGAAGACAATTTCTGAGGATTTGTCACCGGCATAACTGATCCGTTTACCGAGCCAGTAATACCAGTGGTGAATTCTCAAAAAACACTCTTCTCTCAGTCTGCAAATTGCCATTCTTCAAGACCATTACAGAGTCCGTTTTGGGCTATCGCTATTATTATTGTTTCGTGTTTATATGATCATGAAGATTAGATTTAAATGAGGATAGGGTTGACGAACGCGTAACAGTTGAAGGTAGCAAATTCCACAGTTTTGTGGCTGTATATTTAAAACTGTGTCTTGCATAATTTGTGTTTATTTTTGGATGTTTTAAGTGACCATTTGATTTTGACCTCAAGTTAAGCGGGTGTGCATTTTCGACTAAAGTAAACATGTCTTTAATGTATCTGGGTGTAAGGTCGTTTAGTGCTTTGTAGGTCATTAGATTAGTTTTTATCGCCATTCTCTGTGTTAATGGTGTCCATTTTAAAGTTGCGTATAATTGTTTAGACGGGGTTCTATATGGGACATCTAGTATAATCCTAGCAGCTCGTTTTTGCAATTTTTCAAGTTTATCCAATAATGTCGGAGTTTCTGTATAGTAAACTAAACAACAATAGTCTATATGGGAAAGAATATATGCCTTATAAAATATGTTTCTTTCTTCAAGATTCATATATTGTTTATTTTTTCTTAGCATAAAAATAAGTGAAGCGATTTTGCTATAGATCTTGCTAATGTGGTCTTGCCATGATAGGTTGTCGTTAATATATACACCTAATAGTTTTGCATTATTTACAATGTCTAATTCTACATTTCCAATAGATATTTTGAGATCTGACTCGTTGATTCTGTTTCGTTTGTGGGTGTTGCTTATCAGTAATAACTTAGTTTTCTCAGTATTTAGTACCATTTTGTTTTTGTCGCACCAAGTTTGCACTAATGCCATATCAGTAGTAAGTTTTTCCTTTAGCAATGAAATATTATCGGAGTTGCAATGCATGGTTGTATCATCAGCGTACATTTCGAC
Organism: Chaetoderma sp. LZ-2023a; assembly: GCA_034401795.1. Lineage (NCBI taxonomy): Eukaryota > Metazoa > Mollusca > Caudofoveata > Chaetodermatida > Chaetodermatidae > Chaetoderma > Chaetoderma sp. LZ-2023a. Next base: position 265,391,469 of record CM067369.1, on the reverse strand, counting down.
ATTGCTGCTAATACCCATATGTAGATCATTAACATATAGGATGAACAAGAGGGGTCCCAAGACAGAACCCTGTGGGACGCCAACAGTAATAGGCATAGCAGTTGACACACTATCAGAAATAGATACATATTGCTGCCGATTTTCTAGATAAGAGGAGAACCACCTTTGAGACTGATCATCAAATTTATAAATCGCTAATTTGTGTTCCAAAATTGTATGATTAACCAAATCAAATGCCTTTCTAAAGTCAATCATTATAGCGGCAACATAGTCGCCTTTGTCAACTGCAAAACGCCACTGCTCTATTAGCTTTAACAGTGCTGTTTCGCATGAGTGTTTACGTCTGAAACCTGACTGAGATTCGACAAGTAAATTATATTTCATCAGAAATTTATATAAATGATTATGTACATGACGTTCAATAATCTTTGAGAGAATGGGTAGAATAGATATAGGTCTATAATTAGTGATATCTGATTTATTATCTGCTTTATGTAATGGTTTTACTTTGGCATGCTTCCATGATGTTGGAAACACGCCACTATCTATGCTCTTGTTTATAATAGCTGTCACGGCTGGAGCAATAATTGGTGCTGCAGCTTTAAGGAAATGCGCCTTCAAGCCATCGTGACCCGCGGACTTGTTAGTTTTTAAGCTAGCCAATTCTTCATATACATAATTTACTGCTACATTAGGTATTTTAAATTTGATGTCATTGGGCACTTTATTCGCAACATATGTTCTAAGATTATTTGATATTTCATGGTTTGTTATCTGTATTGAATTCGCAAGATTAGAAGCAACTGTTGTAGAATATTGATTAAACATTTCACAATGCTTAGCCGTATCCCTAATTTCATTTCCATCGTTGTCATATAAAACCAAAGGTAATCTGTTTGTCTTAGGGTTTATGTTCTTCATAATTTTCCATATATTTGATGGATTCTTTGTGTTTTCCTTCAATTGCACTCCAAAATAATTTCTTTTTGATGTTTCTATTAGCGTCATTACTTTTTGTTTTAATTCTTTATATTTAACCATGTTATTTTGCTTTTTGTTATAATCCCTATCTTTAATAGCTTTTAAAATATCATCGTTTATCCACCCGGGCTGAGAAATGTGTTTTACTCTACGCTCAATAATGGGCGCGTGTTTATCTAGTATTGAGGTAAAGGTTTTCTGAAATGTTGCTAGGGCGTCATTTGCATCATGTATCAAATCGATTGAGTCCCAATTGTAATTTGACAGATCCTGGAGAAATTGGTCATTTTTGAAGCTCTTTTTACATCTGTATTTTATTGTGTGATGACTATTTGGTTTTAGATTAGTGCTTTTTCTCTCGGCAAACACGGGATAGTGATCACTTATTGCCAAAGCTCCTACACTTACCGAAGCATACTTGTTTTTGTCTGTGACATAAATATGGTCTATTAATGTAGCTGTTGTTTCAGTGATTCTGGTGGGTGTGCTTATTAGTTGTTCAAGGTTAAATAAATCGATTACAGCTTTCCATTTAGGCATAACTGGTTTAAGAAAATCAATATTAAAGTCGCCTATAAGGATGATATCAGTATTATGTGAATATGCAAATTCAAGAGATGATTCAAACTCATCTATCCAACCAGTTAGTGATTTTGGCGGTCTATAAGTACAGCAGAGTAAAAATGATTTTAATTTATACGGCTTTATTTCTATCCATAAAGCTTCCATATTTGGAGTTTCTAAATCAAGCCTCCTACTGTATGATTGATTTTCATCTATATATAATACTATTCCACCGCCTTCCTTATTTAATCTGTTTTTTCTCTCAATATTGTACCCTTGAATATTAATTAAATTATTTGTGACATCATCGTCCAAAAATGTTTCTGTTGTTCCTAATATTTCGATTTCCTTTATATTTCTTTCCATTGTTATTTTAAGTTCATTAATTTTAGGCAATAAGTGCTGGACGTTTAAGTGACCTATTCGTAGGCCTTTACAATTAATATTAAATGTTGGGTTATCATAATGCCTTACCTCTTTAACAAAATCTTTATTACATACCCATTGAGAGAAGTGATTTCTAGGACCTATCATAGCGCACTTAGTGCTTTTAGTCTTTATAGTACAGTATTTCATAATGTTCATGTAATTAATCAAGTTTGCTTGATCTATGTACCAGAATATATTAAGATAATCTAGATTAGCATTATCTGGACCCTCTGCCTTGTCAGAACAATTGTCGTCAAGCGAATTATTATTATTATTATCATTATTATTATTATTATTATTATTATTATTATTTTCATCATTATTATTATTATTATTATTATTATTTTTATTATTATTATTATTATCATTATTATCATTATTATTATTATTATTATTATTATTATTATTATTATTATTATTATTTTCATCATCATCATTATTATTATTATTATTATTATTATTATTATTATTATTATTATTATTATTATCATTATTATTATTATTATTATTATTATTATTATTATTATTATTATTATTATTATTATTATTTTTCTTATTTTTAATATTTTCATCATTATAATTATTATTATTATTATTATTATTATTATTATTATTACCATCATCATCGTCACTCAATACTTGATATCGGTTATGAAGCAGTAGAGCATTCACCCTACAACTGAACTTATTGATAGTAGCATTATGACTATTTATAGTACTGTAAGTGTTTGATTGTTTGGTTTGGCACTCTGATTTAGGAATGTCAGCAGGCTGCTCGTTACAGGTATTGGGAGTAGGCACTGCTTCCTGGCCGGAATCCTAGTATACAGGGCATCGGGAAGACTTGTGGCCGGATCCATGGCATTTCCAGCAGTCGACGGGACGACCGTGTCGGCACTGGGAGTGTTTGTGATTTTCTTCACCGCAATATCTACATGATTGTTTTGTGATTATGTTCACGTGACCATTTATCGCTTTTACGAGAACAGATGAACCGGATTTGTTTAGATGTAGTTTGTCCGCGAAATACAACGAACCATTTATCCTCCCCGGACGATGCGTGGAATAGAACCCGTCCGCAGATTCGATCACGGAAAAGTTCAGAAAATTCTGTCGCACTTCCATATGTTGATTGAATCGGCGCACAAAGTTCTGTCTATTTACGTCATCATCTCGTGGGCACAATTGACATATGTGCACGTTGCACTGTGGGGCGAGGCGATGGACATCGCATATTAGTCGTTCCATGGCTTTCAAAGCGTCACAGAGCAAGCCGTCTGAATTGTTTGTACCGGCTAATATAATGATGTCTTTGTATAATTCTAAATTCATGGCACAGATAACATCGTTTATTCTTTCTATGGTCGCACCTCGTTTGCATATAACTTCGACTGATTTATTAAGTCCATTTACATTGATGCCCTTAATAATGGACGACCCGATTATCAGTGTTGTCTTTGCATGTGTCTGTTCATGTGTTGGCGCGTTGCTGTTTTTCTTTGATTGTAAGTCGATGCTCACTTTTGGTGGCGCAGGTTTGGGAGACGACCTAGGTGATGGTATCGGCATAAGAAATCGTCTCGGAGCTGGAATCGGTTTCGGTGTCGAAGAAGGTTGCGAAACGTTTTGATCCGTCGTATTTGAAACATTGGCGTTCACTAAGTTTTCTGTCATAACGCCAGTCTCTGTTGTTTTAACGGCATGTTTGTTCGTTAATCTCGCAATTAACTCTTCGTTATCGAGCATGAGAGTTGTTATTGTATGTTCTTTCTCCATTAACAATTGACTCAGCTGGGCGATCTGTAGCAATAAATCCTGCTGTGTTGGTTGCGCGAGTCTGGTGTTGCTAAACAGTACCGGTGTCTGTTGGAATGACACAGGCGTGCTGGTATGTGTTGGCGAGAAGAGAGCTTTCAAATTTGTCTCTGACTGATTAAGGTTAATTTCTTCTCCAACATTGTTTTGATCTGTCACATCTTCAGCTAAATCAGCTAAATCAGCTACATCAGCTACATCAGCTACATCAGCTAAATCAGCTACATCAGCTAAAACAGCTACATCAGCTAAATCAGCTACATCAGCTGCATCAGCTACACCAGCTAAAACAACTACATCAGCTAAATCAGCTACATCATTAGCATAAATACCATTACTGAAATGTGCAAAGTCAGTTAAAATCCAATCATGCGAATCGCTTCCTTGCACATGTATCTTGCCAGTTGATATATAAATTGTCACTGTCGCATTACATTCGGCATCGTTACAGATAAATCTATTTACACGATATATGAAGCCATTTGATCCTTTCTTTTCACTTTCACCATAAGATAGTTCTAAGCTTTCATTCCACTTTGTGATCATAGATTGCCAATTTGATTTTAATTGCACAGTTATAGAATATGTGTTATATTTGATGATATAATTATCGTTTTCATCGCGAATACATGAGTTATTTTGAAAATTCGAGCTAATTTTGCTGAAATCGTTATCTTCGCCCGGCCATAAAGTACTTAGGCCGGAATTTGCCATTTTTGACACCTGTTAAAGACCCTGGTCACCCGGGAAGCACACGTCTACCTGTCCATTGTCAAGGGATTACATGACTCCTCGTAGTCTGGCACTATGATAACACGCACAGTAAATCAGTAAATCTGTTCTACAATATGGCTACCATTGCCAAACAATCACTGTAAATTATCATCTTCATCGACATTTTGACATATAAATTCATTAATATCTCGGAAAATATGAACTGTTTTAAAACACAATTACACAACAATGATCATCGTACTCTTAGCTTTCCGTTGATACTAATATTATTATATTACTTATTCGCGAAACTTGTAAAAATAATGAATATTTGAAGAGCGACTTTTCACGACTTCTGACAAGCAAAAGCTCTAGCTTGGGAGTGCAACACCACCACCACCACCACCACCACCACCACCACCACCCCCAACAACAAGCCTTATTGGATGGATCACGGATTGCTGCTGGTACCAAATATAACACACGCGCTACGTATGTGTCAAAATGCTGTTGAATATTTTGACACTAATTTGACTGAAAAGCTGGTGCTTGGTTTCAAAATATTCAACAGCTTACGTATATCATTACTGTAAAAGGGATTGAATGCTTCAGATGGGTAAAATTTGATTTATGCTGTTTTTGCTTTGGAGGCCCTTATTTTTGGGCCCTTTAATTTTAGGGGCCCCGGGGTTGTAGCCTCGTTAGACATTGCCTCAATCCGGCTCTGATGACACCACTACCAGCACCACCACCAGCCCCACCACCACCACCACCACCACCAAAACCACCACCACCACCACCACCACCACCACCACCACCACCACCAACAACAACAACAACAACAACAACTTCATCATCATCATCATCATCATCATCATCATCAACAACAACAACAACAACAACAACAACAACAACAACAACAACAACAACAACAATAGACGAAGCAACAACAACAGGATGAAGCCGTTGGCTTAAATTTAATGTAATGTGAATTTGAATTAGTGAAGCATCATTGATACGTGAGGATGATTCTCAGGCGCTAAAACATGGCTATGGTAAACAAACAAATAACAAGAATTGTCTATGTTAATTGTTACATTCAATAGTAATAGCTTACGCAAGGAAAACAACAGATTTACTTTATTTGCCTTTTTTTAAAAAGAAAGGTTAGATATAATATTTGTACAGGAAACACGCCTGCTTGCAGCTGATATTAATGATGTGAAATCAGAGTGACCACGGGATGTATCTTATAGTGACGCCACAACACAAAGTGCCGGGTCTTTAACCCTAATTAGAAATACATTAGCTTTTAATTCAAGGCATGTAAGATGTGGTAATGAGCGACGATTTCTACAGATAAATTGTGAAATAGATGACAGTGAATATTTATTAATCAATTAATATTCTCCAAATAATGAATTGGATAGATAGGCCCTATGTTTTCTTGAGAAATGTTAAACCTTTGTTAAAATCTGATAATCACATTAACATTATTGGTGGTGGCTGGAATTGTGTAATTAACCAAATTGATAAAATGGAAGGGCGACTGGTTGAGAAGACAAATAGTAGTATAAGATAACTTAATAGATTGCTTAAGATATCATTTTGTGGCAGTAGCTGAATTTCCGTGGCGATATACAAATCAAAACCGTGAGTTAATCAAATATCGTGTAGACAGAATAATGATTGATGTTGAAAATGGGCATATGGTTAATCAAAGCATGTATAACGTGTCTGCCTTGTCAGATCACTCATTACCTGGTGTTTCATTAGATCCAGGTACAGTAAAATGAGGTAAAGGAATTTGGACATTAAAATATGAACAGATGATTAAAAATTTGATAACTGAGTGTCCGGATAGAAATAGAATTATGATCATATCCCGTATTGGCGGGACAATTTAAAAGCTCACATGTATATGATCAAAATGCACTAACCATAGCAGACAAAAGGCCAACAAGACAAATGCAGATAGACAAAAGTTAATATCAGGGCTTGTATTTTGCGAAGAGAAATAAGGACAGGCGACAAAAGAACCTATACTTGACATAGATGAAACAGAAGGGTATGAAGTAAGACTACGTGAACAGTGGGTTGAATAAGGTGAGTGTAGTAATACATTTTTCTTCTCACTAGAACGGGAAAATGAAAAATGAATGGAATGAGTGTTAAAAATAAACGTGGTGAGTTAGTTACTGATCCTAGGGATGTACTGCAGACATGTGTAGAATTTTATGTAAAAATATCTTTAAACAGAAGGTAATGTTGATCAATATCTTTAATTAACGAATTAGTGTCTGATGATGATAAGGTAGTACTAGATACAGGTGTAACACTTGATGAACCGGATAACACAGTTACGGATCTTAATACAGATAAAGCTCATGGGTACGATCGTATAACATCAGAAATTTTATAAACATTTCTGCAATAATCTAAGACCGTGTTCTCACTAGAGACTTAATCAGGAATGACGCCAAACTGAAGTATGGCGTTATTCCTGATTAACTCTCTAGTGAGAACACCGGTCTTTGGCGACATTTCTTGGAAATATGTAAAATGATATATTAGACTGGTCAGATAACTCCTTGCAGAAACCAGGTGTTGCTACACTTAGCCATAAGAAAGATGAGACATGTTTATTGTCAACTTGGCGTCGGATATCTGTATTGACCATAGACTATAAAATTAGTGCAAGAGTACTATCTAATCGACTAAAATCTGTTTTGCCAAGTATAAATCATCGGGATCAAAAAGCATGTGTACCGCATAGATCAATACATCAACATGTTTACCGTTTTAATACGATTTCTTATGCATATTAACAACATTGCCTTCTTTTGGCACGATCCGCTGATCAGTTAAAAGCCTTTGATAGAGGAGACCATACATTTATGTTTAAGGTTTTAGAATTCCAAGTTCAAGTTCACTATTACACTCAGGCCCTTTAAGGGCATATGAGGGTATTATAATACACATAAGCGCTGGAGTATTAGCAGTACAGTAAAATGGATGTATTTACTAATTATAATTTTATAGCTGTAGTAGTAGTAGTAGTAGTAGTAGTAGTAGTAGTAGTAGTAGTAGTAGTAGTAGTAGCCGTAGTAGCAGTAGCAGTAGCAGTAGCAGTAGCAGCAGTAGTAGTAGTAGTAGTAGTAGTAGTAGTAGTAGTAGTAGTAGTAGTAGTAGTAGCCGTAGTAGCAGTAGTAGTAGTAGTAGTAGTAGTAGTAGTAGTAGTAGTAGTAGTAGTAGCAGTAGTAGTAGTAGTAGTAGTAGTAGTAGTAGTAGTAGTAGTAGTAGTAGTAGTAGTAGTAGCCGTAGTAGCAGTAGTAGTAGTAGTAGTAGTAGTAGTAGTAGTAGTAGTAGTAGTAGCAGTAGTAGTAGTAGAAGTAGCAGCAGTAGCAGTAGCAGTAGTAGTAGTAGTGGTAGCGACAGCAGCAGCCGCAGTGTCATTGGTGACAAATCTTCTCTTGCCTCACCACAATTGTACTAGAAAAATATGTAGATTCCGTTTCATGTTTCCACACACATGATTTTATTGACTGATACATATTGTGAATTACATTATAGCACTTGCCTAATATTTTGTTTCGAATTAATCTTTGCCATAGGCCAATTCTCCATACCGTATCAAAAGCTTATTTAAAGTCGATATAGTAGTATATCTATACTATACAGGGAAGCTGTTGAATATTTTGTAACTGATTTGACTGGGTGCTGTTGCTGCCTATGGCAGCAACAGCACCCAGTCATATTAGTTTCAAAATATTCAACAAAATATTTATTAAATAGTAAAAGCAAACAATTTGTATAACGACGCATAGACCGTCTTCAAATATGCGTTCGTGACGTACTTATCGACGTCATTCATGACGTCATTCATTATGCAGCTCATTATGACGTCATATGATGGGTGAGTACTCTGGAAAGGTGAATTCGTTCATACTTCTCCGCATATAATTTTAATCTTTCATTTAAAATAGATGTGAATAGCTTCCAGAGACAACTTAACAAACTGATGGGTCTGTAGTTTGATGCTTCTAACGGGTCACCTTAACTCTTATAGATTGCTATTATCTTCCCCTACTAACCAGGATTCTGGAATAAGCCCCACCCCCGCCCCGTATTAAAAACAGCCTTAAACAATCTAACATATATGGGTATTATAAGACCGGAAGTACTTTTAATATATTCATTAAGAATGCCATCTGTTCCATTGGCCTTTCCCTTAGAGAGTTTATTTATCGCCTTTTGTATTTTCCCTATAGATATTTCTACATCTAGCTCCTCACATGGCGGAATAGTCAGTGGTATAGTTGGTCTATTTTCATCAGTATCTATATCAAACTGCCCGTTTAGTGGCTTCAAATGTTCAAACAGTGTATTTACTTCGATGTTCATATTCTGTTCACTATTCTTATGTTTTCTGTTTTCCAGAATTCTTTAGAATTATTGCGTTTTACGTCTCTTAATTTTAAATGTATTTGTTTTTGGAAATGTGCTGAATAGTTCACTATTGTTCATTTAAACATTTGCTAGTCAGTTTTAATATTTGCAGATTGGTCCCCATTTTATTAATGTTGTATTATTTTTATTAGCTGTGTGCCTTAAGTTCGAAAAATATTTTATAAGATGGATTAAGATACTATATTCAAATCTAGAAAGTTGTTTAAAGACAAATGCATGGGTATTTGTCAACGTTTTACCATATTAAACCAGGATATGGCATGAGGTTCCATTATATGTTGTTCTATATATTATGTCTGCTGAAAGAATAGTAGAAGCAATTCGGCAGAATTTATTCATCAAAGGTTTTATCATTCCAAACTGTAGTATTGAACAGAAGATTCTGCAGTATTCTCACGGTACAGAAGTTATTGTCTCCAGTAATGAAGCTAGGAAAGTATTTCAGATGTATGAAAAAGCATCTGGTGATAAAATAAATATGAATAAATCAAATGTTTTTATTAGTCGTTCCTATAGAGAAAATAAATTGTTGATACTTTATACTGTTGTGAGGGAAAAAAATCACAACCTTTTTAATGATTGTGTGGCTACACGCCGCTTAAGATGAGTATGACGCCATATGATGTCAAATCATCGATGGAAAGGTGAATTGTGGACATACGGCAAAGATCGTTTGCAAATTGCTACAGTGTTCTAAATTTAGACATTTAACTATTAAAGTTAAAATTATGATAGCAAACTATTTAGCCACTAGTAAGCTATGGTATATAGGAACGGCTTTTCCTATACCTGCGAATAGAAAGTAGTGCGCCTGAGCATAGAAAGAACCATTTACAATTGCATATGGTTAAGTAAGCATTGGATCAGAAAAGACTATTTCTTGAGTTCCAAAAAGGTGCGTAACCTGCATAAGTCCGAAAATGGAGGTAAGTTTGTACTCACGAAGGGTGCGTAACTGGCCCCTGGCCTGCACATGGAGATTTAATAAGCACATGTTTAGATTTTCTAGACCAAATTTAGTCATAGAGGCCACTAGGAATGTATCCAGTTTCCACCTCTTCCAACGACCACCCCACCCCACCCCGCTTCTAGAACCATCTGTACGTAATAGACAATCATTAACAATATCCTAGGCCTGTTTAAGGCACGCAATGCATTGCGGAATTTGCAGGCAATTGCACCTGTCTTTGTCGTGTCGAGATACGGCCTGAACGGAAATTAAATTGGGACTCGATATATGGCAATCAAAAGGAGTCATCTGACTTCAATATTGCGCTACGGTCACGAACTCGATTTTGGTGGCGTAGCTTTGACCTATTATCCTAATTTCATTTGCGAGTTAATTTTGCCATGATATGCCGACCGCCATGATTAGACCAGGAAAGTCCTGGGAGTTAATACGGTCATTTGGATGTCCGTTTCACCATGACAAAATGACTCATTTATCGTGTTACTTACCAGAGCGTTGCTAAGGAAACCAATGATGAATATAAGCGCTAATACAATAACCTCTATGTACGTCTGACCTGAAATAAGAACACAATACAGTATTACCGTCACGTGGTACACGAGCTGATGATGTCATTAGTCATGTAATCAAGAACGATAGTAGTAGTAGTAGTAGTAGTAGTAGTAGTAGTAGTAGTAGTAGTAGTAGTAGTAGTAGTAGTAGTAGTAGTAGTAGTAGTAGTAGTATCATCAGCAGCAGCAGCAGCAGCAATAGTAGTAGTAGTAGCACGAGGAGGAGGAAGAGGAGGAGGAGGCGGCGGTAGTATCGGTACTACCCATCGGTAGCTGCTGTATCGGCGGTTGTGGTGGTGGTGGTGGCAGCGGCGTAGTGGTGGTAGTAGCCTATAGATACTAAGGATCGAGCACGGCTATTATTCGCATATCTATCGCTATATAATGTGTTTTTGCACATGCGAGCATGGTGATATGGTTGGGTTGCACCCCCACCCGGGCCATCTAAGCAAAACTATTAGACTGTATAACGAATACGATCGTTGGAGATAAGGTGATGATGTTATGTCAAGTTAAGTAGCAAATTGGATTATTATCTGTCTAGCAGTTTTTGTGAAGTCGGTGCATAAAGGTTGCTTATAGATGCAATTGGATGTTGAAATCGCTGACGATGGTTGATGACAGACAGCGTGCTATTCTATCATCATGTTCATTGGCGCTGGAAGGAAACCACGAGTGGCTAATGTTACCACACATACCAAGGCAGGAAGACCATTTATTTTTACAATTAAAGTTGGATGTCACTGACTAAATCGAGATCTCGAGAGGGACTTGGTGCAGTCACTCCTAAATGTACAGTGATTAATGGTGTCTTATGGCCGTCCAGGAAACTGCTTTAATCAGTTTAGTACTGCGTGTGTTAAAGGATGGAGGGGGTGGGGTGGTGGTGGGGTGCGTCTGACAGTTGCAAGCACCTGTGGTTCTGAGCGCTATCAACATCTGTTCACGCCAATATCTTACGACACTCTATCCGCACTACAGAAACGACGCGATTTGCGAACTGTTAACACCAAAAACTATATCAACAAGAAGTGTAACCATTTCGGCATAGTAAGACACGTTAAAAATGTTACGATGCAGTAGCCTACGTAAACATTCACCGTTCATTCTCCCCTTCCAGTTTTAGCTATGCCCCGCCCATCTCTAGCGAAGCTCCACCCACACCTCGCTCGTGTTAGAATCGATCGATCCCTGAACTCAATGACTATCAATTTCCAGAAAACTATACTAGTAAGCTGTTGAATATTTTGAAACTAATTTGACTAGGTGCATGCCTTGTCAATTTAGTTTCAAAATATTCAACAGCATGTTTATTAAATAGTAAAGACGTACACTTTGTGTCGAACTATTACGCGTTTAAGACTGACTAAATCGAGTTATTCATGACGTAATGATTATGACGTCATCCTACACGTCACGTAGTTGATTATGACATCACATGACGTCATATGATGGATGGATACACTGGAAAGGTCCGTTGACTATTTTGATATTAACATGGCTCGAATTTGTTGCTGCCAAATCCCGGCCCAAATCTTTAACGTCTTTTCTGCATAGTAACCGTGCAATTAGTATTCGTACGGTAACAGTAATTCACTTTGGGAACTCAAATGGTCGATATGTTGGCAAAGACACACATGAATTGCGCTAAGATGCACATTGCACAGAATGTAATGGCCAGGGAAGGTTTTAACCCATGTTCAAATAAAATTTCAACTTTCTTAGAAAATGATAATTTGCAGACCAACATACGATTATTTTGAACATTTCTCACTGGAGTGACTGGTTATCGAGCCAGTCATTCCAGCGGTAAATTTAAAAATTATATTCTCCGCTCGGTCTGACTATTTCTTCAGACCTTTACTGAAGTAGTTTCGGGGCATCTAGAGTTTCAAAGCACTAAGGGAACATCTATAGATGAAATAAAACATGGAATCTGATAGCGGCTTCGGGCACAGGAACCATGGCCCATGCTGAGGCCTGATAGAGACGAGTGATAGTCTATCACACATCTCATCTAGGCGCAGATTCCCGCGCTTTCGTGGCATCATGAGAACTGTGACAGGATCGTTATCCACCAACTATAAGCATGTTTTAATGTGACGAGTGAGATAGCCATCTCACACGTCAGCTTTGGCTTATGGCTACAAACTATGACGCCGGCGATGTAAAGCATACATGCCACTTTAACCGATTTCTGGCGCGAGATATATTTTACAAAAGATAAAACAAAATTGATTGAACTTCTTACCATATTACCCCCACTCCATAAGGAGAAAAACTGCATTTGTGCGTGCGTGTGTGCGTGTGTGCGTACGTGTGTGCGTGTGTGCGTGCGTGTGTGCGTGTGTGCGTGCGTGTGTGCGTGTGTGCGTGCGTGCGTGCGTGCGTGCGTGCGTGCGTGCGTGCGTGCGTGCGTGTGTGTGTGCGTGTGTGTGTGTGCGTGCGTGTGTGTGCGTGCGTGTGTGCGTGTGTGCGTGCGTGTGTGCGTGTGTGCGTGCGTGTGTGCGTGTGTGCGTGCGTGTGTGCGTGTGTGTGTGCGTGCGTGCGTGCGTGCGTGCGTGCGTGTGTGTGTGTGTGCGTGTGTGTGTGTGCGTGCATAGTTGTATCGCTGAAACTACTGATCCGATTTGGTTCGAATTTTAACATTAATAACGTTTGTTAGGGTAAACTAGGATTTCCCGTCTACATTCTGAACAGCTATATATCATCTCAATGCTGATGTCGAGAACTGGCTTTATGATTCATGTTACACTCGAACCTGTCTATAGCGGACACGGTATGGGTCATTAACATCTCGTCACTAAGGACTATACTAACTATAGTGTCAGACTTATGCAATTCATTTGCAATAGTAAGTAGCTTGCGCTGTAAAATTATGGCGAGTCTGAGACATGTGGTCATATGACCACGCATATTAAATAACCACCATCATTTGACCCCAAAAGCGCGTGATCGTTAGAGACACTGATATCGGGAAAGCCAGAGCCTGCGTGTATTTAGTTGTCAATTCTGGGTGCGGCATGAGGACGAAGGTGGTGGCGTGAGAATACTTTTGTACACAATTCATATCTTGCTTTATTTCGAAACATTGAACTTCTAGGAGAGCAATACGCTACAGCAAAACTGAACCCAGTTGTTTCTTCTATATCTCCTCTGGACCTGACGCTTGTTATGCGTACTATATGCAGCATAGGCATGGAGGATAAATATAGACACACACGCTTCCATAACAAAATAAAACCTAGGCCTACTGTTGAATATGTGGAATATAATTGGATTGGAGCCAGCAACATCTTCCAATCCAATCGTATTCCAAATATTCAACAGAACATTTCTTACTAACTGACAGGTTTTGGTTTTGGAAAGAGGTGCATTTATTTCTGATTTCTGATCTGTACTGTAGGCCGCTATATCGGAATCTCAGATACACTCGTGATGTATATGCCATATGGACATGAATATGACAGCGACCATTACTTTTCTTGCTGTAATTTATGTATGAGAAAATAAAACTGAAGTATTTCCACTTAGCTTAGCTTGAATGTGATATCACGAGCGCCGAATTCAGGAGAATGCTTTATCCCGAGTTAATCATGAGTTAAACAAGTATGCATTTATTCGCAGTCTGTGACAAACATGTCTGACCACACAATGGTGACGTTTAGAGTGATGTTCGAAATAGTTGGTTTATTTCTTCCTACCCTAAGCGAAACTACTTCCAACACTAAATGAAATCTGCTGTGTCATCAATATTTTCATAACGACGATATTAGATTAGTCAGAGATTGCATACATTCTGGGTATCTGTCTTAGAATGTGTCCATTCTTATTTAAATCTTATCAATGTCAATGATGTGTAGCCCGGGGTGGGGTGGGGGGGGGGGGGGGTACGCGTTATGTTGCTCTACATGTACAGGATGTGCGGGACGGCTGGTTAGCTACGGTTCTCGGGGGCGGGGGGGGGGGGGGGGGACGGATCCGGTTTCGCGACTCTCCGGAAGGTACAAAGACCGGCTTCTAGAACCGTTGGAACGATCACGTTCCAGTGGGGCAATGCGACCATTGCCGCCGAGATTGAACCTCACGGTCTCATCACAACTGTTCATCTCACCGGTATGTCGGTCCATTAACTAATGTAAAAGTCTGGACATGATGATATAATTAAAAGTAAATGACTATACAAACAATGGTACTCGTTTGATAGTGAATGAGCAAAATAATACAGTACATAGAACCAACTGGTGTTCTTTCTACGTAGGCTCGCCGAAGGTACCACACAGATTCGTAAATCGGCAGAGGTATCCCCATAAGGGAGCATCGCAACGAGGCTACTTGAATCGTTTAACATAGACCAAGTATACCCATAACACATACAAAATATTATTGTTGCGAGAGGAAAGTACCTCGCGCGAATATTATTGTTGCGATAGGAAAGTACCTCGCGCAAGCCTCCATCACAGGAAAATGCCTTCAACGCCGAAGCGGAGAAAAAGGGCTGGCAAAAAGGGCCACTCCTTTGTTCAAACAAAAAGCTATGTGAGTGGTCAATCCTAGTGAAGCCATAATTAACGTGATGCACGCTGGTTTACGTGAAGATGGGTCAGATGATTTCCGAAGAATTCATAGGTCACCGTCTTATGTAGAAACCAGCAATAAA
The DNA here is from genome assembly GCA_034401795.1 of Chaetoderma sp. LZ-2023a. Taxonomy (NCBI): domain Eukaryota; kingdom Metazoa; phylum Mollusca; class Caudofoveata; order Chaetodermatida; family Chaetodermatidae; genus Chaetoderma; species Chaetoderma sp. LZ-2023a. The sequence continues at coordinate 265,376,315 of CM067369.1, read as the reverse complement.
ACATGGCTCTACAAACACATTTCAACTGATCTAACATATAAGTGCTATTTAAATAAAGTAAAAACGAAAAAGCACCGTGATTCATTATGTAGACTAAGAACGGGGTCTCATAGACTAAATATTGAATTAGGCAGATGGCACAAACCAATACCAATACCACGCGCTGAGCGAACATGCCCTTTTTGTGATGATGTAGAGGATGAATATCATTTTTTAATTTTATGTCCTGTCTATAATGATTTACGCAGGAAATACATAAAACCATACTATTGGAAACGACCGAACGTTCACAAAGCATCAGAAATATTGATGTGTACCTGCGAAAGTAGTTTAAAGAAGTTAGCTGCTTTTGCTTACAATGCTTTTCTATTACGTGACGAACGCACGTAATTGCGTTTTCTCCACTATAATCCATCGCATTTTCTTCTATGCCAATTTGGGAGGATAATTCTTACTTTTAACAGAATGCATTTTCTCATCACAGGCACGATTTCAGCTGACAATATACAAACCTTTACTAAACCAGTGGCTATTTCGCCTCCATTGTAAAAGTTATACATTAGAGTTTTCAATTTTTCAACAATTCGGTACGATTGTGTGGCCATACGGATGTATGAGGATGTAGATGTGCGTCTGTATGTATGGGAAGTGGATATGTTTGTACGCGTGCGTGCGTGAGTGTGCCTTTGTTGTGTGTGTGCGTGCGTGCGTGCGTGCGTGCGTGCGTGCGTGCGTGTGTATGTGGATGACCACGAGAACGCGTGAGCGTATATGGACATGAGCATTAGTAAGTGGATAAGAGGAACCAAGAAAGTTTTTTATTAAAATAAATGCCAAACTAGTGCCCTCATGCCATTAAATGGGGGAGTCAGTCAAACCATCCCCGTCACGTTGGAGAATGCGGTACTATTCTGATGGTTTATCACTGGAAGGACTGGCTCGATAAACAATCCAGTGGTTCCAGTGATGGAGTGTCAGAGTGGTCCTCTCTCGATGTGAAAGAACCAAATCAACGTTTCAAAACCCAATTTTAATTTCTAGGCATGACTTTGTGAAGGTGTGCGAGCGAAAGTGATTGTGTGAGAGCGTGCATCCTGGTCTCACTCCTCGCTTTTCTTTCGACCCGCTATTTCGAAAGCGAGGAGTGTTGACCTTGAGTGATTAGACTTAGACCGGGATCCCCCCGCTCTTCGTTTCCCTTTCGACTTAACATATTTGGAAACGAAGGGTGGTGATATTGGAAATGGCATTATACTGTCTGAGTGTGGGTGAGAGAGAGAGAGAGAGAGAGCGAGAGAGAGCGAGAGAGAGTGTGTGTGTGTGTGTGCGCGCGCGCGCGCGTGTGTGTATGTGCGTGCGTGCGTGCGTGCGTGCGTGTGCGCGTGTGTGGTGATGTTGTTTTCGTTTATCAGTATCTTAGTTGCAAATCGGGCTATCGTGTGACCAGCCTCGGTCTGTTGATGGACTACGGTCGATTTCCGCGGACAGCACACCTGAGCATTTTGATAATGTAGCCCCAAATACCTAGGTGTCCCTTTGTCTGCTATGGAAATCGACCCATGGTTCATTGATGGATCCGCGGCTGGCGCGGTGGTCCAGATGTATATGAACCAAATTAGCCTGCTAACATTACTGATTTAATAACATATAAAATATGAGAATGAATATGTTCTTGCAATTGTAATGCACTTAGTTGATTTGTCCGCCATATCACGTTATGTGTAACCATTTGCACTCAAGGGTCTAATGGCCTATTGTGTGAATAAATCTATCTATCTATCTATCTATCTATCTATCTATCTATCTATGTAGGTCCAAAGATACCGAATTGGTAGTTGCGGCTTTATTTAGTCAGAATAACTGATACATAAATTTACACAGTATGTTATAAAGTTTCTGTCCGACGACGGTAGTTTGAAAGTTGCCCGTAACATAGAGGGCTACAGTGGTAATTAAATATGCATGTACATTGACTGGTTACATAGTGATGGATACGTCGCATAGCTCTGGCGGCGCACCGGGCAGAGTCCCACCAGACTGTGGTCTAAAAGTTAATTAACGCAGGACATGTTGGGCGGAGGTTTGATACCATTTTTCAGCATGGTCCGGAAGATCCACCGAGAATCACCTCGGCTCTACATCCCATAGAATTACATCGGACCCCGCAATGCCCATCTGCAAGAAGCTCCTCTGTGAGTGTTCCGTAAAAGGGAGTTCTTATATTAAATTAATTTGCCCTCGGATGGCTGTCCGAGAGCTTCCAAAATTGAATCGCGGATGTTCAAACTGCTCACCAGCGCAGGAGATCTCAATTCCGAAGGCACATAGAGGGCTACAGTCTAGCGCTGCGTCAGTCTTGCTGACTGTGTCCGGCCGTCGCTGAAGCCCTCGATTTTTGGCTTCTTTTATACTATTCGTGACGTCAGAGGCAGGACGCTTCAGCCAATCAGAGGGCGAGCAGTAGCCAATCAGAGTGCAGCTAGAAATGTTGACGTGGCGATCACGTGAACAGCGCATTCCCCATTCATTTAATACATACACGAGATTACGACGTCAAAGCAATATTTTGAAAATAATTTAAGTGAGCCATTTAACAATAACTCGGCCACTTCTGGTCCGATTTTAAAAAGGTAAAAAGTTCTGAAATCCTCGTTTCATTCCGGTCCTGATTAGTACCAAGCGCGACGAGACTATTGTGATTTGACGAAATCCCCCAACAGACCCCCCTTTAGTGGGTTGGTCTGTAGTTTTATTAACCACTATAAAAACATACTTACCGTTCAATCACTACTTGCTAAATCAAATATCTGCATTTAGCTATCAGAATAAAATTTTTATACTCGCTTACATACTCCCTAATGCCAATACCATCAACATGTAGACCCTCAACCAGGCTTCTGGTAGAGGGACCCCCTGCATTAGCCTTACAATAGACTGGCACCAGTCGGTACACACTCCTTGGTGACGCCTGTCACTAAGCACGCTCGCGCATGCGCAGTAGGTCCCAAATGTGAAAACTGATTCACTTTTCTAAATTTAAGTGCCATATATCCAGAATAGATTCTCAAATCAATACCCAGCGGGGTGGCTGAGGCCGGGTCGTAGTGATTGAACGGTAAGTATGTTTTTATAGTGGTTAATAAAACTACAGACCAACCCACTAAAGGGGGGTCTGTTGGGGGTTGTTATTACACCACAAAAACATCCATTACCGTTCAATCACTACTTGCTAAACCCGTAGATTTGGTCAGTTCCCCACTACGAAACTTTGGTGGGAGGAGATTTGAGAATCCATAAGCAAGGATAAAAATCAAACAAAAGATAACCAAATGTTAATAACATAACATAATGGTGCATCTTAATCAATCACACAGTGATTATCAAAAAAGGGTTTCTTTAAACTTAAAGAAATAAATAAAAACCAAAGAACAACTCACACCATTACATGCAGACCCACGGTCCTAACGAAAATGGTGGGATGTGCTTGGTAAATGGTCTTCAGCCTTTTTAGTTAAAATCATAAAGTTCCTAAACAAGGAAGCTGCTGTGCTCTGGTCTTTTTCAATAAAAAGTAGTAAAAGTAGACTCGGATTTCCATCCTGTAACTTGCATAACTTCGTCTACAGAAGAGCCAGCAAAAATGGCAAAAGAGGAAGCCATCCCTCTAATGACATGACCTTTAATGTGAATGGTCTCACCAATCCATCTGGGAATAGATGCCCTAGAGACTGGACTGGCCAACCCCTCCTCATACGGAACCCAGAAAAGGGACAGATCGGATCTCTAAAAATCAGAACGACGTTTATAAACTTATGGAGCTCTGACAGGACACCAAAATCTGTCAGCCGGAGAAAAGGAGGTTAAAGATTGTGAAATAATCGGCTTAGCTGGGTAACGGATTGATTGAGTCTTTGGCAAAAAAATCCCTTCAAGGATATAAGACCAAACCGTCCCCAGATTCGATAAACCTATCCTTTTCAGCGGAGAAAACATGGATTTCGGATCGTCTTCTAGCAGAAGCAGATGCAATTAGAAAAACGGTCTTAAAAGTTAAAAGATTCAAGCTAATCGTAGAGATAGGTTGGAAATGATGACCTGCCCAAGAACCTGAAGAACCAGAGCCAAGTTCCAGGAAGGCAAAGGTTTAACACCTGGAGGACGAATATTACCTAACCCTCTGATCAAAAGATTAAGAACCATAGTATCTTCAACTTCAGCGTTCAACAAACCAGGAAGAGAAGATGCAAAAGAAAATCTATATCCTCCTACAGTGTTAGCAGACAGATGTAAAGAGTCGAACAGATAAGATAAGGAGTCTAGCATCTGGGAAATAGAAACAGAATCAGGCACGAGACCTTGATCTGAACACCATTCTCCAAAAATCTTAAGCCGACCCTTGTAAACTCTTCGAGACGACTCCCTCCTGGCAGAATCGAAGATTTCCTGAGATCTTGTAGAAACTTTTTTTTTTTTTTTTTTTTTTCTCAAGGATCGAGCACTCGATATACTCCAAACGCACAGACTTAAGATTCCTGAGTTTGGATGATGGTAGGTACTAGAAGAGCGAGAAGGTCTACAAACCAGATCCTTATTGGCCAAAAGGGAACTATTAACACGATATCGCAGATCTGGTCCCTGACTTTCTTCAGAACCAAAAGAAATCAGGATTGTGGGAGGGAACGCATAAGCGAAGATTCCTGACCAGGACTGAGACAGGGCGTCCACAGCCCACGCCCGAGACAATTGGTCCGCAAGAAAACTCAGACAGCCTGGGACATGAGTGGACACTCGAAAATTTGTATTCATGCGACACCCCATGAGGAGGTTCCACACTTCCAAGTACAGGAGAGACGACTTTGTGCCCCCCTGCCTGTTGATATAAGAGACTGCTGTCGAATTGTCCGATCGAATCGAGAACTAGAGACCCTTAACCTGACTGTCCGAAAAGGGAGACATGAAAGATAAAATCTGGCCAATCAGACATGTCGCAAACAGATTGGATCTAGTGACATCCCAAGAAAGACTCGATCCTCCTTCTAAAAATGAAAGAAAACCCCATGGCAATGACTGAACGAATCCAACCCAGAACAGAAGCCTGGATTTACTTTCCACAGAAGAGCCTCTTCTTAGACTCCTTGACGAGCATAGAAGACACCAACCCCTCTAAAGCTAATAGCTTCTGATTAGAGGAACAGAAGACCCTTTGGGAGGAGACTGCAGAGAAGGGTTCTAGATCCAAGAATATCTGGCCCTTTTGATAAGGGCCGCCCTTAAAGATGTGGCAAGCTTACTATATGCTAAAGAGGACTGCTTATAGAAAACACATAGATTACATCTGCCATGATGCTCCAACCAAAATCTTGGGCTATATCCTTATTGCTTAGCCCTCACTAAAGAGGTAACTCATGTTTATTATGGATATTTTAATAATACCGCTTACTCTGAATGGAGAAAAGTCTCATATCAGTATAGCTTAACTTATTAAAAAGCTAAAGACTCTGCAAAAATTATAGATAATTTTATTTATAGAGATTAAACCAGATATCGTGGGAAATCAAAAAACCCATAGTAAGCCTAAGGGGGTGCTTAGAGTCAAGATATAGCCAAATCCTGTACCTGAGATCTGCAATAATCCCGACTGGAATTCGAAAATCTCAAATTGTGACAGAATTTAGCAAGATAAAATGAAGAAAAGAAATTACGGTTTCCCAAACCACCACTCAAAAGATGAAATAAGGGAAACTTACTTGTGATGACATCATCACAATTCTACAAATAGAATGCATGACAAGGTCCTGTTAAGAGAACTATGGCAAACATTTGACTATCTAATTTAAAAATCGTATAATAATGGAGCAGATTTAACAAGAAAATTGTTATTGAATACACAAACGGTTGCCTAGCCGCTCGGGCTTGACAGATCATCTTGTCAGCTTGTCAAATAATACTTGATCTACACAAGTATTTCTTACAAATAGTGTTAATGTATGGAATCCTTTACCAACAGAAGCAATTAACGCGCCAACATAAAACACATACAAAAACGACCTAGACTCATTCTTCAAGTCACAGGGTTTTATATATATATATATAATATATATACCTAAGGTCGAATAACTCCCAAGATTGCACTCACTTCTTCTACACTGAAGTATTAGACTGCAATCACTGGAAAATCATCAGCCTGAACGTGACAGGATCCTATAATGATTGCAAAACTGTGTCCTATATTTAAATCAACGACATAGGAAAAACAAGCCAGCTTCAAGACTTGGCTTAGGCATACTGATCAATTAGATATCCTAAACCATCCGATATTTATGCCCAGAGGCAGAAAACTTAAAAGATTTTGTATATATTTATTGATTCTTATATGTATAGTCTTAGAATCAATAATTTCATCTTTGTAATAACAAATGACATTGTGTTAGAAATCCTGATAAAAGGAGATTGAACACTGATACTTTATATTAACTGTCTGGATACTGAATTTTGCAGACAACATATTACAACTGTAATATCTCTGGACCTGCAAAATATTTTGAAAACATTTTGACCGAAAATTTTTTTGGTGGATGCTTAAATCCAGATACTCAGCCATTCCTCCACCCCTCCAGCGCAACCCCCACCCCACTCCAACCGGCCCATCGCCAGCCCCCAGACAACAACTTCGCCGAGCAAAAAACCCAAGACCCACCGAACAGTCCGGGAACAATCCGACCGAAAGTTGCCAGTGGCTTCACCGTTATCCAGTCAACTCGGCCCAAATACACACCCCCGGCCCACCCTCAACTCGGCCTAGTTCCAACTCGACCTATGTTTATGCCTAACATTTGCGAATATACCCTTGGGTCGAGTTGACCCTACAGTATAACCCATAACCACATACGAATGCACATATGCGCACACATGTATATACCTATAGGTGCACTATTAGGCCGAACCGACACTGCGCATTTAACTGTACATATGAACATAGCTATAGCAATATTATTGGGCTAACCAGTACGCTTAAATAGGATAAAGTTTATCGAGTGTAGCAGGCCTATCTAGACTTCTATGGTAGCTACTACACACGATAATCTGTATACCATGACATACACGGAAATCTCGGTAATATCTTAAGATCGCCATTGTCTTACAAAGATAGTGCTTTTAGGATTGTCTACGTCTTATGTAAAATAGTTGCGCGTTAGTGAAAATAATAGACACTAATAATTCTGACCGTCTTTTAATAAAGAGACGTAAACGCCAGTAAATATTATTAGATCCACCAACAGACGACTAATGCTGGTATAATACGACTAGTATAAGAGGGATCTCATATTTCCATATCATCAATTTTTTAAGAAAAATTCCGAAATCAAGGATATAGAAATATGAGATTCCCAATTATTCCATGCTTCCAGCCAGGTAAAAAGATTTCATCTTGAGAACGACTCTCCACGTGTGATACCAGCGATCGAAAAGAGAAGAAAGAAGCCAGTTAAATGCATTCCTAGGCCTATTTGACCATTAAATCGGGCCGACATGACTTTTTATCCTAGGCCGATCCGACTAATTTAAGTAGGCCGGGTTGGCAATTGGACCGACTCGACTGGAATTCGCTTCACCAACAACCCTCAGCCAGACCGCCCCCAAACAAAACCAGCAAATCCCGAGTCCCCGCCCCCCAAAACCACCGTCCGGAGGCCTGCAGCAACCCAGTCAAAATAGAGCAAAAATTACGCTAGAAAAGGGAAAACAACCAAAAATCTGGAAAAAATTAAAACAAAGCGAACTCACCGAAACTATGTCAACGCAGAAAAATTTGGCTTATATTCCTTCTTCCTGCCCCCTTTTCCGCTTGATTATCTTTTCTAAGCGACTATTGTTCTTGTAGACATTAATCTTTTAGTCATACTGATCCCTATGAAACCTTTAGTGAATCTAATTCTTTTCAGCGACTGACAAAACTAGACTACGATTTACGCCAGAATCAGGGTTTTCCCTATACAAATTCACTCCCTTTGGTTAAAATAAATATGTCAACCTGCCGACATAAGAGGTAAAAGGGGCGAGAAAAAAGGCTGACTGGCCCGAAGACAACTGGCCATCTAAAGTTGGATTTAAGTAAAAATCGTATCTCGAGATAATGCGTAGAATAGATTGACTTATCGGCTGATGATATGCGCATATAAAATAATCTGCAACAAAAAACCCATACGGCAACCAGTCAGAAGAGTCTTTAATTACGTTGAAAATTGTCACTGATAAACGAATAAATGTCTCAATAGACTACAATTCCAAGAGAGACTGGCAATGAATATTTCCAGCCATTCAACATTTCCAATATTAAACAAATACGGAAATATGACTAAATTTTAGGCAAGAATATGACAAGATTCTAGGAAAGCGAACATGTAAACCGGACTTGAAGAACAAAACTGGAACCCCAGGAAGTTCTCTATCACCTGAAATCCAAAACAGGAAGACAGACCCGGAAGCTAATCCTAGAACACTAGAAAGATCCATGAAAAACGGAAATGACCTTATTCCCGGCTGTACGAAATCCGGATGTGGGAAAAATGGAAAACGGAAATGCGTAACCGGAAGTAGATACAGGAAACTGACCAAGATTCTACAACCCGGATGTACAGAATTACCGGAAGAGGAAGCTGAACCGGATATAGATGAATGATGCAATGCCCGGTCTAACAGACCCTGGTAAGCATTCTTCCTACCGGAAGTAGCAACACTACTACCGGAAGAGGAAGCTGAAAAACCGGAAACGGAAATAGATGAATGATGCAATGCCAGGTCCAACAGACCAAGATAAGCATTCTTCCTACCGGAAGTAGCAACACTACTACCGGAAGAGGAAGCTGAAAAACCGGAAACGGAAGTAGACGGATGATGCAATGCCACATTCTTCCTACCGGAATCGGAACTCTATAGCCGGAAACGGCGGAAGTTGACGACAAAGCCAGATTATCATGAGTCACCGGATGTTCAGCCAAGCCAGAAACAATCACGGTGCTCATTTCCGGATGCCCGGTAAAACCAGAAGACAATCCGGACGGCAAACCCGCTTGCCCGGACAAGCCAGGAGCAGAGACGGGAGCAGAGGCGATCGGCGATCCTAAAACATTCCTGGCAATTGGTATCACTGAGAAACGAACTTTTGCATGTGATGACAAATCGGAAGCTTCCGCCACCGATGCCATCTTGAGGATTATGTTGATCCTCAGACTAACATGGTCTTTGGCCTGGCTCCTACCTTGATGGTATATAATAGGCCTGGTTACTCTAACATCGAAAACGGGAGTAGTGACACGAAAACTGGTAACTCAAAAACTAGAGTTACAAACACCTCTAAAACACCATGATATAAAAAGTTAAACATAACTTAGGAAGGATGGGTTTCATGGTAGGCATTATTCGTGTCAAATATAGTAATAACTGAAAACTTTCAGTAGCAAAGCTAAAACTTTTATATCAGATTGATAGCAGGCAAACTGTACTGCTAGCAGAATATTTGAAAAGTGAATCAGTTTTCACATTTGGGACCTACTGCGCATGCGCGAGCGTGCTTAGTGACAGGCGTCACCAAGGAGTGTGTACCGACTGGTGCCAGTCTATTGTAAGGCTAATGCAGGGGGTCCCTCTACCAGAAGCCTGGTTGAGGGTCTACATGTTGATGGTATTGGCATTAGGGAGTATGTAAGCGAGTATAAAATTTTTATTCTGATAGCTAAATGCAGATATTTGATTTAGCAAGTAGTGATTGAACGGTAATGGATGTTTTTGTGGTGTAATAACAACACTAGTACCAACTCGGTACACTACAAGCATACACTCTCCCAATACTGACACGTGTTGCCAGGGAAGCTCTGACGCGCGCGCATGCGCACTACGCCTTCTTACGGACTTCTCTCATAGAACTATTAACATGCGTACTATCCTACTCAGGGGTGGGGGGGGGCCGTGCTTGGAACGTACCCGGTGCGGTCGTCCCGTACCCAGCTTAGTAGGGACGGTTCGTACCCGTCCAGGCAATCCGTGCTACAGATGTGACCTTGTAGATTTGTGTTAGGATTTGAGTCAAATCGGATCATTGGTTTCCATGAAACCTCTAATATCGACAGACACACGCACAACCAAACACATATACCCGTGTGCAATGGGGCAATGTCATCCACTTTCTCACATGCGGCGAGGGTAACATCAGTAAGGGCACCTCAAAGTAGCTTGACTGTCGGGGGTCCCAGAAAACTTTGAAAATTATGTGCTCTTCGAATCGATCTCCTGAGCTCTGCATGGTAAAAAGGCTTCATTATTTTGCAACCAAATAATAGATGTTTTCTCTTAATTCGATATACAGTTGCAACAATGTTCAGTTCCGTCGGGGCAAAAGATGGGTAAGAACAATAAATGGGTAATACGTTTCACGAGCGAAATAATACAATTTTATTACGGTTCAACAAATCAAACATTGAATTCTTTTCCAACGATTAAGAGTTAGGGCAATCTCCTAATTCTTATTCCTTCAGAAATGAATGCATTGTTTGTTTTATTGGCCATTATTAAAACAAATCATAAGGTGCTGAAGGTTTTGTGTATTTAAACCATATCAAGGAGGGGGTAACTGATCATTGTGTATTATTTGATAGAGTATGATAGCTCCTCGTTACTATTACTGACTACGTTTCCTATCAAATAATAGACATCGCTCAAACAGTCTTCGTCTGCGTGCATTTACAAAGACATCAACCACTTTTCCGATGAGGCTGGATTGGAACGCGGTGTGCCCATAGAAATGTACTATATTAACGTTAATATAGTACATTTCTATGGTTGTGTCGGAATTGTGAACTGGTTCCCGGGCCGTCGTGCAGAGGACACCATCGCCATCTTGCAAACATTTGTCTTTCCAGATTTGAGAGCTAATAGGTTAACTTTGACAGCATATATACCCACATACTACGTTATGCTTTCGTAAGATGGAGCCTACACTTGTTGGTTGCTTACGCACAACGGTGTTATGACTTTTCTAATACTAAATTTGTGTAGAGGATAAATTTATACTTGTATATTTTAAATGCATTTAATGGCAAGAGGGCACTTGAAATTTGGAGGGGCTGCCCCTCGACACCCACACCAACCTAGATCGGGCCTTGAGATTGGTAATGCACAAAATGACATCTTCCTGACGACCATGCTCACTCGTAACCAAGTTACAGCCAACTGTAGGCATAACCGCAAAACGTGGGGGACTCCAATTGTGTTCCAATTCCGATAAATAGGGAAATCTTCGGATTATCATGGAATCAGTTTTAGGGGAAGTCGTCGCTACTTGCGGCAAGGATGACGTCCCACAAACAACAACGATCGACCCTGATAACGAAGCTTACTTGGCCGATACCGGGCAGATACTGGGCCGATACTTTCAGTATCGGCCCAGCATCGGCCCAGTAAGCTGCATTATCTAAGGGCATTCCAAAACATCAACAACGTTCCAAATAACAAATTAATACTATTTCCCAAGCGGTAATGACGTTCCTAAGTAGCAACGACACATCTCTCTAACCGGAGCATAGTATACATGTATGAAGATACCACGATTGTCGTTTACGCGAAAATGGGTTAAACTGTTTTTGTCGTACAAAAGTTTCGAGTGCATGTTATAAAAAAATCGCACACAGCTATACGCTTTTTGTAAAGCATGCTTTTGCCATGTTTCATCCCTGTTAGATTCTGCTTAGCAGATCTCCTTAAAACTACTGATTAAATACGATGTAGCACGCGGCTGCTAGAGGGCATGTTCTAATTCATCATCTGCAATGACTTTCACACTAACAACACCCATTCCTTCCCAGAAATGTGTTCAACGCGAATAAACATTACACATGATAGCATTAATATTGTTGCAAGTTACTGAGGACAAAGACTGAACACAGCGCCCATATTTTCAGTCAAATTGATGGCAAATCAATTTTATCAATGTTCATGGAACTTGGCATTCGGTGTACGTTGCAATGCAGTACATCCGTTGCACATACGATGCCACTCATGTCGAGTGAAGTGGGTTAAATGTCTGCGTATTTATTAACTGCTTGGCTGCTGAATTTTTGCAGACTACATTTTCCATGAGATTTAACTCTGGATCTGCTGAATATTTTGAAAACAATTTGACTGAAAGTTGTTGGTGGCTAATCGTTTTGAAAATATTCAGCAGATCCCGATTTATGGCCCATTTAATTATTTCCTGGTGGCTTGCGGCAGTCAGACAGTTTCCAGTCCGCAGTAATCTCAGAATATGACACATCAAATAGATCCATGTGAAAATGTGTCTGGGTGTACATAAACACATTTACCAGTGACGTGTCATTTATCAGACTCGCTTCTTGTCAAAACAAAGAGTTAACAAGTTTAAAACTATTCTTTTATGGAAATTAAGCTGTTTTCTGGGAACATATCATGTTATTTGTTCTATGTTGCGTGTGGTTATAGTTTGTTTTATTTCGAATAGAATTCCGTTTGCTTGTGGAATTCCATGTTTCAATCAACTGCACAATCATATACGCTCGAACTTGTGATGTTATCCGATGTTATCTGTTCGAATTCCATCCACCCTTTTGATAAATGGCAAAGGGACTTTGGATGATAATACGAGTGATTGGTCTTCCGTATTTTGGTGTAGCCTATGCGCTATGCCGATCAAAAGGAATTCAACAATAACAAGAGGCCCAAGGGGCCTGTATCGCTCACCTGGACAATAGGCATTTCAACTAGAATGCTCTTTATCAACAAGATGACCAGCAAACCATTCATCCGACAGTTTCGAAAATTGCAAATTTGAGATCAGAATACCCAAAAACACATATAAAAACAATTTCGGCCTCAAAATCCATCAAATAAAAAAAATCCAATATGGCCACCAAACATGCTATATTTTGATTGGCCCACGGCGGCCATATTTGTTGATGGATCACCTTCTCTTGAACAAACTTTAATGGCCCTTAGGCCCTAATCATATCTGCCAAATTTCGGCCCGATCCCTTCAGCGCTTCTGGAGAATAAGTCTTTTTCACTACAACTAGGTCAACCAAGATGGCCGCCGAACCATTTGACCAATCAAGTTCCCTTGTCATAAATCATATTTCATGAGGTTTGCATCAATTCCCCAAGCCGTTTCGGAGAAGATTTTTAAAGACGTTTCCTAAAATCGGCCTAAATCCAAGATGGCCGCCGGACAAATTGGCCGATCGGGTTCGTTTGAACAAACTTCGATCTCTATGCCCTATGAATGCTTCTTCCAAAATATAATTGAAATTATCCCAGTGGTTCTTGAGAAGAAGTCGTTTAAAGAATTCCCCATTACTTTACTATGGGCCCATTGCCATACTATGGGAGCCTATGGCGGGAAAACAAACCAAGATGGCAGCCAAACCGTTCATCCGATAGTCTCGAAAGTGGCATATTTGAACTCGCCACACCGGTAAGCATATATAAAGCAATTTTCGCCATCAAAACACATCAAATACAAAAAAGCCAATATGACCAACAAACGCTAAATTTTGATTGGTTGATGGCTGCCATGTTTTTCAACGTACGAACTTCCCTTAAACAAACTTGAATGGACCTTGGTCCCTAAGCATATTTACCAAATTTCAGACCTATTCCTTCAGCGGTTCGGAAGAAGTAATTTTCGCCAAAACTAGGTCATCCAAGATGGCCGCCAGGCAAATAGGCCAATCAGGTTACCTTGAACAAAGTTGGGTCTACCGTTGCAATAGATGATGTGTTATGAGTTCTGAATCAATTCCTCCAGCGGTTTCGGAGAAGATTTTTCTAAAAATAGTGTTTCTAAAATCGGCTATTTTGGCCGGCGGCCATCTTGGATTTTGGCCGATCGGCTTCATTTGAACAAACTTGAATCTCTATGCCCTAGGGATGCTTCCTGCCAAATATAATTGAAATCGGCCCAGTGGTTCTTGAGAAGAAGTCGTTTTAAAGGAAAAGTTGACAGACGGACGGACGACACGACAGACGGACGGTCGCCACGACATAAGCTCACTTGGCCTTTCAGGCCAGGTGAGCTAATAAATATTACATAACAAAGCTCATGTAAGTAACTGCCACTGCCAGTCTTTTCAAACCAGTGATTTCCAATGGCATTGCCATCTTAGACATCCACAATGCTAGCTGATAAAAGGTATTTGACTATCAAATATACAAGACAGTATTAAAAGCGACATTTCCAGACGTACGAATCAATGTGTCATATTCTGTAAGCATTTCAATATTTGGAAACTAAATTCACCTTTCCAGAGTACCCACCCATCATATTACGTCATAATGAACTGCGTGGTGTGTACAATAACATCATAATGAATGACGTCATGAATGACGTCGATAAGTACGTCACGAACGCATATTTGATGACGGTCTATGGGCTGTTGTACAAATTGTTTGCTTTTACTATTTAATAAATATTATGTTGAATATTTTGAAACTAATTTGACTGGGCGCTGTTGCTGCCTATGGCAACAACAGCGCCCAGTCTAATTAGTTACAAAATATTCAACAGCTTCCCTGTATAGTTTTCAGGAAATTGATAGCTAGGGCATTCGGGGATCGATCAATCTAAACACGGCGAGGTGTGGGTGGAGCTTAGCTAGTGATGGGCGGGGCATAGCTAAAAATGGAAAGGTCCATTGGCAAGAACCTGTTGTAGACAGGAACATCTTCCGCTCACATTAATGTCAAAATATTGAGCCGAATATTATTAACCCTTTAACCCTCAAATTTGGTGAGGAAAATTTAAATTTTCTCATAGAAAATGTCCATTTGCAGGCCAAGAGAAGACTATTTTTTTTTAAATTTACCAGAGGAATGACTAGCTCGGTAAATTTTCAAAAAAAGCGTCCCTTGGTCTGCAAATAGACATTTCTCAAGACCACTGCAGAAGCCGTTTTTGGCTGATATGAGTGTTAAAGAGTTAAACTGTAAATGAGTATTAAATTTGAGAGATTCAGGTAGCAAGGGGTTAAGCGATGTAGGTTGTGCAAGGGGTTAAGCGATGTAGGTTGTGCAAGGGGTTAAGCGATGTAGGTTGTGCAAGGGGTTGAGAGATTCAGGTAGCAAGGGGTTAAGCGATGTAGGTTGTGCAAGGGGTTGAGAGATTCAGGTAGCAAGGGGTTAAGCGATGTAGGTTGTGCAAGGGGTTGAGCGATGTAGGTTGTGCAAGGGGTTAAGCGATGTAGGTTGTGCAAGGGGTTAAGCGATGTAGGTTGTGCAAGGGGTTGAGAGATTCAGGTAGCAAGGGGTTAACGATGTAGGTTGTGCAAGGGGTTAAGCGATGTAGGTTGTGCAAGGGGTTAAGCGATGTAGGTTGTGCAAGGGGTTAAGCGATGTAGGTTGTGCAAGGGGTTAAGCGATGTAGGTTGTGCAAGGGGTTAAGCGATGTAGGTTGTGCAAGGGGTTAAGCGATGTAGGTTGTGCAAGGGGTTAAGCGATGTAGGTTGTGCAAGGGGTTAAGCGATGTAGGTTGTGCAAGGGGTTAAGCGATGTAGGTTGTGCAAGGGGTTAAGCGATGTAGGTTGTGCAAGGGGTTAAGCGATGTAGGTTGTGCAAGGGGTTAAGCGATGTAGGTTGTGCAAGGGGTTAAGCGATGTAGGTTGTGCAAGGGGTTAAGCGATGTAGGTTGTGCAAGGGGTTAAGCGATGTAGGTTGTGCAAGGGGTTAAGCGATGTAGGTTGTGCAAGGGGTTAAGCGATGTAGGTTGTGCAAGGGGTTAAGCGATGTAGGTTGTGCAAGGGGTTGAGAGATTCAGGTAGCAAGGGGTTAAGCGATGTAGGTTGTGCAAGGGGTTAAGCGATGTAGGTTGTGCAAGGGGTTAAGCGATGTAGGTTGTGCAAGGGGTTAAGCGATGTAGGTTGTGCAAGGGGTTAAGCGATGTAGGTTGTGCAAGGGGTTAAGCGATGTAGGTTGTGCAAGGGGTTA
Organism: Chaetoderma sp. LZ-2023a; assembly: GCA_034401795.1. Lineage (NCBI taxonomy): Eukaryota > Metazoa > Mollusca > Caudofoveata > Chaetodermatida > Chaetodermatidae > Chaetoderma > Chaetoderma sp. LZ-2023a. The sequence continues at coordinate 265,360,328 of CM067369.1, read as the reverse complement.
AGCGATGTAGGTTGTGCAAGGGGTTAAGCGATGTAGGTTGTGCAAGGGGTTAAGCGATGTAGGTTGTGCAAGGGGTTAAGCGATGTAGGTTGTGCAAGGGGTTAAGCGATGTAGGTTGTGCAAGGGGTTAAGCGATGTAGGTTGTGCAAGGGGTTGAGAGATTCAGGTAGCAAGGGGTTAAGCGATGTAGGTTGTGCAAGGGGTTAAGCGATGTAGGTTGTGCAAGGGGTTAAGCGATGTAGGTTGTGCAAGGGGTTAAGCGATGTAGGTTGTGCAAGGGGTTAAGCGATGTAGGTTGTGCAAGGGGTTAAGCGATGTAGGTTGTGCAAGGGGTTAAGCGATGTAGGTTGTGCAAGGGGTTAAGCGATGTAGGTTGTGCAAGGGGTTGAGAGATTCAGGTAGCAAGGGGTTAAGCGATGTAGGTTGTGCAAGGGGTTAAGCGATGTAGGTTGTGCAAGGGGTTAAGCGATGTAGGTTGTGCAAGGGGTTAAGCGATGTAGGTTGTGCAAGGGGTTAAGCGATGTAGGTTGTGCAAGGGGTTAAGCGATGTAGGTTGGCAATGATAAGAGACAGGTACATTAACCCTTTAACACTCTTATCAGCCAAAAACGCCTTCTGCAGTGGTCTTGAGAAATGTACATTTGCAGACCAAGAGCAGACTACGTTCGATAACCGCGCCAGTCATTCCAGTAGTAAAAAATAGTTTTCTCTTGTTCTACAAATGGATAACTTTTGTGAGAAAATTTAAATTTTCTTGGACAAATTCAAGGGATAAAATATTAACTATATGTTTTGTCAATTTCGGGGCAAGAGTATATGTAACGCACCAATATCAAATTTGCGCCGTTGGCCAACGATGCAGGTGACCAATATCGAATTTGGTATCGGCGCGCCCGTTGACTAACGGCGCAGGGAACCAATATCAAATTACACACGTTTCTGATTGCATGTTCGTCTGCCTAAAGGGTTTACTCAGGTGTTACACTATGTTGTATCGCAGTGGTGGTGGACGAAAGTTACCAACGGTTCCAAAGTTGTTAGAAGTGAATACGAACTTGGTTTCATTTTTAATTAAAATGTGGAAACAAAGGAATACGTAGCAGCGACATCGATGTCCACGTTGTATACACATGTATACATTGTTGCTCTTAGAATTAAGCATGGCGCCGCTAAATCTACTCAGTAAATTTTGATATGTACTCATGTCGGTCTGAAAATCATATTACTTATTCACATGGAACAATTTGTTCTAGATAAGTTCGCTACGATCAAAACATCATTGATAACAATGTTATTTTCAAGCATTTTGGTGTGAATGTGCACCTTTTAATAGTATATAACATTGTGTGCTATTGTGCTATTTGATTTCATGGTTATATGGAATTGTGTTATTAAATTATTCAAATTTAAGAATTATGTGGTTTTATTTATTTGGTTATAGTTATGTATTGCGTTCGCCAGCGATTTATAAGGTTCGATTAGAAACATAAATTTGTGTACTTTGATACTGTTTCATATCGTCCCAAAGACATCGATTTCGTTATTGGTCCCCTGCGCCATGGGCCAACGGGCGCGCCGATATCAAATTCGATATTGGCCCCCTGCGCCGTTAGCCAACGGGCACACCGATATCAAATTTGATATTGGTCCCTGTGCCATTGGCCAACGGCGCAAATTCGATATTGGCGCGTTACATATATAAAATATATATAAATGTGCTTCACCACAGCCTTGCCTTCCAAAGCGAGAACGTTTCAAAACGCTTTGCTAAATCTGCAAACTAATGACAATCTGCTGTTTTCGGGTTAATTACGTCATATAACATAGGCCTACAAACCGAAGAAACACGATTTTGCTCGTGCAGAGCGCTCTGGAAGTCGTTTTCCCTTTTGAACACAAGGCGGCTAGATCCTCTACAACGCGCCAAGTATAGGCCTACTAACAGTCTTGGAGAACCCTTGTTGCAAGGTTGAGGTTGTGACTTTAGTTGAGTCGGACGAGTCCATCTTTATCGCGTTAAAAATATATAAACCTAATTGTCCGTATGGTGAATCCATTCGTACCGACATGCGTCTATTGATATACAGTCTAGATCTATGTATAATAATGTCTGCAGAGTCGCTGTTCTATATGGTTCTGACAGAAAACAACGCGGTCTCAGGCAGGAATTCGGGAAGCATCAATTCTTGCGGGTGATAGGGATAGCCCACACTTTGCGCGATATTACCACATGTACCACCCCACCCCGTCTCTGTTTAAGCTGACTGTAATGTATCCAGCATATATGTATGTTTACGCATACCCTTTCACGGACTACAAAGGAAGTTAAAGAAATTTACTCCATTCAGAAAGATAAATATGTAGTGGAATGTGGCATGAAAACTACATTCTCTAAGAACATACAACATTCAAGAGTCGGTGCTTACACGAATGCAACGATGCATCGAGGGCATTCGCGTGTATCCGATGACCTGTTTCAATATATATTTTAGTATGTTTCATGCAGACAGTTTCTCGGTATGTTATCTAGTATCTATAGTCACTCATAATTTACGGGGTGGCTTATAGATTGTACCTAGCTAGAATAGCTACCGCTGCTCGTGTATATAAAATTTCAGGCATATTCTGACATTACAATTTTAAAAAGGAACCCACATCAACTGCATTTGAGTCGATTCAAATGCAACGAAAGTGCAAAGGAAAGTGTAAATGCAGATGGCTGGAATTATCACATGCGCGTGTAAATGCAAACGCAAGTATACATTACGCGGCTAAAATTTTAGGGAATGGCTGCTGCTGCTGATGATGATGATGGTGATGCTACTACTACTGCGACTGCTGCTGCTGCTGCTACTGCTGCTACTGCTGCTGCTGGTGATGGTGATGGTGCTGGTGCTACTGCTGCTGCTGCTACTGCTGCTACTGCTGCTACTGCTGCTACTGCTGCTATTGCTACTGCTACTGCGACTGCTGCACACTGATATTGCTGCTGCTGCTGCTGCTGCTGCTGCTGCTGCTGGTGGTGCTGGTGCTGGCGCTGGTGCTACTGCTACTGCTACTGCTATTGCTGGCTGCTGCTGCTGCTGCTGCTGCTGCTACTGCTACTGCTGCTGCTGCTGCTGCTGCTGCTGCTGCTGCTGCTGCTACTACTACTACTGATTTAGATACTGTAGCTGGCGGATTGTTGTGAAAAGTGAGTTTGAATATAGTTGAAGAAGTTATAGAACGTATTCATCATAATCAACCGTGTACTCATCTTTATTAATCATAATTATATTATTTCTAGCATCGTTATAGTATTTATAGTTGAAATATTTATTAAATTCGTAGACTAAAATTAGTGATCTAGATTAAAACGTGTATTTTCCTTGACTGTCTGTCGGCCATGGTTAACTAACTAAGTGACGTCATACATCAAATCGCTCGGCCTTGCTGACGTCACATGCTGCTGCTGCTGCCTCTACTACTACTACTACTACTACTACTACTACTACTACTACTACTACTACTACTACTACCACTACTACTACTACTACTACTACTGCTGCTGCTGCTGCTGCTGCTGCTGCTGCTGCTGCTGCTACTACTACTACTACTACTACTACTGCTACTGCTGCTGCCGCTGCTACTGCTACTACTACTACTACTACTACTACTACTACTACTACTACTACTACTACTACTACTACTAGCTATAATAAATTCGTAATGTGTGATGTTGGATATTTGGAAACTAGCTTCCAGTCAAATTGGTTTCAAAATATTCACTAGCCTATATGTATATCATGGCTGCAAATGCGCGATACCGCAATTACAGATTCAAATAGGTAAATGATATAATTGTTTTTAATTTGGTTGACCTTCGTTTTCGGGGGCCCGGAGCTGTAATCCTGTTAACACATGCCTTAATCCCGCTCTGAATAGCGGACTCACTGGTCAGGGGCTAAAAATATCCAAACTGATATCAATTACATATGGTAACACCTCAGTACTATAATAATTGTAGATATATCAAATTCCAAGATGAGCTAACTCTTCAAATTAATCTTGGTGTAAAGCGCTCCAGGGGGGATGTCAGCATGGGCGGCTAGTTAATGTAGAGCATGTGTTTAAAGCCGGATGGGATACTTTCTCTATGCAGGGGAGCCTGTGCGAAAATTAGCCACGACAAAATTCTGTGGGAAAAACATGGTATTTGACAACGATTGGCATATATTTTATTGTAGGATTGAGTGCGTGTTGTCGAGTGCGTGTTGATGAGGGCCAGGGAGAGTTGGTAATGAGGGATGACGTCACTGGGTGTATGTTGCAAAATTAATGGAGGGATCCATTTCTAGCTATGCCCCGCCCATTTCTAGCTATTCCACGCCCATTTCAAGATACGCTCTGTCCACGTTGTATGTGTGCTGGAATCGATTTGAAACTTTAAAAGCCTGGAATTCGTAGAAGCTAAATTTCAAAGTAATTATAGGCCTACAGTTATGCTGTTGACTATTATGAACCTAATTTGACAGATGGTTGTTGTTGCCGATGTTTACTAGACATACAATTCGTACAATTTTGTTACGGATTTTTCTATTTTACTGACTAAGATTATGATTATGACGTCATTATGATTATGACGTCATCAAACATGTGACGTATTTTAATTATGACGTCAGATACGTGAGTAGTACGGATCCCATAATTTTCGCGAGTAGTTACCTATGGAAATGGACATTTCTCAAGACCACTGCAGAAGGCGTTTTACTTGATATGAATGTTAAAGGGTTAGCACAGCGTATAGGCCTATGAATCCCTCAGAAAGATTAACAGTCGAGTTGAAGACCGTTTTGAAATAGTCAGTATATTAATACATGATAGCGAGCAATACATGGCCGAGCGTAAGTACGTTACAGCTAAAGTCAAGATTCAACGTGATATTCATATTTGCTCAAATTAAATTTATTAATATTGTTCTTATTCTAATATATTCTAGATGCGTTATAATGAGTCTAGCCATGGTTTTTAGCTCTTGAAATACTTCTCCGGTAACGTGGACGTACGTGCTCAATGGTCCTGGAAGTTTAAATATATAGCCAACAGCTACTCCAGTGTCTAACCTTTTCAATGCTACAGACTTCAACAACACGTTTTGCAATGTCATAAATATCTGTTGAATATCTTAGAATTTGATCTGACTTGAACCCGTTGATAGGCCTACAAAACCGCTTCTAGCTAAAGTATTGTAAGAATATCTCTCATGATGACATGAAATCTAGACATACTTGTATTGTTGAAAGCGTTTATGTGGCGGTCATAGTCTAGCGAATAAGAAACTGTATATTTATTATTGAGTGCCGCAGTTCGCAGGACGTACCGACCCGCGCCTTGGCAGATTGTACTGACCCGTGCAATCGGGGGACGTACCGACCCGTGTAGTGCTAAATCAGCTAGTTTGGTAACCGGCGTGACGGACAGAGGTTAATAAAGCTGTCAGCATTTATCAGTCGTTGATCAGATGTAAGCCTACAACGCTTGGCCGTTGCCTAGGAATGGCGTCAAACAGATTATCTATTTAAAGACTGTAAAACAGATTGACTTGGGTATTGCTATTATAAATGGAAAGATGTGTACCTATAGTCATTTCAACACTGTAACCCGGTATCTCAACGACAAAACAGTAACATAGGTAACAGTTTTTTGCTACTTTGAAACTACTTTGTCTGGTAGTTATTCGTAACAAAATCATAAACAGATCAAAAGATGTCGCACATCGCCAAGCATATGTTGGATCTGACCAAGGACTAAAGAGAAGGCTATTTTTGAAAATTTACCACTGGAATGACTGGCTCGCAACAGTGGAAAATTTTTCAAAAATAGTCTTCTCTTGGCCTGCAATTGGACATTCCCCAAGACCACTGCAGAGGCCGGTTTTGGCGGCTTCGTCGTGAAGGGATTAGCATAGTACCTATCTATGGATCTGACAGATCTGTATCTTTCTCAAGCCTATGATGCAACATCCTGCCAGGTGATATGCTTTTTCTGTCCAATAGGCTTACAAAGCCAGTTAAATAAAATCGTGTGCCTAATAAAATTAACGAGTTTTAAAACTGTAGCTATCTGGAGGGATCGGATCCATTATTTAAGTCGCTGACGTCATAATCAGAATACTTCATTAAATCGCGTATTTGGTCAGGTGGTGATGGTGAAAACCGATGCTCGTTAAAACCCTACATTTTATTAATATATACATATATTTATTGTGAGTGCTTCCTCCCCCTCCCCCCCCCCCCAAATTCCCCCGTAACGTTGCAACAGTCCCTCGTAATAATCAATTACGTCATGAATGACGGAGGAGCTAAGTTCGTCACTTACGCATAATTTACCTTTCCAGTTTATCCATCCATCACATGACGTCATAATAAACTACGTGAGTGTAGGATGACGTCATAATTAGTACGTCGTGAATGACTCGATATAGTCCTCTTACACGTTTAAGAGTCCGACACGTTGTACGAATTGTATGTCTTTACTATTTAATAAACATGCTGTTCAATATTCCACAGCTTACCTGTATAGTTTTGTGGAAATTGTTAGTCAGGGAGTTCAGGGATCGATCGCTCCCAACACGAGCGAAGTGTGGGTCGAGCTTAGCTAGAGATGGGCGGGGCGTAGCTAAAACTGGAAAGCTCCATTGATGACGGACTAAGCGTTGCTGTACGAATTGTATGTCTTTAGCATTAAATAAACATAGGTAGCAACAACGCCCGGTCAAATTAGTTTCAAAATATTCAATAGCTTACCTGTATTGTTTTCTGGACTCAGGGAGTGCAGGGATTGATCGATCCCAACACCGTCGAAGGGTGGTTGGAGCTTAACTAGAGATGGTTGGGTATAGCTAAAGCTGAGTTCCTCGCTAAATATTCAATGACTGACCGATGGATGCACTAGGATCGCTTGACCTAACTCTCACCTCGCTCTTTAACACTAGAAAGTCCAGCGCAGTCATTTCATGACAACTATACTGGAAGGTTATGTTATATTTTTAACCAAATTTGCTGCAAATAGGCAGCAGCGGCTCCATGTTCGGCTAAAATATTTTACATAATATTATATACATCAGTAATAGATTTAGCGTATTGTTTTTGTGGGCTAAATGGTCAAGTGAAATGCTTTCATTTCCTGACATGTATTCGCCTTTGTGTGAGCAGAAAGCAAGCACTTAGCGTACCAGTCGCTCCATCACCGAGCACTGTGATACCATAATGTGTCGCTGGGAGATTTGACATCGCTCTGTAAGCTGGACATATTCTATAAAATACGCAACATTTTACCTGAAACTATGTGTCAGAAGCAATGAGCGCTTTCCTAAGCATACACCTACTCGGAACAATCTACCAACCATTCTCTTATGCCTTCCGGAATCACGTCATCAATCATTCCCGCTCATCCATTTCCGCTTCCGTTACACGGTTCCACAGGATAGCGCCATCAGAGATTAATAGCATAAATTATTCAAAGTTTATAGAAGCGAATGCAGGTGCTCCATAAATCAGTAGAATATCCGCATAATCCGCGCAAGGATAAGAAGTTAAGCGCACAATAGCTGATGGATCTACAGTGCGGCCCATACATAAGTTTACATGTTTCCAAAACAAAAACCAGAAGCTTGTTAGTTAGTAAGAAATTCTCTGTCGAATGTGTTGCCTTAGATAGCAATGTCTTCCAATAAATATAATTAAGTTCGAAATATTCAACAGACCGTATTATTTTTTTTGGGAAAGATTCTAGGCTATTTATTAGCTCTGCTGTATGAGTTTAAATTCCTGGTCGGTCATTAGTTGCATTTTAACATCGATTCTTATACGGTCATTCAATATCCCAAGATGATGCAATTTATAAATTCGCCAAATATTAAAAATGCAAACATATCTGACGGTGACCATTTCGCTGAGAACCCATAGGATTGTGTATTCAGTGGGTGCGTGTGACACATCCACGTGTTCGTTCATTCAGTCGGTGTTATTGGCCGCTTACACCTAAATATATTTAAGCCATGACTCCATCTTGAGGTGCTTCCCCGAAGGATTGCGAAATGAAGGTCTGTATACAAACATTATACTACTATGCAACTTATTTCTATGCTGACGTCATATAATGGACCTTTCCGGTTATCCATCAATCATCTGACGTCATATGACTTCATAATCAACTAAGTGACGCGTAACATGACGTTATAATTAATCATGATATGAATGACTCGATTTAGTCCGTCTTAAACGCTTAATAGTCCGAAACGTTGTACAAAGTGTATGTCTTTAGCATTATGTAAACACGCTATTGAATATTTTGAAACGAATTTGACTGGGCGCTCTTGCTGCCATAGGTAGTTTGTATAGTTGTCTGGAAATTAATAGGCAGGGAGTTCAGGGACCGATCGATCCCAACACGAGCGAGTTGTGAGCTGAATTAGCTAGAGAAGGGCGGGACATAGGAAAAACTGGAAAAGTCCATTGTTGTGGTTTATGTCTTATTTGCATGTATCCTTTGATGACCTCGAATGTTAGTACGCAGCAATAAGGCTGACATTGAGAGTTAGTACGCAGCAATAAGGCTGACATTGAGAGTTAGTACGCAGCAATAAGGCTGACATTGAATGTTAGTACGCAGCAATAAGGCTGACATTGAATGTTAGTACGCAACAATAAGGCTGACATTGAATGTTAGTACGCAGCAATAAGGCTGACATTGAATGTTAGTACGCAGCAATAAGGTTGACATTGAATGTTAGTACGCAGCAATAAGGCTGACATTGAATGTTAGTACGCAGCAATAAGGCTGACATTGAGTGTTAGTACGCAGCAATAAGGCTGACATTGAATGTTAGTACGCAGAAATAAGGCTGACATTGAGCTTTAGTACGCAGCAATAAGGCTGACATTGAATGTTAGTAAGCAGCAATAAGGCTGACATTGAGTGTTAGTACGCAGCAATAAGGCTGACATTGAATGTTAGTACGCAGCAATAAGGCTGACATTGAATGTTAGTACGCAGCAATAAGGCTGACATTGAGTGTTAGTACGCAGCAATAAGGCTGACATTGAGTGGCAGCAATGAGGCTGACATTGAATGTTAGTACGCAGCAATAAGGCTGACATTGAATGTTAGTACGCAGCAATAAAGCTGACATTGAATGTTAGTACGCAGCAATAAGGCTGACATTGAGTGTTAGTACGCAGCAATAAGGCTGACATTGAATGTTAGTAGGCAGCAACAGGGCTGACATTGAATGTTAGTACGCAGCAATAAGGCTGACATTGAATGTTAGTACGCAGCAATAAGGTTGACATTGAATGTTAGTACGCAGCAATAAGGCTGACATTGAATGTTAGTACGCAGCAATAAGGCTGACATTGAGTGTTAGTACGCAGCAATAAGGCTGACATTGAATGTTAGTACGCAGAAATAAGGCTGACATTGAGTGTTAGTACGCAGCAATAAGGCTGACATTGAATGTTAGTACGCAGAAATAAGGCTGACATTGAGCTTTAGTACGCAGCAATAAGGCTGACATTGAATGTTAGTAAGCAGCAATAAGGCTGGCATTGAGTGTTAGTACGCAGCAATAAGGCTGACATTGAATGTTAGTACGCAGCAATAAGGCTGACATTGAATGTTAGTACGCAGCAATAAGGCTGACATTGAGTGTTAGTACGCAGCAATAAGGCTGACATTGAGTGGAAGCAATGAGGCTGACATTGAATGTTAGTACGCAGCAATAAGGCTGACATTGAATGTTAGTACGCAGCAATAAAGCTGACATTGAATGTTAGTACGCAGCAATAAGACTGACATTGAATGTTAGTACGCGGCAATAAGGCTGACATTGAGTGTTAGTACGCAGCAATAAGGCTGACATTGAATGTTAGTAGGCAGCAACAGGGCTGACATTGAATGTTAGTACGCAGCAATAAGGCAGACATTGAATGTTAGTAGGCAGCAATAAGGCTGACATTGAATGTTAGTACACAGCAATAAGGCTGACATTGAATGTTACTAGGCAGAAATAAGGCTGACATTGAGTGTTGTTAGTAGGCAGCAATAAGGCTGACATTGAGTGTTGTTAGTAGGCAGCAATAAGGCTGACATTGAATGTTAGTAGGCAGCAATAAGGCTGACATTGAATGTTAGTACGCAGCAATAAGGCACCAGGACAGCTATACTACAGCGGAAAATGAGTTTCCAACCCCAAATTTATTCATATCTCGTGGAAAGTGTCTCTTTACGAACTCGCGCAGTGTGGCATCATTTGGTTTCAACATATCCAACGTTTTCAACACACATAGCTTATATCATAGCAATAGGCAGCAATGGCTTCAAGTCAAATTAAGTCCAAATAGTCAACGTTTAGTTTTGCTTTGAAACTTGTTAAGCTACTTATGAGCTGTACTGTATCTCTCGCATGGACTAGACTATCAGATATGATGCCACACTCCTCTGTATTGCCCAGCGGGTTATTGTACACGAACAGAGTGGGAACTGATAGTTGTAGACATATCTGATACAAGTCCGGAAGCCATCATGATATTCTATACCATGTCTCAAAACAAACTCAGCAAATGTTGTGTATACTTCAGCCGGAGATAAGAATTTGTGAGTGGTCAGCTGGTGTATTTCGTCATTTTATTGGACATGATGGTCAAGCTGGGGTATATCTCCGCCCATATTGCGCCGAACCTGCTGATCAGTTGAGTTTATAAAGTACTCTCGTCAAAGATAAGTATGGTTGATGACCTCAAGTTGTAATGGACGCACTGTCATGTCTTAAAGTGCTGCTGTCAAACATGACGAATGCTCCGAGCTGCACATAGTTCGTACACAGGACGCAGTATTGGAAGCATGTACAAATAATAGGACCAGACGGGCGATTTCAACATATGATGACACTCGTTTGAGTCTTTTTAATTTCTGATCAAAATTTTAACGATTGCGAACTTTGAAACTAACTCCGCTATTATGCCTAGTATTGTACAAAGGTAGGCTATCTACTTTCTAGAATATTGGAAGAACGTGAATAGCCTACCTTTGTACAATAATAGCTGAGTAAGTTTCAAAGCTAGCAATCAATAAACCTTTTAATGAATGGAGACCTGATGTGCATGGTTACTTCGTTTCCTATACCGCATTTGACCGAGACACATCGTGCACATGCAGAGATTATGGCCACGAAAGGTCAAATAACAAAATCCTTTACAATTTTATAATTATTCTGTTGAATATTTTGGAATTAATTTGACTGGACTGTTACTGCAGCAACAGCTTCCTGTATATTCAATTTCAATTACAATTACATTCAAACTATTCAACAGCCTACCTGCATAATATTCATGAGATTTGGATTCTGAGAATGCAACATTTAAAAGAGTAATAATGTATTGAAATTGAAATTCCAGGCAGCCACCAAACTGAACTACCTGCCATCTACAAACACCGCGCGTACAATCCGACAAAAGATAACCCTACGCATAAGCCGTGATGCGTCTGTCCTAACAATATTTCTCAATAACAAATTAAAATGATTGTTTTAGAATATTGGGAAGTTTGTAATCGTAGGTATATTTTTCTGAATATTTCTGAATGTTTTACTGGGAATATTGGGAAGTTTGTAATCGCACGTATATTTTTCTAAATGTTTCTGAATGTTTTATTGGGACTATTGGGAAGTTTGTAATCTTAGGTATATTTTTCTTAATGTTTCTGAATGTTTTATTGGGAATATTGGGAAGTTTGTAATCTTAGGTATATTTTTCTGAATGTTTTATTCTACCTACAGGTATCGCTGAATCATACAATTTGCACAAACATCAATGGAAACTTATTTCTGTGGGTATATGCAACTACATTCCATATGATAGGCAGTATCGTGCGCATGGCATTGACCCAGTACCGGACCAGTACCCTCTGTTATTGGGTCGTTGCTATATTCACCTTACAAGTGTGTATAGATTACTATATTATTAGTCATTATTATTGCAATGAAGATAATATTTGGTCACATAATCCCATGCTAGCGAGATATCACGAGATTTAGTTTTCAATCTTCATCGAGGATCTCTTTCCACTCATCCTATCAGCAGTATCAGCAATACTGACAGCGAAAGTATAATTTATCTTATCTAACTTTCGTGATATCAATATTCGCCATGTACGATACCTGTAGTGTATGATGTGTAGGCTATTCGGTCTCCAGCCAACTTCCCACAATTCATTGCGCTTACTACTATTTACCCGTAACCGTAACCTGTACCACGGGTACACCGCCATGTACTACGGGTACACCGCCATGTACCACGGGTACACCGCCATGTACGACGGGTATACCGCCATGTACCACGAGTACACCGCCATGTACCACTGGTACACCGCCATGTACCACGGGTACACCACCATGTACCACGGGTACACCGCCATGTACCACGGGTACACCGCCATGTACCACGGGTACACCGCCATGTGCACACGGGTACAGGTTCCGGTTAACGTTAAACAGTAGTAAACGTAATGAACTGTGAGAAGTTGGCTGAAGACGGAATACATATTAATGTAATGTATCTCATACAGGCCTATTGCATATCCTCGAAAGTGTAACATTGATGTTTTAGTCATTATTGCTTTCCATCGAATGTCGAAATTAAAGGGATAGGCCCTAATAACCCCATCTCAAGTGTTGTATTGTACTGATGGAATGTGGTATATAGATTTATATCATTCAATTCCCGGTCCCTTCCGTTATCTGTATCGCGTATGTGCTTGTTAACACAGAGGTAATGGTTAACTATGGTCGCCGCCATTGTACTCTCATTAAGCAATAAGTAGGCCTACACGTGTGATGCCATGTAGGTGCAGAACGAATTCTGTATTATGCCCCTATGGCAATAATTGTCAAGTTGAATAGTTGGAAAATAATTTGACTACACGTGTTTATGGCACAAATATTTCCCAGACAAATTAATTTCAAAATATTCAACAGAATGTTAACTAAAATTTTAATTCACCAAATATATACAGTTGAGCCTGTTGAACGTTTGACACTTTCCAGTCGGACCTACGTTATTTGATAGTGACGTGATATAGTTAATTAAGCCGGCAGATACTTGAGTAACAGATTGGATACCTCCATGACGAAACACAGTATCCGTATTGATGGATTAGAAATGAGATACGGCTCTGGACTTCATGAGTAGCTTTAAAGATGTGGCCTAATCTGAAGTTCATTGATGCATAGAACATATCGTGTGCCATTACAGGGTGATCTTGGACAGCTGTACTAATATGTCGACCATTGCACACCACCTTGATCTCTAAGATACCGCACTGATAACTAACTATCAGTATGTTTGAGCTGACGTGATGGTGAGTTGTTCGGTCCATGTCACATGCGCGGACTGCTCACTTTTTCCGTATGCAGATCGACTGCTGACTATGTTGTATGTGCATCATGCTTATGGGTAATCATTCACTCAATCTGAACAACAATATTTACGAAGCAAAGGTCACTTTTTATCCCAGATCTCGCATTGTGTCCTGGTATGTTAAACACATTCAGCACCACATTCTGTGACTAATCAAAGGACTCATAATCAAAATTTCGCTGACCACATTGTTAATAATTTTGTTTAAACCCACGGCATGTATCCCATCCCACCCAGCTATATCCAATGAGATTATATGTGGAAACAGTCAGCGGATAGTGGCTGTCTGAGTAATAGCGTACCAGATTCTTAAGTGGGCACAAACCGCTAACTGAAAGGCCGAATATCTAACAAATGACAGGTTCGTGAATTGTTTGTTGCTATAGTAATATGTTCATGTGCTCGGTACACCTGATGAAGATGTCGGTGAGATTCTCCTGTCAGTTTGCACAACCTTTAGTCGTCACGTGTCAGTTTGCACGAGGTATAGTTATCGCAGAAAAAATACATACATACTGTTTACCTATTGTCATCCGTGCTTCTTCTGTAAATGACGAATGGCATTCTGACAGCAGATAGAAGACAAATATATGTGCTTCGTATTACGTTGCACTGTTTGACTCCTAAATAGTCAATCCTCCAAAAAATCACTCAAACATTGGTCTTGAGAAATGTTCATTTGCATACCAATAGCTGGCTATTTCTTTAACCACAACTAGGATGCCATGTTGGGCAGGTTTCAGAATGACATATTGGCCTGAACATTTACGTTATCTATTGCAAAGCAATTAAAGAACGATGTACAGTGCATGCGCACCTATATCATCATGGCGGGTTAATGGATGTCAAATGTCAATCAATCACCTATATTTAGCATCGATAATATGCCTGTCCAAGATCTGTTTGCTTAAAACACACTTTTTCCACAGGAATTTGATTGTACAATTCCACTAATTAGCCCCCTGACGGTGAATTAAATATAAAATCTATTTCTTCCTACAAGACAACTTACTACTACTACTACTACTACTACTACTACTACTACTACTACTACTACTACTACTACTACTACTACTACTACTACTACTACTACTACTACTACTACTACTACTACTACTACTACTACTACTACTATCAGAGAAACTCTAATTGGCTGGATATTGGCTATTCAGACAGATGGTTACATGTAGACGCTGCAGGTTTGGTAACACATGGTGACGCATACAGCGTCATAGAGATAACTGCTGCTGTAATCCGATCACGTGTGTTGCTCCGTTAGCGCAATATGAACCGAACATGCGCAGCATAGAAAAACAAACAAAGTCCACGGGAGCATTTTAAGTCACTTAAACGATAATCCAGATGCCACTTCTGTTGTCTTTGCATCAAAGTTCATTCTGCAATACAGCATCCATCAAGTCCGTCCGTCCATTCAACCGTCTGTCTGTTTGATCAGAATAATATGTGACAGTATGTATATATATATATATATATATATGTGTATATAAATCCGATCTGTTGTCACTCAATCATTTGACGCCATAATCAAAATACGTCACTGTTTAGCTGACGCTATAATCAAATGACGTAGATCTACCGAGAAAGGGGAAAGTCTCGAATAATTTTGAATTGTCTGACTTTGGAGAATTTATGTCGAATAATATTATATTGAAACTAATTTGACTGCTAGCTATTAGTTTCAAAATAGTCAACATCTTACATGAAGAGTTACATTAAAATGGATGAATCCAGTTTTAGCTATGCCCACCCATATCTAGATAAGCTCCACCCACCCACACTTTGCCCGTGCTGGGATCGATCGATCCCTATAACCCCTGAACCCAAATTGAAAGCTATACAGGTAAGATGTTGAATATCTAATTTGACAGGGTGCACCCAGTCAAACTAGTTTCAAAATATTCAACAGAATGTTTATTAAATAGAAAAAGCATGTATTTTCGCACAACGTGTGGGGACTGTTAATCGTTTATGACGGACTTAATCACGTCATTCATGATGTAATTGATTATGACGTCAGCATACACGTGAGGTAGTTAATTATGACGTCAAATGAATTATAGATAAACTGGAATCATCCATTGACACTGGAAATTCATGGTACAAAATGCTAAATCGATTCAAACAATAACATGTCACTTGGAAAGCAAACAGTGGTTGTTTATGTTATATGTAATGATGGAGGAATCATATGTAAGCGAATGATCTAATGCTGAGCTAATAAGCTTTATATCATTCACATCGGCATCAACGTTATAGTCTACTCGCGGCAGTTTGTTTTCTTTGTTTGACAGAAGATGGAAAGATGGAGTTATTGCGTAGGAGAGACTTACTTTTGATGGATACAATCAGAGGAATTGACATTGGAATACAGGATAGAAATCATAAAGCAACGCTTACTTAAGCAAAGTGGCACCGGAGGACTATACTTATACTTATTTCTCTTGGCTCAAAAGTTGTTTAGAACTAAGAAACATTTGAGTTGTTGAACTGAAAGAAATACTTGAGGCTGTATATAAATTTGGATCTGGTTGTCGGTGACGGGATAATATATGTACGATTTCTATGGTTACCGTTGTATAAAGGTTACCCTTTCTGTTTACATTCTGATGTACAAAGCATTATCACATCACAATGCGCAAGGCAACGGACCTTGCCCGTTTTTGCTATGCCCCGCCCATCTGTATCTAAGCTTCACCCACAGCACGCCCGTATTGGGATCGATAGATCGATCGATCTCTGAACTCCCTGACTATCAATTTCCAGAAAACTATGCAAGTAAGCTGCAATAGCAAAGACACGATTCGTATGTCGGACTATTAACCGTTAAAGACGGACTATTTTGAATCATTCATGACGTCATTATTATGACGTCAGCATACAGGTCACTTAGTTGATTATGACGCCATATGATGGTCGGATAAATTGGAAAGGTGAGTTTTATCAATAGCTGCGCTAAGCAGATCAGATTGGCCCGTTTTATACAAATCCACTCATATTCCTTTCCCTTTAGGTTCTACACGTCAAATATGTCCGTATAGCACTTGCTCCGATGTGAGGATATTTAGTTATTTCAATGCGCCATGCTTATTATTGTGGGCATGTATAACTGTCTGACTGCTAGGTTTTTGCAGACGACATATTTCAAGTGATATATCTCTGGCCCTGTGAAATATTTTGAAAACAATTTGACTGAGTTTTTGCTCATTGAAATTCTGGCAGCAGCGACACCGTTAACTACGCACTCTTGTAACTGGTCACACATCCGGAGATAATATTCGAGTCATGGTTAGTTCTGGTTCAAAAGTAAAGCGACGCAATTAAAAATAAATGGCGTCAGGTAATTTGATTAATTATGGCGTCTTAAAGAATTAGTTTGGAATTACAACTACGATCAATGGCTATCACATATAAATTCCGCTACTTTATTGCGTCAATACACCTTTAATATTATACGTAGCGTAATAAGACGGATACAAATCACAATTGCGAGTAAGATAAAAGAATTCTAACTATCTAAACATATCCTTCTCAACCGCCTGTAAATGATCATTGCGTACAATTACTTACCACATTAAATCCTGAAATATACCTAGATATCAGTTTTGGTAAAGCCATGTAGGTATAAGGATACATATTTTGGACTGTAAGACGATGCTGTCTCCAAGGTAGCAACATTTTCCATTCAAATTTGTTTCAAATATTTTAATATGATAATTCTTAACTCGTCGAGAATGCATCATAATTACTATCAGGTGTGTTACGTTGAAAATGTTAAGCCCGCCACCTGAGCGGATAGATGAATGGTTAGCGCGTAGCCTAGTGTCTGCTGTACGATCTCCTTAGCTTAAACGCATGCATAACATTTCTGATACGCGGGAAGACAAGACGATCCGTTATTAACTGCCTGCCTGCAGACTAACTTTGCCATTGGGTTTAACCATGGACCTGTTGAATATTTTGAAAACAATTTGACTGAAAGTTATTGGTGGCTAAGCAACAACTTTCAGTCAAATTGTTTTCAATATATTCAACAGCTCCAGAGTTTGTGCCTATTGACATTATTATCTGGCGGCTTACAGCAGTCAGACAGTCTGGGTAACTTGGTACTCTAGCATCAGACAGGTATATTTATTACAAGGTGTTTATTTCGCTTAGATTACATCTTTTCTTAGTTCTCATTAATTGCGCTATTCCATCAACCCACACACGGCTTCCAATTGCCATGTTCTCGTCTCCAAACAAATAGACGCGCGTGCCTGGTTAGATTTTATTTTAACGAGTTTGTCTGTCTGTAAGCAGAGGGAATCTGGTTATTAATGATGTTAGCAGCTATGTTTTACCTGTCAGATTTGGTATTTGGAAAAATACATCGAAGCTTTGATCTAAATCATGTTGGATGTTGCATGTAGGCCTATGATATCCGTATCAATTGTAAAGACGCATCAATAAGTTATTTTCAATTTTAGGTAGGGCCAAAGATGGTAAGTCAACTCGGTGTAGCGGGGTAGAGGTAACCGCGCGATCGGGGTGATTGCAGAGACACCCTTTGCAAGTTACCTTTATAAAATATTCCCATTAAAAAAAGGCCACATTTCTAATCTTAAGAGACCAAAGCGCTTTAAAATCTACGGAATATTCTGTTGAATAGCTCGAACATAATTTGAACGAGAGCTGCTTATGGTAGCAGCAGCTCTCAGTCTAATTAGTTTCAAATAACTTTCTTGCATAGTTGTCCTGAATCTGAGATAACGGATCTTTCCATTTTAAGCTGTGTCCCGCCCAACTCTAGCTAAGCTTCAGCCACAACTCGCTCGTGTTGGGATCGATCGATCTCTGAACTCCCTGGCAATCAATTTCCAGAAAACTATACAGGTAAGCTATTGAATATTTTGAATCTAATTTGACTGGACGCTGTCGCTGCCTATGGCAGCAACAGCGTCCAGTCAAATTAGTTTCAAAATATTCAACAGCATGTTTATTAAATAGTAGAGACACAATTCGTACAACGTGTCGGACTATTAAGAGTTAAAGACCGGTCAAATAGAATCATTTGTGACGTAATGATTATGACGTCATATGACGTCAGATGATAGATGGATACTCTGGAAATGTGAATTGGAATTTCAGGAGTAAAAGCATGTGGAAACAACTTCCGTCATTTTTTGTTCCTTCATCCTGTTCCGATTCTCACCAACACTTAGATATCGACATGCCCCATTTGCGCATGCGTAAACTGCCCTCCACGCATGAACGAACGAGCAGCTTGTTTGCATATGGTGCCTATCGACATCTTCCGGAGCCAGTTCGACCTGGGCAAAAAGGACGTCTCCTTTTCGTGCCCAAAATGGTCGTTCTCTAAGACATGCAACCCGTTTTAATGAGCCAGGAACCATATGACTATTATCCACCCACCACCCCATCAAAATCTATTTAAAATAGCAAATGAGTTGCATTTAGCGATCTTTAGCGGCCACGTTTTGATAGTTCATACAATATCTGCTGTTGAAGCGATTGATTGTAGTAAGCGTCTACTACTAAATTTCACGGCTTCTTCCCCACAAACCACTTAACTAGCTCAGGCACATCTTCCTTCAAGACGAAAACTGTACGCTATGTCAAAGGTTTAAGCTTGAACGTCGTGATGCCGCTGATGCAGAAGATGCTAGGCGCTTTGGGAGAGCAGAAAGATGGGGAAGCGTGGCATTTCTAAAGCATAGGCTCCCATTCATCATGGTATTAATTCCAATAGCAGCAGTCAATGTTAGATTCAGATCCAAATCATTGCTGAGAGGTTAATTTAGTGTCATCATTAAGGGTGATCAGGGCAGAACCTCTTAACTCTTACCATTACTGCTCTGATACACGTAAGGGTTAACTCGAGAGCACAGACTCATACATGTACCATGTCTAAAAAAGATCCACTCTCCATTGTCCAGAACAAGGAGAAGTCACTGACGATGCTATTTTTCATTTATACACGTATAGAGAAGACCAGCAAAACTAGTTTGGACCATGTTGATGTTCTCATAAATAAATGCCATTTGTGAACCCTAAAGGGGCTCACTGTCCAGGCACAGGGTCAGTCAGAAATCACTGTCCTGTTGGTTTCTGAAACACCAGATAACAGAAGCATGATATGTATGTAAATTTAGCTCTATCGGAATTACCATAAATAAATGTCACCAGGTGACCATTTTGATAACCTTTCAGACCAGCAGGTTCAGACTGACTCCTGCCAGTTTCCCACTTTCGAAGATGCTTCATACTAAAGGATATCATCATCCGTACAAACCTTTTGCCATATTTCCCATAAATAGACATATCTAGCACCTGGCCTAATGTAGGGGCAAATGATAGTGGTTGACACTCTCCATACATCCTAGTATTAGCTTGGTCTGACATGTAGCTGGTCTCCGAACATGAGATGAACAGTTAGCCAAGATTTACATAAAGCACATATCACACGCACGCACGCACGCGCGCGCGCGCACGCACGCACGCACGCACGCACGCACGCACTCACGCACACATGCTTCATGAAAACTATATACTATTTACGTGCACATATAGCCGCCAGCGCGTAGATTCAGCTGCAGATGTACAAGTAGTGTTGTGGCGTTACAGTATTTTGGCAGTGACCAAGAATCGAACCCACAACCGGCGAAAGCGCCAAGCATCATAGCCCACACACGCTTCCACCACACCAACTTGCGGTGTTGGTGTGGTAGAAGGGTTCGTGTTTGTGGGCTATGCGGCTTGGCGCTTTCGCCAGTTATGGGTTCGATTCCCTGTCAGCAGCTGATATAATAGGGATAGTCTGAGATTGTATTACCCCTCAGTAATGTCACATGACCAAATGCTGTTATTTGATTGGTTAAGATCAGGAATTGTCACATGGCCAAATGCTGTTATTTGTTTAGTTAAGATCAGGGATGGATGATCTCGTATTTCCCTCACGCGAGTGCAATACCACGCGGTATTCCCCCCACCCCCGTGCGAACCAGCTACCCATGCATAAAGCTCATTATATTAATATGCCTGTCTCAAAAATGGCAAATATGCACCAGATTCGCCATTTTTGACAATCAAGTGTCTCAATTTCAAAACAACTATACAGGAAGGGTGTTGCATATTTTGAACCTAATTTGACTGGGTGCCGTCGCTGCAGCAAGGTTGTGCAACACGAATTTAATACCCGACAGAGCGATGAATGTATCATAGCTATCAAAGCGGCGAATTAATTACCATCAAACTGTTGCATATTTCATCATAACCCGAGAATATTAAGCTACCAACAATATGTCATCTTTAAGTTTGACGAGCGTGTCAATTACATTACTGTCTACACTATAATGGTCCACACGGCGTCAGTTACGGACAGATTTAATTGCGTTTTACTTCGCTGTCGAGATGTCTAATTCAAGAATTGCTGATCTAAATGTCCCGTTATGATCAAATATCTCCTTCAGACGTCTGAGGGGTAATAAATTCGTTACACCCGTGTTTAGCCATGGGTACAGGCTGTTACCACACGCGCAAACAATTATATTTCCCTCGCTACGCTCGGGGAAATATAAAATGCATTTCCCTCGCTGCGCTCGGACAATACAATGTTTGCGCGTGTAGTACCAGCCCGTACTCACAGCTAAACATTGGTCTAACTAATAGTATTGGGAATAGATCAAGAGGTACACGGCTAGCTATTGGAACAGCGTAGACCAAGATATGAACCCCTCTATAATATGGTACCTTTCATAAAATTTCACAGACCTAATGTAACAAACACCTTACAATGTAAGAAACTCACATCTCGAATATTTGTATATTAGCCCTACTTATAGCCAGACATTGAGCCAGTTTTCGCGACTGAATTGGTTCGTGGTTGACTGACGCAGTCCATGGTTCATATATATATATGGAATATTTGCTGATGCGGTCTGTCGACCTAGAAACCGAGTTTTGATCTCGGTTCGATGTTACCAACGGTTACTGGTTCGTCATTTTCAAGATGGAGTCGCCCGGATAAATTTTGCAACTTATTTGAATGATGAAATCTCGTCAATATTTGTAGTGGATGTGGTCGTCTGCGATTTATATAGAAGGAAATTAAAGTCTAAATCGAAATGCGATCAAATTCATTGCTAAAGTTAACACAATATAGAATGCTTGTGGGTTCAAAAACATTGACACGAAATTACGATTGGCAAGCCTTGCCAATTTGCATGCAAAAATGCCGTTTTGGAGTTTTCTGGTTCGTGGTTAGTGGTTCCTAGTTTGTGGTTCCACGAACCAAGTCAGATTATGATTTATATTTAGATTGGGTATACGGACGCGATTCATGAAGTGGTCTATTTTCGGTTCCGGGGCATTTTTGGACAAAATTTGAAATTTTGGTTATGTTAGTTGTTCGTGTAGCCTATATAGCACCAATAGCAAGCATAATTTCATGATAAATGTGATTATTAAACAAACTACAAGCACAATACTAACAAAAATTACATTGAAATAAGTGGAAAGTAACCTACTTTAATGCTCGATATCTCTGTGTTCACATTTTTCACTTTAAATTGAACTTCCAAACTGATTATTTATAAAATACGTACAGGATTAACAGCCAGTATATTGGGCAACAACATACTGCAACTAGAATGGTATATCACTTAAGCATTTTTCAGTTGTAGAGATTTAAGAGCAGAAATAAGAAAATGCTGTAGGTGGAAATTTAGATTACAAAACTAATTCTACATTATACATAACCCTCCACTGTGTACTCATTTCAGAGAGTAAAACGTGTGTTACGGCTATTTATATTTAACTGATCAAAATTTGAGAAAAGAATTTAAATTTTATCTCAAAAAGCATCTTTTCAATAATTTGTTCGACTATTAAACAGGCACACAGATCGCGATTCACAAAGTGGTCTATTTTCGAAAATGTACATGGGTGGTCATCTTCTAATTGCAATAACTACATCAGTTTAAGGGGTATCATGACATGTGAGGTGTTAAATGAAAGAAGACTGATTGAAACTATGTATGAATATTTATTATATGCGGAGGAAAAGTTATCTAATTCTTCTGTGTGTTATAGTATCAGTATAATTTCTTCTTTCATTTGGCACCTCACGTGCCATGACACCTCTTAAACTGATGAAGTTATAGCAATTAGAAGATGACAACCCATGTACATTTTCGAAAAGCTTTGTGAATCGCGACCATACCTGATTGCGACTTAGTCAGTGTTCTCACTGGAGAATCAATCGGGAGTAACACACCTCAGTATTGCGATACGCCGCTAAGTCCCCAGTGAGAATACGGATAGGGTAGGTCAAAGAGAGAATGACTGCTGCTATTGCTGCTACGACTACTACTACTACTACTACTACTACTACTACTACTACTACTACTACTACTACTACTACTACTACTACTACTACTACTACTACTACCTACTACTACTACTACTACTACTACTACTACTACTACTACTACTAAATCATACACATATATAATAAATTCGTTTTGTTACATGTGTCTCAAAATGCTGTTGAATATTTTAAAACTAATTTGACTGACAGTTGGTGCTGCCTAGACAACACCAGCTTCCAGTCAAATTGGTTTCAAAATATTCAACAGCTTACGTATATCATGACTGTAAAAGTGAGATACTGGGATTAGAAAGTTCAAATGAGTAAATGCGATGAATGATTTGGGCCCCCTTATATTTAGGGACCTCTTGGCTACCGCCGTTAGCGCTTGCCTTAATCCGGCTCCGCTTCAAATGGTTAATGGAGGGAAAGACAAATGAGATGCATGGAGCCTTATTAGCACGGAAGGTTGTTTTTGCAAAATGGCATTGTCAAAGTCGTGGTTCATCACCAGGCCATCTGGGACCAAGGTCTGCTCGGCTACTGCTAGCTAGTATTATAACACTATGTCGACTCTAATGTCCTCTGTGGATGGAACAAATCTAACCATTTTACAGAATATTTCTTATACACAATTCTTGCCATAACATGCGAAGTAGCCAATAATACCATCGCAGCCGTCTTTTCTCAGATAATTCGTAATGTTACCGTGTCATACCTACTATGATGCTAAATGATGCTACATTTTATGCAATGCCTCTAATAGCTGGAGATTCAAGTGCGGACAGTCTAAACAAAAGTGTGGAGATAGAAACAGTTCGCTATGAAGAAAATGAAAACTACTTAATTAACTACAACATATACTCAGTAACCGTAAAAGTGAAGAATTCTAATTCAATAACCAAATGGATTTCTACATTTGAGCAATTCTATGGTGAGTCAACTAATAAGGAGGACAATGGATTAATAATATTCCGTGTTAAGCGTCTTGTGTCTGAAAATGTCGAATGTAATGTAACAGTAACAGTCTACCCAACTACATCCGTCATGCATGTACAAGGAGAGAATTGTCGCTACTGGATTGCAACAGATCTTGTGCATTTGTGGCGCATGATATTTGATGAAAATAAATTCGATAAGTGTGATGATGGCAATGGTGACAAAAGTAATAATGACAATAATGACACTCACACTGCAGATGTCGCTCAAAATGGACAATTCGACATTCTAAATGAGAACAGTTCTGGTCTGACCTTGCGGGAAGATGAGCTGTGTTTTTCACCGGAAACTACTACGTTTCCTAAGCAGCTCTTCAGTAGAGAACATGCCAGCACACCTGCTACGTGTAATCAATCAAGATCTAGCCTTAATCAGCTCACGCAGCAAGATTTATTCAGTTATAGCCAACCCAGTCAGCAAGACCTATTTAAGCAAATCCTTATGCTTAATGAACTGCTTCTGAGCAAGGAAGCCATCATCAAGGAGCTCCATGAAGAAAATAAGCGACTTGCCAGTGACTTACAGTCTAAATGTATTAAAATGACAAATGAAATTGGTATGATGCCATGTCCAATGACATTTGATAAGCTTTAATATCATGTTCTTAATACAGTTCCAGAAAATATAGAGTTTCGAATTCCATATGTAACTGTTGAATATGTGTACAGAGAATTTAGCAACTTAAAAACAAATAAGTCATCTGGCTACGATGAATTGAACGCACCCTTCCTCAAAGCTGCAGCATCAATAATTGCGCCCTCAATTACGCTTATTATAAACAAAAGCATAGCTACGGGAGAATCCCTCAAAATGTGGAAATGTGCAAGCCTCTACATGAGTCTGATTCAAAAATCAATATTAGCAATTAAAGCCAATTATAGGCCAATCTCTATATTACCCATTATCTCTAAGGCTATTGAACGACACATACATGATCATATTCATAATTTTATAACCAAGTATAATTTATTAGTGGAGTCGCAATCTGGCTTCAGACCTAACCATTCATGTGAAACTGCATTGTTAAATCTAGTGGAAAGATGGCGTTTTTCGATAGATAACGACGACCTTATTGGTTCTATTATGATTGACTTTAAAAAGGCCTTTGATCTTGTCAATCATGACATCCTATTACAAAAATTAAGCATTTACAAATTCAGCTATAATTCATTAAAGTGGTTTTCTTCATATTTAAATGCCAGACAAGAATACGTTTCAATTTCTGGAAAGAATTCTAAACCATTGCCCATCGATATAGGAGTACCACAAGGCTCAGTTTTAGGGCCACTTCTGTTCAGTTTATATGTTAATGATTTACCCATGTGTGTCACCAATCTTATGGATATGTATTCTGATGATACAACTATGCATGCTGCTAGCTCAAATGTCGCTGAAATTCAAGAAAATCTAATTAACGGTATGAAGTCAGTAGAAGAATGGTGTGTAAATAATAAAATGTTGTCAAATACGGACAAAACTAAGTTTATGATGTTAGGAACTAAGCATAAATTGAAACAAGTAAATAATAAATAATTTTATAATCCCTACAAATCGTGGAAGCTTAAATGTTGTGGAATCTGACAAACTTATATGAGTATATATAGATAATACGCTTGCATGGAAAGAACATATAGGCAAACTTTGTAAAAAGATTACGTCCTTGATTTATAATCTACGGAAAAATAAACATTATCTTGGCATTGAGCAACGAAACCATTTCTATAAGTCGTATATCCTTTCACACATTGATTATTGTAGTCTTGTATTTTGCCCGTCTTCACCTACATTATTGGATAGTTTAGAAAAACTACAAAAACGGGCTGCTAGGGTGATATTAGACATGCCTTACAGGACACCATCTGCACAACTATATGAAACATTAAACTGGACAAATTTAACTAAAAGAATGCAAATTAAAATGGGTATTATGACATATAAATCTAGAAATGGTCTGGCACCTGGTTATATGAAAGACATGTTCACTTCCGTTGGGGTGGCGCACACTAGAAATTTACGTTCCAAAACACGCAATCACCTACAACTTCCGAGGATTAAAACGGAATATGGCAGAAAAAGCGTCAAATACACTGCAGCGCAACTGTGGAATTCTCTGCCTGAAACGATTACTCAGTCTTCTACTCTGCTGACATTCAAATCTCATATACATGAATATATTACTAAATTATAGTAATATATGGGCAATGTGATTTCACCCTTTTACTTGTGTTCCTATATGGCATATGTTGTATGTTTCTAAATAGCTATATATCTGTGTATGTGTGAATGAATGTGTATGACCTTGCGCGTTTGTATGTGTGAACGGTAATTCGAACATCGACATTGGACGTGGAAATTATTCTGCAATACTGTTTTAGTAATATCTATCGAAAATGAACAAATATGTTAATTATCTAATTTAACAGTCATTTTATTTGTGTTATAATATTGTATATTTTGTATATTTGTAAAGTTATATATACACGTGCGTGCGTGCGTGTGTGCGCGTGTGTGCGCGCGCGCGCGCGTGTGTGCGTCTGAATGACCATGTACGACGTTGCGCGTATATATGTATATATTATTTATGCATGTGTTTGCGTGCGTGCGTGCGGGCGGGTGGGCGGGCGGGAAGGCGGACGAGCGAGCGGGAGAGCGTTGCGTGCGTGCGTGCGTGCGTGCGTGCGGTGCGTGCGTGCGTTCGTGCGTGCGTGCGGGCCTCGGGAAGATCTGTTTACTGACGATGTATACCATCCTTAAATAAAGATTATTATTATTATTATTATTATTATTATTATTATTATTATTATTATTATTATTATTATTATTATTATTATTATTATTATTATTATCAACAAATCAATTGATAACGCAGCGATAATTTTCATTATGATTATGTCCTCAGCTCGCCGAGCAGATCGTCATAATGATATTCATTCTCCGCGGAACCCATTACGCGCACAGACTCATACCAAATCAACATAACATATCTGACCTAATGATATATCTAGGTTCTATGTGCGTCAGTAATACACGACATATAGTTAATTACACGTGCTTAGTGCTTACTTTTATGACAATTTTCGTGAATGTCGTCGCTGTTTTCTTTCTACCGACGTGTTGTAGCAACATTAGGCAACCTATTTTGAAAAAATCCATCTCAGAATTCTTAATACTGAATGGCCCGGGTTCCAATAAATTTGTTTTGAAACGAGATTGAATAAAGTAATATTCCACATGCATGTTTTTTCAGATGTCGTGCTGCAGGGGCCGGGATTCAGTAAACCTAATTCGCTAAGGGCATGTCTCTCGGGGGTCAGAGTCGGGGTGGGGTGGGGGTCAGAGTCGGGGTGGGTGGGGTGGGGGCTGTTCTCACCAATAGACCTTTCCAGTTTTAGCTATGCCCCGCCCACTGCTCTAGCTAAGCTCCACCCACACCTCGATCGTGTTGGGATCGATAGATCGATCGATCTCTGAACTCCTGACTATTAATTTCCAGAAAAACTATGCAAGTAAGCTTGCTGGCAGCAACCGCGCCCAGTCAAATTAGTTTTAAAAATATTCAACTGCATGTTCATTAATAGCAAAGGACACGATTCGTATGTCGGACTATTAAGCGTTAAAGACGGACTATTTTGAATCATTCATGACGTCATGATTATGGTGTCAGCATACAGGTCACTTAGTTGATTATGACATAACAATTATGCTGATAGGCCTATGGCTATTTGAGACTCATTTAACTGGAAGCTGTTAACTG